>CM053751.1:56794218-56935146 GCA_028658305.1 Pachyuromys duprasi
AACTTTACCTTCATTGTTTTGGATTAAAGGCTTATATCCACACCTGGACCTAAGCTTTTCTTTACTTGAAACTTGCTCCATACCAGGCTGGCCTTGAACTTAGATCTGCTTGCCTATGTCTCCTGGTTTAAAGGCATGTTTGTATTCCACCCGAATCATACAGGCCTAGAAGGTCTTTGGATGTAATCACTTACCAGAACAGCCATGTTCTAAATGAACAGTCCTCTACACTTCTTGTCCACCTCCCATCACTAAAGCAGTTGCAATAAGTAGGTGGCCTATAGACATTATTGATTGCTTTTTTTAAAAAAAATTATATTGGGCACTAATAGTTTGTACCTGACAGATTTACATGCTAAGTTGGTACCTTATAATAGCTGGGGTGAGGGTTTGCTTCACCATTACACCCTCTCTGCATGATGTAAGAACACATCATGAAATCCAGCCTCTCAGAAAAGAGGTAGGAGGCACATGTGAGGCACATTTGAGCTTCCCCATGCCTTTGCTATGAGTAGAGATTCTGGCTGAAAACAGAGCATGAGTCAGCAAAACCAACAAGAGACTTTTAACCCTTGCTGCCTTGCCCTCGGCAAACACTGCAACTCACAGAAAGGCATTTTTCCAGGAACATCCTGGTCCAGGACTATTAGCTGTGTCCTATATGCTGACATCTGTCTCGTCACAAAACCCTAAGCACTGCAAGAGCTGCCTACCTTGACAGTGACCTTGGGTGAGCTTGGAGCAACGGAACAACCACTGGTAACTGATGCTAATGAGTTAGCCCAGCTAGATAAGGCCTACTATCTGTTACTGGAGACCCAGCTAGAAATGGCAGGAGATTCGAAACCCAGCCAGCTTGGGTTAGAGAAGGCAAAACCTAGAATTCCCAGTGTTGATATTAATGTTACACTCTTCTCTGAGATTTTATTTCACCTTGAGAAAAGTATGATTTCTTTTTTAATTAAGTATAAAAAATAAACAGTGCCTTAGAGACCCTAAGGACAGATGTCCCTCTCGCACGGGAGGCTTGTCTTCTAGGTCAGGACTGAGATGGCACAGATGTCCTTGCTAGAGTAACAAATGGGGCTTCTTTTCTGTATTATGCTGGTCTGAAAGGGCAGGATTGGTCTTCAAACCTATGACTCCCTCCCCCCAACCTGTTACTAATTTTGGGTTTATTATGCAGAAATGTTGTAAACTTCTCCCAAATCAAGGCCAGGAGCCCCAAGCCAGCTTACTTTATTCTGCTGATGAGTCAGTCCTCTGGTCAGACTGCTGTTGCGTTGGAGTGTGTATCTCGTAAGCTCCTCCGTTGTGACCCGGTATGGGGAAGGGGATTGCCTTGGCACCGTTCTTGCACTTAGCCTCTGTCAGGCTTCCCCTGAGGCTTCATTTTGCCCAACATTTTAATCTGTTGCTTTAGTTACAATGCCTTGTGCTCTTGTCTCTACTTGTTGCATCCTCCATGGCTGAGGATTAAACCTGAGTCTTATTTTTGTGTTTTGAAACCCTTCACACTTTATCCTTATTACTCAAGGTGTGACCCATGCCCACCAACAGACATCGTCATCCTTGGGAGCAGGTTAAACTGCTCAGTCCTACCTGAGGTTGATTTGCCTTTTAACAAATTGTGATTTGGTTGTCCATTAGAATTGAAAAGCACTTTGCACAAGGTCTCACTGCTTTCACTACAGCCAGCATCATCACCTTCTGGGTCATCATCACCAGCCTCTCACTATCACCACCACCACTATATCATCATCATCATCATCATCATCATCATCATGCCAACACCTAGCTTTCACTGAGAAATTTTCTCCCTTAATCCTCCCAATATCTTTTTGAGGCTTGTTCTGTTACTATTCGAACTTAATTGGGAAACTGAGGTAGGTTCAGTGAGATCATGTGGTTTGTGTGATGTTATTCAGACAATGAATGGTGATCCATCTTGGCTTTAATCACAGCATCTTATCCCCTTGGCCTGGGGTCCTAACCAATTGACTCTACCCTTACCCACTCCCTCACAGGTCAGCCATTTATTTATTTGGCATCCTAAGAATCACAGTTAGAGAAAGAACAGTCAAATTTCTCAACCAGGTTGGTGTTAACTTCAGGGACCACCAGGTTTCCTCTATAGACACACACACACACATACACGTGTGCACGCGCGGGAGAAGTAGCTATTTTCCCTTTGTACTGCTTGCTTGTCAGTGCCTTTTTGTCAAGGAAAGTGACTGATCTATGTTTGGTTTTGGTTTCTGGGCTCTTCAAGTCACCATCTGCCTATAGAACAGCCGTTTGCAACCTGTGGGACATAACTCCTTTGGGAGATCAACTGACCCTTCCCCAAAGGTTGCCTAAAACAATTGAAAAACACAGATATTTATATTATGATTCATAAAAGCAGCAAGATTACAACTATGAAGTAGCAATGAAAATAGTTTTATGATTGGGAGGTGACCACCAGGTCCGGAACTGTATTAAGGGATCACAGCATTTAGGAAAGTAGAGAATCACTGCTGTAGAGTGTTCTGCTGGGCTTATGGAACACTCATTCTTTGCTGTGGAATGAAGTGTTACCTGGTTCTCGAATAGCAAGTAATGGTCCCCCCTTTGACAAACCATTGCGAAGAAGAGAGTGCCATTGGTGTGTTCTGTAAAATGCCTTTGGGTCTTAAAGTCATTTAAAAAGAAGTGTGTAATGGGTTTCATGTCCCTCAGCCTCTGAGAATGAGGTCCTTGTTATGGTCCCTGATAAAAGTGGGCTGCTTAGACTTGGAGGCTGTCCCCTCAGTATGGACTTCTTCCAGCCCTGTTGTAATAGTACACTGTCTTGAACTTGACCTTTGGCAGAAGACTCACATTTATAACTCTAATGTGAAAAACAAACAAACAGCAGCAACAACAAAAAGGTAGACAAGTAACATGGCCTTGCTGCAAGAATCTTCCAGAGGTCATCAGATGCCTTAGAGTCCTAAAGTCAGATTGATATCTCATGTGCTTCGGGCCAAAGGTTAATAACAGGAAGACGGTATCTGAGGCAGGAAGAGAGTAAACTCAGTGGTTCTCAAACTGATTGCCAAACTACCCAGATAGGTGCTGCTGAGGCCTTTGGAGGAGTAAGAGACATGTGACACAGGATGGGTTCCCCAGGCCCTTTCTCACTTTCAGCCTATTAGGATAGACAGTTGTGGGGCAGCATCATATTTAATGCAGTGTTTCCATACAATAAAAAGCAACTGAGGCTAGTTGGTGTGGCACTCACCTCCTAAGTCCCCAGGTCAAGTGAGGCAGAAGGATTGCCAGTTTGAAATCAGTACTGCTTGGTCTGGAGAGTTATGGTGAAGGACACAGCTCAGAGGTAGATGCTTAAAAAATAAAATAAAATAACTGCACCAATCTACTCTGTCCTTTACATCCTTTACAATCAAGGGCAGCATGGGTCAGAAAGACAAACGGACTTCCTCAAGGTCACACTTTGTTTTGACTAAAAGCCATTGCTTGTGTTCCTCCTCTGGATGCCTGGGCCGGCTGCCAGGTCGGCTGGGCATCGGCCTCTCTGCCGTCTGGATCAGCCCTTCTTAAAATTCAGCCACACTGACCTGGGTGAATATCCTTGGCATTTAGGACTCCTGGGTTTGTGTTTAGAAAACAAAACGCTGCTCAGATATTCTGAACAGAGCTGAGTCAAGAAGCTGTATAAATTCTGGGCACTGGCTGTCTCACTCAGGCAGCCACCCTGCTTCCTCTCTCTTATCACTCGCTCACTGACAGCGGCCTTGCAGAAGATGGACTCCCAGCAAACACCGGCAGCTCCCCTGCGGTGCCATGATGGGAACCCCCAATGTGGGAGAATGAGCATTCGGAGCACTCATAGTCAAACAGGAAAGATGTGAGAAGAAAACCAAGATCACAAAAAAACAAAAACGCCCTAGGAAAACACAAGCAATCCATAAGATACACTAATGAGAAAAATCGATGACATTCTGCAGTCTGGAGTAATGCCTGTGGGGGTAATTTCCATTTTATCACTCTTGTTTACCAGACATTCGTATTTGGCTGTGTGACAGATGATACGCAACTAAAAGGCATTTGGCTTTTGTTTTAATGACAGAGAAAGTCCTAACTGGAAAGGGAATGAAAAAAAAAATCACAGTACAGAAGTCACATGCCAAGGACAAAAAAAAGTCACACTCAGGGACAAGTACACAAACATTTTAAGAGCTGTTCTTAAAATGAACAGAGGGAGGGTCCAACAACCCTTTCACAGGGGTCAAATATCCGATATCCTGCATGCCCATGTCCAGCACTCCCACTCTTTTCTGCAACAGGGCATGCTAATCTTTGTCTCCTAAGCCAGGGCTCTGAAATGCTGGCCCAGCCCCTGGGCGATCAGGCCCCTCACGTGGGGGAAGCCAGGAACAGAGAGGTAGCGATCTGGGGTGAGGATGCCTTTCTTAGTTGTTCGCCTCCTCTCACTGCATACTCGCCGCCTCTACTTCTAGCCTCTGCTCTTCTCTCTCTGTTGGTTCCCGAGGAGACCAACACACTGCAAGAGAAATGGAAGAGAGAGGAGCGTCTCCTGGTACTTCTGCCTTTGGTGCAGCATATTTAATCTGACAACAGCAGTTAAGAGACAACCACACACTAGAGTCTCCTATGCTTCTGTAGACAGGCTGGGCCTGTCTGTATCAGCAATGATACAGGCTGGTCTCAATGAGACAGGTGGAGGCAGCGCCATGGTGGCGCGATTTAGGCAAGTTTTTTTCCAGACACACTGAATGAACTCACAAATTCCCGGCCTTTGTCTTTCAGGATTATGTAGAGAAGCATGTTGTGAAGAACTATTTCTACTACTACCTGTTCCGGTTCTCAGCCGCTTTGGGTCAGGAAGTGTTCTACATCACGTTTCTCCCCTTCACCCACTGGAATATCGATCCTTATTTGTCCAGGAGATTGGTCATGATATGGGTTGTAAGTATTTTCTCATTATTACTCTTTATCACGTCTAAAGTGACTACCTGCCTTGGCATTCAAGTGTCCTGAACAGGTGGTCTTTCTTTCTTCAAATCACTTACAGGAGAATTTGCTGGCTAGTCAATTTTAGAGAAAGCATAAAATATAAGTGCATTGTGTTTGGAAAAAAAACAGACCAACTCGTGACTTCATGTACTTTGATTTTTTTCCCCTCCTGTGTGTAAACAAGACTAGAAGAGAGGTAAGCAGCGAACAAAGGAGCTTTGTAGGACCCCTGTGAGGTGTGGCATAAAATCTTCCAAGAGGCTATTTTAGTAAACTTTGACCAAAATCTAACTGTAAGCTGTAGACCAGAAATTCCAAGCAGTGGGAAAGGAATACCTCTTCATACATTCAAGAGACCAAAACACCCGAGGCAGAGCACCTAGCTATAGGGCAGAAGTTCTCAAGCTATGGGTCGCGACTCCTTTGAGGGTCAAACAACCCTTTCGCAGGGGTCAGATATCTGACATCCTGCATATCATGTGCTTACGTTATGATTTGTCGCAGCAGTAAAATTATAGCTATGAAGTAGCAGTGAGAATAATTTTATGGTGAGGGGTCACCACAACACGAGGAACTGTATTAAAGGGTCACAGTGTTAGGAAGGTTGAAAACCGCTGCTCTAGGGAGTAACGTAGGAGACAGCCGTGACAGGTCCACGTGTGTAGTAAGAGCCCCTTCCTGCCTTTTCCTCAGTACCCTGTCTCTTATCCTTGCTTGGAAGAAAGTTCTGGGTGTTATTTTGTTGTTGTTGCTGTTTTTGGTTTTGTTTTCTTTTGCATGGGCACGTGTGTGTGTGTGTGTGTGTGTGTGTGTGTGTGTGTGTGTGTGTTGTGCATGGGTCCACACATGCTCACAAGTCAGTGGGTGCATGTGTGTGGAAGATAGAGGTTGTCCTCCCCAAACATTCTCTACTTTTCTCAGTATGTGTGTGTGCAACTTCTTGCATGTGTGCACGTAAGCATGTGTGGTGGGTACATGCCAGCGTGCATGCGCGTAGCCATGTACATGCCTTTCCCTGTAATAGTCAATACCTTACTTATTTTTCTTCAGACAGGGTGCCATGTATCCTAGGCTGGCCTCAAACTCACTATGTTCCCAACACCGACCTTGAACTTCTGATCTTCCTGTCCACCTTCCAAATGCTGGGATTATAGGAATGTACCTCCAGTCCTGGTTTAATTCACACAGTACTGTGAGTTGAACTCAGGGCCTTGTGCCTGCTAAGCAAGCCCCATATTAAATGAGCTACATTCCCAATTTGAATTAGACATTTTTTTTTTACCTTTCTTAACAAAATGGTATTTTATCCCAGAAAATTTAGACCAGCGCTTTGTTTCATGAGCTGAAAAGTATCAATCAAATCATTGTTTTCCTTTTCTATTCCATGTAAGTATTTTTAAACTCTTTGGCCTCAAAAGCATCTTAGATGCAGGGGCAAGAGAGTCCGTGACTGGTCATCTGCTTAGAATCCCCAAAGGGAGAGGCAGCTGTGCTTGGGAGGGAAGTGGGATTGTCTTAGCTCTTGCCTTACATTTTGATGCAATGAATTCCCCCCCTGACCAAAGGCATTTGTTGGTAAGATATACAAGGAAAAGATGGGTACATCGACAAGAATCAAAAGTGGTGGATTATATTTATAACAAAAGACTAGAGCTCAGGCTAGCCTTAAGAGAACACACCGATTAAAAGAGAAGTCCCTGATACATATATGTTATCACCTAATGCATATATGTTAGAGAGGTGGGAATATATTTTTTGAGAATACATTCTTAAAATTTAACTATTGGGAGTCGGTTGGGCAAGGAAAATGACAAAGACAAATTGTAGCTGAATCAGAAGTCAAACAGCAAGTACCACGTTTTTCAAAAGCTCGTCCCTGCTGAGCAAGTTGTTCTTTACCGGAGTTGAAGATGTACGTCAGGGTTACAAGGATGAAAGTTTTTGTTTGTCTGTTTTTGAGACAGGGTCTCAGGATGTAGTCTTGGCTGGCCCGGAACTTGCTGTGTAGACCAGGTTGGGCTCGAACTCATAAAGGTCTGCTTCCTTCTGCCTTAGTAGTGTCAAAATTAAAGGTGTGTGTCCCCACACCTGCTTGTCTGACAAGACCCTGGGTTTGAACCCTAGCATTAAATGAAAAGACATGTGCATGCCTTTTTTTTCTGGCTGTTCCCTTTGTTTTATTCACCTACTTTAAACTTTCTGTATGTATTTTTGTTCACTTCTGCATGTGTTGGAGGTTCTATAGCATGTGTGAAGAGGTCAGAGGGCTGAGGAAGTCAGTTCCCTTCTGCCACCATGTGAGTTCAGGTGATTAAGCACAATGCATCGGCCATTTTTGCCAGGTGCCTTTACCTGCTGAGCCATCTTGCTGGCCCCTTTCCCTTTAGGTTAGACACCCCCTCCCTAGTGTTTTACCCTCTGTGATCCCTTGTCTCCTTTTAAGCCTTTTGGGTTTAAGATGTCTGTCTTTTGGCACTTACTGTTCTGGCCTGCAGTTTTTCTGTTCCTAAAATAGCTTGCTCATCAGGGACCAGCTTTTGGAAAACCTGGTACTTGCTGTATAACTTCTGGCTCAGCTACACTCTGTCTTTGTGGTTTTCCTTGCCTGCCCCCCCCATCCATCTATAGTACAATATTTAAAATTTATTATCAAAATGTATTCCCACTTCTCTAACATGTATGTATTATTTTAAGGTATGTATCATCATAGTTAAACCATTTCAGTTTTTCTGATTATATTGCAAGCCCTTTGCTGATTCTGGCAGTTTCCCAGCAGGCCCAACTTCTCATGGCTTTTGACTATCTCCCTGAACGGAAGCAAGGCATATCTCTGTGAGGGGAGAAGAGGGTCTGTTCCCACCTCTATCACTGCCCGGCGGCTGGGGCAGAGGCTCATAGTCCTGAAAGGAGCACCTGGCTGACGTGACACAGGCAGTGTGTTCTTGTTTCCAGCAACACGGAGCCTCTCAAACTCACTCAGAGGCAGCGGGGTGTGTTCTAAGCTCGCAGGGAGTCCACGAGCCGCAGCCTCAAAGGACTGAGGGTAGGGAATGGTTTGGATATCAGGTACAACACAGCTGTGACTGTCTCCTCTTCCCTCCTGCTTTCACCTGGTAATGTTTCTCTCTTAATTCCAATTTTCAAGACAATCGGATGCAGTTCATTGTATAGTTCAGTTCAGTCACACAAATCTGTCCATCTCTGGCCAGTCTTTTAGACCGGCTGATCTTGGTACAAACAGCTGTGGGAAGGGGTTGGGAGAAATGACTGACTGGGGTACCAGTGCCATGGGCCAGGCTCTGGAACAAAAGAGATCAGTGTGATGAAATCCAGAAACCCTGTTGAAGGCACTTAGTGATTCTAGCCTGCAGTCCCCACTGATTTAAGCTGAAAGTACACAACCTGAGATGCCTGGAGGCTTGGCACGTGGTCACATATGTGCTATGTATGTGACACTTAAAAGAGGTCCTCTGTGGTGCACAGGAAGAAGAATTAAAAGAGCAAAGAATTAAAAGAAGAATTAAAAGAATTAAAAGAGCTGGGTGGAATGACATTGAAGAAGCAACAGTTTTGCGAAGTGCTGTGCTTCCCCCACTGATTTCTGTCTTGCGTTGTGAATCCCTGTGATACCAAGTTCTCTTGAAATGAATGCCAGACAAATCTCGTGTTAAATGATTTATAGTTTGCCTGCTGCTTGTACACAATACAATAGAAGGGGCAGTTTCGGCAAAGCTAGTGAATTGGCAGGTGTGCACTTTATTTTTTTCTCTTGTAGATGCCACAGCTTGGTGATAAGGAAAACCAGAAAAGCACAGTGTTCCTTCTGGTGAGCCCTTGGGACTATGCACTTTCTCAACAAATGAGCTGAAGATGGAGCGCTCGGGTTCAATTATGGCTTTCCTTTCCCTGCTTGATTATCCACATCCAGCTAGCTGATGTAGTGCAGAGCAGATCTAAAGCTCATGCCTCTGTCATACCTGTGAGCCTGTGAGGGTCTTACTGCTGTAGGGAGTCTTTTTACGAAGCAGCCCAATACATCACTACAGGGTTGATAACATATCAAAAGAGATCAGCCTTTTCGACTGCCACCTGCTTGTCTCACAAAGGATTTTGTCACCTGCTTAGCGAGGTGTGGAGGAGAGCCTGCTCCTCACACCCCCTGGCCTGGGGTCAACTTTATAGAGCCAAAAGATGACTCGAAATGTGATTATCTCCTAATCCTCTGTTTAAACTGCTCCCACCAGTCACTTCAAAAGATTGCCGGGCTTGTTAAATTGCTTCTCACTTGAGATTAATGAGTCTTTAAGCAGAGCCAACAATGGCCAGATTGAAACCCCCTATAACTTGCACGGAATGCAATAGAACCAGGCGTCCAGGATTCTGCCCTGTCCCTCTGAAGTAGAATGTGTAATTTAGCCTTAGTTAAATATTAAGTAAATGTCTTGATGGGCTCGTTTGACTCAGTATATTGGTTTGGTCTTGACACATAATAGAGAAAAGTATTGGGTTTAGTGTAGGTTAACCATGGAAAACAAAAAGCCTTAAAACTGACTCATGTGGTAGATAAATACATCTGCCCCTCTGTAATTATCACATTATCTGAAAGTGAGTCCTCCCATTTCCTTTTGTTATTGGCATATATTCGCTGTACATAGTGTTGGGTTTCACAGAGACATTTTCATATAAGTACATCATGTACTTTGATCATGCTCTCTCCATATACCCTCCCCTCCCCTTTCTTTCCTTCTGCCATTGGTCCCTTTAATTCCCCAAAAGGGTTTCAATTCTACAGTCATGATGTGTACTATGTGTGTGTTAGTTTATACATCTACATAAAATCTGGCATCAGCAGATGATAAAAAATAAATAAACATGCTGACTAGGAGCTGGGCACGATGGTTGTCCTACTTTGATTTCTATTGCTGTGAAAAAGACCATGACCAAAAGCAACAGGAAAGGGTTTATTTGGTTTACAGGTTACAGGCCTGTAACCCGTATCAAGAGAAGCTAGGGCAGGAACTCAAAGCAGGAACCTGGAGGCAGGAGCTGATGCAGAGGCGGTGGGGGAACAGTGACTACTGGCTTGCTCCTCATGGCTTGCTCGGCCTGCTTTCCTATAGCACACCGTACCTGCCCAGAGGTGGCATTGCCCCCAATGGGCTGCGGCCTCCCACATCAAGCACTAATCAGGAAAATGCTCCCATAGACTGGCCTACAGAGCTAGCCTGATGGTGCTATTTTCTCAGTGGAGGTTCAGCCCTGTCAAGTTGACACAGAGTAACCAGCACAATAGTGTAAACCTGCCATCCAGGTGTTCAGAGAATGAAGCAGGAAGACTGAATGCAGCTCTGGAGAGAGATAGGGGAAAGAAGGGGCGAAAGGGAAGGGAGGGATAGCAGAAGCAGGGGAGAGGAAGAGAGAATCTGAATATGAGGATGAATGAAGGACTGAATGATGGCTATGAAATGAAAACGTCCCCCTTCATCACTCTCAACCCTTAACTATTATCTTACATCTCCTAAGACTGGGATGACAGATCTTTGCCCGGCTCACTCAACTATGACTTCTAGTGTTTCACTGAACTTACCTGTGGGTGGGCAATTGCCTTGAAGCTCAGGGTATAAAATTGGTTGAAACATGGAGTCCTGGACAGAGACTATCTTTAAGAATGGAATTAAGCTAGATCTGTATTGGGCTTGGTGACATTTTGATGCAGGGTCTTCCATCTCTTCCTTTTGTTTCACTCTAATCACTGATGCCCCATCAAGAAAAACAAAGAATGTGATGGTTCACTTTGTAATCCTAGCACTCAGGAGGCTAAGGCAAGAGGATTGTCATGAGTTTGGAGCTAGCCTGGGTTATAGAGTAAGAGCCTGTCTCAGAAAAGAAGACCATAAAATAAATAGCTGTTGCCAAGTCATATTTATTCAGACCCCAAACTAAAGCACATGCTGACATGGCAGCAGGTCAGGAATCCGTTGCTCTTTTATCATGGCTCCACCGGCCTTCATCCCCATCACCTACAGGGTCCTACATCCCTCAGCATCTTTAGAAAGGTACCAGTCAGGACTGGCTTGCCCTCAGAATCTATCCCACTTATTTGTAAAACAAAAAGAAGAAACTTAGTCAATGAGCAAGGAAAAGTTGTTTTTATTTTGAAGTAAAAAGTTTAACAACCCTCTCTTAGGACAAACAGAAACCAAACAAATGAGAGCTTAGCTGGGCTTGGTGGTGCGTTCCTGTAACCCTAGCACTGGAAAGGGGGGGCAGGAGGATCAGAGTTCAAAGCCGGCCAGCTACTTGAGACATGTCCCAACAAAACAAAAGGAGCAAACAAAAATAAAACCCAGTTTTACATTTTCAACATTTTCTTTATAAAGCTATATTTTTGAGTGGACATGTTAGCTCACCCACTCTATGCCAAGTACTGCATGCACCCAGAGCCCCATTTTACAAAGAAAACTGACACATGAAGAGATGGCCCTGTCCAAGGAGACAAAGCCACTCACTATAGGTAGTATATAGGTCTTATCTAGGTATAGAGGTAGTATAACCAGGTCTTAGCTTCCAAATCCCACCACCTTGGTTTCTACCTATCTCAGTCTGTCACTTCAGATGGCTACTGCAGTCTCTCTTTACCATTTGGTTAGAGAGGTTCCAGTCAGCATCACATGTGTCCTGTGTTTGTAACCACAGTATACATGCTCCTTTCAGTTCTTTGTGCTGTGGTTTCCCGTGATACCTCATCCTCACCCCACCTGCTGACTGCATGTCCCAGATATTTTTAAACATGTCCCGTCCCTGTTGGAAGGCTGGAGCATCCTGGGATCTGCAGGATACTGAAGGTGAAGAGCTTAGGTACTATGTGGTTTCTGAGCCAGAGGCTGGTAGAGGGAAGGCTGCCTGCTAATCTTAGGTCCAGCTTCCATCTCCTTCTCCTAATTTGCAAAGCAACCAAGTGGAAAAGACTGCCAGAGGCAAAGAACAGGCCCTTTGTCCTTTCAAGGAGGTGGGGCTTTGATCTGTCGGGGACTGGGCATTTTCTCCCAAAGGTAGGCCAACCACCAAGCATCTAGCCTCTGGGTACCTTTCTCTTCCTGAATTCCTGGCCTGTCTGTCTAGCCACAACGGGAGATGTGAGTGCTTAAGTCCCCCGTTGGTGTTACTGTGGCATGAGATGAGGGGCAAGCTTCCACTCATAGCTGAGAGGTTCTACTTCACATTGGCCTCTGAAGTTTTCTAGAAGCCTGAGAACCTAATGGCTGCTCTCTCTGATTTCCTCTCTCCTTTCACTGTGCAGGATAGGGCTTCCCCAGAGGCCTTCTGTGCCATGGGAAATAGCAGAGAACACCCACTTTAGTAAGAGCACCCTTCCACAGGGTACCTTTAGGTGCTCCCAGACACTAGCCAGATCTTTTTGCTCTGCTGGCCTTTATAACTGTACACAGTGGCCAGAGATACTGGGTTCTCTGTGGGTCTTTAACCCTCAGAAAACAGAACCTTCGTGACCCTGGCTGCAGGTGTCATAGACTTCCCATCTCCTGTTTTCCCTCTTTGATGCCCAAAACTCCAGCCACAGCTTGGGTTGAATCCAGCTCATGTGTTCGTAATCCATTTTCCATGAGGCAGAGGCAGGGCTTGACTAAGGGCTTGTGAATAAATAACATTGCAAAATGTGTCAGTGTCGGCCACATTGAAGGTATATAGCCTGATGAGACCCTCTTCAACTGGACTATATGCTAGTGGCCAAGACAAGAAGAGCCCTTCCTGCAGTGAGATCCATCTGACTGGTGCTAGACAGGGTGTGGTCACATTAAAGCCACAAAATAGAGGGTCGGCGTTATTCTCCTACACCTAAAAGCTTCTGGAGCCAGAAGGAGGGAACTGAGATTTGACACCAAAACTAACTGGCTCCAGAATCTCTCTCTCTCTCTCTCTCTCTCTCTCTCTCTTTCTTTCTTTCTTTCTGTCTTTCTTTCTTTCTTTCTTTCTTTTGCTCCAGAATCTTAAAGCCTCCGTATCCTGCAGTTGCCTTTCTCCTGTGGCTATAGTAAACATACTGTGGTAGGTTTGTGTACTTAACGATGCTCAATTAATTTTTCTTTTTATTCTATAAGGCATGAGCCACATTATGAAAACACTGAGGGCTACGCAAGTAGCTCAGTGATAGCACACATGCCTAGCATAATTTAGGCCCTAGATTCAGTGTCTAGTACTGAGGAGAAAGAAGGAAAGAAAAGAGGGAGGAAAGGAGAAGGTACTGAAAAAAAAAATAAAAGCTCTATAAATCCTACCATGTTTGTTGACTGAGGGTTATCTACATCTGTTTGTAGGCTGCTTGGTAATAAGTGATTTTTATATACAATCAAAAGCAACTTTCAGTTCATGATTTTAAACTAGCAATGAGATTGGAGAAGATTCATCAATACTTCCATATTGAAAAATGGAGTCAAAGGATGGGTTATGACCTTCAGAATTAGAAGACTTAGCTTCTAACCCAAGTAACAGTTGCTTGCCCTGTGTGTCATGTGTTACACATTTAAAGCAAGATGAGAGGTCCTCATGGATATGGAGCCAGGCCAGGATGGGCTAGTAACTGTTTCCGCTTTGTAATTAACTGTAGTAATAACTAGCCAAACAGTGTTTGTAGGTAGGCCTCAGCTTGATTGACTATAAAAGCATGAGGTCCAGCAGAATTCCGCCCCCCCCCGGGGGCTCTTTGCTCTCTGATAATTTTATTATTGTGAAAAGATGGATGACTGTGCATCTTTGGGAAGAGTCAAATCTCTTTATTTCTGAGTCCTGGTTTCAACCACGCATCTACTCTTAAAAAAAGAAAAAAGAAAAAAAAATGCCCTGGGCCTAAGGGAGATGACTCTGTGGACAATGTAGTCGCTGTGTAAGAACTAAAGTTTGAATCCTCAGAACCCACACAGAGCAAGGCATGTCCATGGCATCCCACCTGCAATCTCAGCTTCCAGAGACAGAGTCAAGGCTAGTTAGACCAGCAAATGAGCAAGCTCTGGGATCAAGTGAGAGACCCCCGCCTCAATATGTAAGGTGGAGAGTGATGGAAGAAAACAGTCAACATCGCCTCCCAGCCTCGGCATGCACACATGTGCCCACATTGAGCATATGCACACGTACATGCACCTAGGCGCACATACACACAGAGGTGCCTACATACATACAGGGCAAAGAATAAATTTAAAAAAATACTTGCCCTGGGTCTTCCACATGCCTTTGTATTGAGTTGGCTTCGTAGTCAGCCCATGAGTCCCACATAGGGAGCAGAAATGACAGTGATATGCAAGGGACATTTAGGGGTATGGTGATCCCTAGCCTGGATCTGAGTCCTTAGAAAACATTTGTTCTTATGAATAGGTATAAGCAAAGGACAGCAGTTTGATGAGGTCATGCTCAAGGATCTTTTTATGTACAAAGGTGATGTGGGCAAAAAGCAAGATCACAAGCCTTGCTCTCAAGAGTGTGTCGAAGGAGAGTGTGAGCATATAAATTCATTGTTTGCCCTGGTCTGTTCAGATTTAACCGAAAAAAAAAAAAAGATGTTGCTTTTTTGTTGTTGTTGTTGTTCCTTTTTACATTAAGTTTCTTCCGACATTCCCAGGCACTGAAATCAGAGTCAGGGAGACAGTGTTGTGTTCAGTTCGAAAGTGCTCTTCAGGCGTATAGCAGCTGGACTCCGGCAAATGGAGAGCAGCATTCTGAAGGATTTCCAGAAACCTCTAACTTGGAATCAGTAGGTTGTAAGCAGCAGTAAGCTTGCTTCCTTTTGTACTCACCCTGTGTAAACAAATGAAGTCCGAGTACAAGGCAAGGGATGACGCCCTGCTCAGCTTTAATTGTCAACTTGACAGCCTAGAGTCGCCAGAGAGAGGAAGCTTCCACGGAGGAATTGCCTGTATCAGGTTGGTCTGTGAGCGTGCCTATAAGACATTGTCTTGGTTAGTAATTGACACAGGAGGGCCCAGCTCACGTGGGCAGAACCATTCCTCACTGGGCTGTATAAAATGCTAGCCAAGCATGACTGGAAGGGTCAGCCTGCAAGCAGCATTCCTCCATGGTTTCTGTCCCTGCCCTGACTTCCATTCCACTGTAAGATGAAATCACAGTGGTTTAGCATGGCAACAGAATAAAACCAGGACAGGTTATTTCTTTTTTTAGGTTATAAGAAAAGGTCCAGGCAACGAAGACTGTTACACCCTAAATTTAATATGAACTCTGCAATCGATGGCACCCCTATAGCATGCCTGGTAACTGTGTGAGGGCATCTTAGATGGGTGTTGTAAAATAAAGAGAGCTTGAGGGGTGAAGAGATGGCTCCGCTGTCTCTTGAGGCCTTTACCATTCTAGAGACTGAATTCAGAAATTTAAACCTAGAGCTATGATGAGGAAAGAGTTCAGAATGTGTGTTAAAGCTGGATTCTTATGCTCTCTACAAACGCCTACTAAGCCCCAAGGAGAGTCTGACTCTCTATCTTAGAGGGCAATCGGAAGGTTGTGACTTTGGCACTGAGCCAGTTAAAGCAAGTGAACCTTGCCAAAGAAGAAGTTACAGAAAACCAAGTACCTGTCTTCCAAAATAAAACATCAGTAACCTAAAATGATGTGTTGAAGGCAGCATTGACCTGCCATCTTGCTCTCTTGTGGATGTTAATACTGAGAGTTTATGCATTTATGAGAAACGTGTCTAGGGAATTTTATGTGAAAGACAGGCAAACATACTAATGGGTTCTTTAGGGCATTTCCCTTAGAATTAAAACCTAAAGAGCCATGCATGCATTAGACCCTGGTTCAGAAAATGTGAATGATAAGTGGAACAAAAGTTTTGTGAACAAAATTTTCTGAAAAGCTAAGGTAGCTAGCACCCGAATTAAAACCTAGACAGTCATAAATACGCCTTTGTAGCCATTTGGATACCTGTCATCCTTTACAATCTGAAGTTGATATATTTCTATTATAACCGATGCTGGGGCTTGAACTCAGGGCATTATACGTGTGGAGCATGGGTCTGCCACTGCGCAGTACCGCTGAGAACTACAGTGGTAAATGTTGACACAAACAAGAAAACCAGCAGAGAGTCATCTTTGAACCCATCTCATAGGACATTTTCCAAACCCTGTAGGCTCCTACATATAGCAAGCAAGCAAGATAATGTACTTTTCTGTACTTTTGAGGGTGAAAGGGCCTTAGAAGCGTGGGTTATGGTGATAACGTTAGTTATCCCCAGCGACACTTGGTTCCTACACACTTCCACTAAGTCTGAAAGAATTGCAGGATGGCACTGGCTCTTTAAGATGAGCTGTTTAGAGCCCGGTGTCTCGTGCCAGCTCTTCACCTCCACTTTGGAAACAGATGGCGGTAAGCAAATTGGAAATTGGTGGTGTAACATTTCTGTCTCACCAGACAGGATCAGGAGAGCCTGTGTAGCCTGCCTATAGAAAAGACTATTGGAGCCGAGAGGCAGTAGGGTCTTCTTTATAAGAGTAATATTTTAGTAATTCCACTGGAACATGCTTTTTTGGATATATTCTTAGACTTACTGAGAAGGGACTGAGACTGCAACACTAAGGATACCCAGAGCTCATCCCCAAGCCAGCCCTCTCCTGCCATCCTTGTCCTACCCTGAGCTTAAAAAGGAAAACAAAAACAAACAAACAAACAAACAAACAAACAAAACCACATCTCTTTGGCAGAAATAAGCTGGAAGCTTCGGCTTCACAAAAGTACAAGGCTGTTTTCCAGAGTTTACCTTGAAGTACTCACACCAAAATTTTTTTGTTTTTAATGATTAAACACACAAAACAACTTAAAAAGAGAAAGAGAGAGTTCACTCTGTAGCCCAGGCTAGTCTTAAATTTAGAGTCTGCCTGGCTCTGCCTGCCAAATGCAAGTACTACAGGTACCAGGCCTCGTGGTCATCACTGTAGTAGACCCCTCTCTCCTAAGGAATCCTTAAGTCCTAATTTGTTTATGTTTGTCAATGCTAACGCCTAGCTAAGCTCCTCCACAAGCCTCCTTCAGTGTAGTTTTCACCATCAAGAATCATTAGGGGCCAGAGTAACTTTGTGTTTTGTACCCATTACGCCATTACGCAGCCCATAGTCCTTGGCATTGCAGATGGTCTTTCAGCTAAGCATCTGCAGTCTTCCTCCATCAGACTTGCACACAAATAACAAAGTCTCCGTGCCTTTAGGCTGGGAGTTACTCTGCTAGATGGGAAAAGAAAGTACAAATTGTAAGATCGCAGCCCACACCAGAGCAGCTTTCTCATTTCACTGTGGCAAACTCAGAAGCATTTGGTAGAACTATAATCCAACATAATGGTAAAAACTCCTTCCACTCAAAATAGCCAATGGCTCCCTGTCTTTCCTCTTATATGCTTCAGGGCTGCCTTTTCCAGCCATGACTGGAGCTGTCGGGTACCTCCTTCTCATCTGTGTCCAAACAGCTTTTCACCCAGCTTTTTTGCTCTTAATAGCTCATGGGCAATATTAGTTTTGAGAAGTACTATGTTGCTTAAAAAATCTATAAAAACTTAAATTCTCTTCATACACCTGAACTTTTGGTCAACCACATCAAATAACTGTATAGTCTACTATATAGATGGCTTATTTATTTATTTATTTATTTATTTATTTATTTATTTATTTTGCAGTAGCAAAAGTTCTGCCCCTGAGCATTAACTCAGTCTTCTCCTATATGTGTGTGCATGTGTGTGTGCATATGTGCACATGTACAATATCAAATGGACATGTGGATATATACAGATAATTAAATTGAGGTCATGTGATTTTATTTATTCACTTATTTGCATGCGAATGTGTGTATATGTGTATATGTATATGTGTCTGTGTGAGTGTATGTATGTGTATGTGTGTGTATATGTGTGTCCATGTATGTGTGTGTGTATGTGTGTGTGTGTGCGTATGTGTGGAAGTCAAAGGACAACTTTGTAGAGTTGGTTCTCTTCTGCCACCTTGTGGGATTCTGGGCTTGAACTCAGGTCCTCAGATTCTTTTGCAAGTGCCTCTAACCCAGTAATTCTAAACCTGTGGGTCTTTGGGGTTGAATGACCCTTTCACAGAGGTTGCCTAAGACCATTGGAAAACACGAATATTTACATTATGATTCATAACAGCACCAAAATTACAGTTATGAAGTAGCAACAAAAATATTTTTATGGTTCGGAGTCAGCACAACATGAGGAGCTGTATTAAAGGGTCACAGCATGAGGAAGGTAGAGAACCCTGCTCTAGCCTCTCATTGAGTCATCTCACCAGCCCTGATGCTATGCAATTTTAAGTAGATGTAGTGACATATGTGTATGTAGATACATGAATGATGTGTTCATTCTCATTCCTTCGTGTGTGTGTTCAGTAGATCAAAAAGGAAAAAGACTTAAAACGGGGAGGTGAAACAGAAAGAGCCACGGAACAAACCCAGCCAGCTTGCCATGTTGCAGAAAACAACAACAGTGTGTAGCATGCAATTTTTTATGGAATCGGGGTTGTGCATTTGTTCATCTAATGAAGATTTATTCTGTACTGTACAGTAGCAATATTATATTACAGAGAGTTCCAAGAAACACTCCTTCAGCTCAGGCCAGGATCATTTTTGTTCTTCACTATTGTAATTACTTGCTAGGAGTTAGATGCTAGATTTGATGCCTGCTATGCTAGTCTTTTACCACTGACCCTCTCCCATTCCCATCAAGGGCTCCCTCCAGGTACTCTTTTGTACTTGAAGTCCATCTTCCTCACAGGATCTATTTCAAATGCAAACTATGAGTGCTCAGACACATTTCAATGGCCCGAACTTTAAGATAACCTCTGAGGTATTTTGCAGTTGAACTTCAACCTTAGTCAAAATGTTTAGCCATTCCCAAATCTGTCTGCTGTGTGTCTGAAACCACAGAGCCACCTATGTTGCCCCCAAATCACCGGAGCTTCCTGATGCCTAATCATGATGTGTGGATATTCTGCTCCATGATTCTTTACTGGTGTTCTCTGCCTTCTATCCTCTCCCCATCTCCTGCCTGCTGCCCCAGGCCCAGCAGAAGCATTATCTCTACAAATTCCACTGACCCCTGCCTCTGCATCCTGACAGGTGGCTCATGACCCTCATTTGAACCTGGTACCTGGCAAGGAGCTCAGTTAAGCCCTGGGAAAAATAAATAAAGGTTATTTCTACAAAGACAATTTATGAGACCAGTGTGGACCAGGTAGCAAGCTCCTGCCTAAAATAAAATGTGCATAAAATCTCTTTTAGTCTATGCATGTAAGATGCTTATGAAACATTTGGATCGCATCTCCAAGGCACCTGTTAGCGCACAAGCATGGTGTGTGTGTGTGTGTGTGTGTGTGTGTGATAATGAAATTTGAAAACACCTCAAATCTGAAACATAGATTGTCTCCAGCCTTTCAAAGACAAATAATCAGCCTAGAGTAATTTTATATATTTCTGAAATGCTATAAAAAATTTAAACCAGAGGTGTTATTGGGTTCTAGAAAGCATTCCCTCTCTGCCAAACTATTGAAAAGCCACAACTTATTAAATGTATTCACCTCCTAAACATTGCACAAGGGCCCATTCTATGCTGAATATTATACCTGGTAATGGGAGTTAACCACACGGGGGAAAAATTCAGGTTTTCTCCTATTCTCCTGGGACCACATATAGGTAAGACAGACAGCGACAAGTCACAAAGCAGTGGAAGATCCTTTGAGTCATGTTCAGGACAAGGTCATGGCCCCCTCCCCCACTTTAAGAAGCATTCTACAGGGGCTTTTTAAACTCAGGCCTTGATAGATGAGAAGCACCCAGCTATGTGAACAAAAGGAGAGAGAGTCTCAACGCAAGGAAGTCCTGGGACGAGAAAGAGCTCACCGTGTGGAGGAATGCTAAAGGATAATATTAGTGCTCAGAGGAAGGCACTGCTTCCTTCTGGAAGCTTCCAGGATTCCATATGGTCCCAATGTACTTCCCACGGGAGTCCTTCTGTCTCTCTGTCACATCCCTCAGTGGGTACCTAGCTTCCCAAATCTGTGAAGTGAGAAGGTTAAAAAAGGGTGGCCTCTACCCCAGACCACGATGCTAGTGACACTAATGGACCCTAGAGGTATCACTATTTTATCCAGTTCATCAAACAAAAGTGTCTGAGTGCCCAAGGAGAACCAGGTACTGTTTGAGACTTTGAACAAAACAAAACTCGGAGTGGGGAGGGGGGTAGATGATGCTAATAAAATGTATAATAAGCCAGGCATGGTGGTACACGCTCTTGTAATTCCAGTACTTTCAAGGTAGAGACAAGAAGGTCACAAGCTCAAAGATGGCACAGGCTTCAGAGAGAATCTGCGACCAGTCAGGAGCATGTGAGAACCGACAGACAAACAGGCAAAGATACAGAGAGGTGGCATTGGAGCTCAGTAGGAGAGCCCTCACCCGGCTGTATGCTTGTGCAAGGCCCTGGATTCAGTCTCAAAAGCTGAAACAAACAAACAAACAAACAAACAAACACCAAGTGTGAGCTGGGTTAAGTTCTGTGAAGAAGAATAAAAGGAATCTGGGGTAAGGAGTGAAGTGCGTGGGAAGGGTAAGGGCTGTGCTGTGCTAAAGTAAGGTGGCCCTTCCTACGAGATGTCGTTTGGGTATAGGCTTGACTTACGATTGATTTGTCTCACTAAAATTATTTAAGCTATTCTAGAACATTTGAAGTTTGTGGATGTCCTTTCACACTGATTTCTGTTCTTGTTTATTGGGAAACCAATCTTCCCAAGTCTTAAACAGCCTGACAGGGATTTTAAAAAGGGTCAGGGCGTATTTCAGTTGGTATTACCAGTCTTTAAAATAAAACATGTGCTATAATTTACATCTGGCAAGGTATGGCATCCAACAATGGTCCTGTTCAGTTCCTTTCATTGTGAACATTGCATGAACCTCGGCCTTGTGGTGGAATGTGGAAACGGCAGGATAAGAGTATGTCCGTGTGCCCCAAAGGCAGATTCTGGCAGGCTCAAGTCAAACCTTTCTCATTAAAAAGGGTCATGGGGAGGTTACTGGCCTGGTTATGGCCCTGTTTGGGAGATGTAGATGGTGTGACCAACAGCCTCCCCTAATAGCCTCTCAATAACTAGAGTTAATCACTCACTCACTGGCCAAGTAGGGGAGCGGTGCGTTCTAGCTCTCCCTCCAGCTTTGCCTCTGCTGCCTCAGCCTCCTCCTTTGCTCCCTGCAGTGAGCAGGCGTCAAGCTGGAGATCTCCCAGACTTTTGTCCCTTCCTGCTTAAAGACTGGCTCTCCAGGAGGGAAGTCATCTCAGCCCATGGGAGAGGGGCTTTCTTCTCTATCCTCAGAATCCTTATCATAAAGACATGCAAGC
The DNA here is from genome assembly GCA_028658305.1 of Pachyuromys duprasi. Taxonomy (NCBI): domain Eukaryota; kingdom Metazoa; phylum Chordata; class Mammalia; order Rodentia; family Muridae; genus Pachyuromys; species Pachyuromys duprasi. Next base: position 56,815,643 of record CM053751.1, read on the forward strand.
CAAAGGGGGAGGGTGGGGAGAGGGAAGAAAGAGAGGGGGCTTTCTGAGCAAACATCAGCCAGAAAGAATGGAGAACTTGGTTTTCAGGGATCCTGTAAGCTAAAGAATGCGTGTGCGTCTACTAAAGCTTTTCAGGTTTACTTTCATCTTGGTTTGTAGACTCTCTTCATTGAGGTTTGAGACTGAGCTCTGCAACTTGGGTGTCTTTGTTTGCCTCAGTCAGAGAGCTCGGTTAGCCCTTCTACAGAACATATTAGAGTGGAGGACCCTCGACAGAAAGCCAGAAGAACTGATGCCAGTTCTCTAGGCTGGAGACCTTGAGAGGTTGTTTTCCCCTCAGTGACTGGAAGTACCTTTGAATCCCTCGGCAGGCAGAAAGATGTTGCCAAGCAGACAGCATTAAGCCTCAGTGTCAAGGGCTCTAGTCTTACAGTTAATCTACCTAATGGTTGCTCATCTCTGAGATAGAAGAGCCTCCACTTGAACTTCAGAGCTCATGGAAGAGAGTTACAAATATGGGCCAGTCCCCAGGAGAGAGGCTGAATCATAGACTAGAAACTAGTATGTTTTGATCTGTGAGGAGTACATTAGTGGTTCCCTGTTATGTGGTAATGGAGAAATAGCATGGGGCACTGGTGATAACTGTGGATTCTAACTTTCGCTTGAAGGTCTCATTTTACGGCGGAAGGAAAAGAAGTGGAGGGAAGAAGTGAAGAGCCAAGAGAGGAAGACAGTGACAAATTGACGATGTTTGATGGACATGCTATTGATCTGAAAGTGTCAAAGAAAGTTACATATGCACCTATAATCCTAACACTCAGGAGGCAGAGGCTAGAGGATCCCAAAAATGTGAGGCCAGCTTAGACTACACAGTGAGTTCCAAGTTAGCCAGAGCTACATAGTGAGACCCTGTCTTAGAAAAATCACACATCCAGCTTCTAAACTTCACGGCAATTTTGCTACGTGTAGCTGACAGTCCAGTGAGTGGAAATAAGTTTGAAACTGGCTTCTCCCAGTGTTGGTACCATAGTCTATGACATTAAGCAGAGAGTGGAAATAGATGTTTTGAGTAAATCATTGCAGGAGTCCATTTGGCTATGCCCCTAGATTGCCCAAGCAGGCTCACATCCAGGGTGCCCTCCCCCAAACTGCATCATCTTAAGTGAATTTTCTTCCCTACTTCCTGCAATTATGGATCTCCTAACCTTGTTAAGCTTCCTATTGAGTTTTCAATCCCCATATGTTCCCTTCACTCTCCATCTCCGCTCAGTGTCTAGCTGCTAATTCAGTTTGTCCGTGGGCTGCTGATGACCGAACACCTCATCATGGACTGACACTTGCCCCACATAGATGTGGCTGTTTTAACATGAAAAGATGTGGCTGGTAATATCCACTTCCTGGACAAAGACTATGTAGACTAAGAGCCTGGAGATGACTGCATATTGTCCTTGCCATTTGACTCATTAACCCGGAAACCCTGAATTTCGGGGTTTTCTCTAACAAGGCCCTGAGCACACAGCCTTCATCAACAGTGTTTGCCTGTTGGAAGTGTTTTGAATCCTGTTGGTTGTACCAAGAGTTGCATGAGCTGGTACCATCAATCCAGGCTTGTTCCAGAGCAGCGCTGCTAGCTGCTCACAGGAAAAACAAGCCCCTGAGGCTCTGTGGATGTAATTCAGAACCGGGATGAGCAGCCTTGCTGTTAGAGTCCTCAGAGTCTAATAACTCAGAAATAAATCTTTCCTGTTTCTTTGGAGTGGCCATCCCTCAAGTCTTTGTTGCTTTCCATTAAGAATGTGGGCCTGTGACAGACATTCTCAGGTGGCCTCAGCTTCAGCTGCTCAGAGCAGAGAGAGGCCCTTAAACATAAAAACAAAACAACAACAACAGAAAACACCTCTTTATATAAGGCCAGCTTGAAAGACATATCTGACCACATGTGCAAGGAGAGTTGATCGTTGACCAGAAGACTAGGACTCAACGTCTGTGACTTTAGTCAGCCTCTTCATCGATGAGCTCAGAAAGACTGAATGCACCTCCCTCCTCCATCTTGTGAAGCCTCCTCACAAGGACATATGGAAGGACAAGAGAGGGACATACAGATGCGTCTCCTCTGGTCTCAAGTTAATTCAAGAATAGTCAACCGATCTGTTCTGAGATATACCGGTCTGGAAGCTCATTTAATGATATTCATGCTTTCCCTGAGTAATTCTGGCCCCATCTGCAACAAACTTAAGACATTTTTCCAAAGCTCACATAATTTAATCTACAGAGTCATTTTCTTATTTTGTTAAGGACTACAGATGTTGATGCTTGTGTTGGGAGGAGACAGGGAAAGGGGTGGGTATCTATTTTTATGACCATCTTCTTAGAGACAAGTTTTTTTTCAGTCTTCACAATGAAACAGAAGTTTCTCTGGGTACCACTGGAATCCATTTGGGTTCTGAACTTCAGATAGGAAGTAGTATGCATGCTTGGCTTTTGAAACATCATCTTACTATGTGTAAGGCTGTCCTCAGACACAGTTCTTCTGCCTCAGTTGCCCACCTAATTGCATGAGCTTTAACACCAAAAAAAAAAAAAATTAAAAGCTCATCTAAATCTATTGAGCTCTTGGTCTCAGAAAACAAAAATTTGGCAAATGTGAAATGTATGTAAATCTCCTGCTTACTTTCACTAATCCACTCATTTTCTGGGCTTGTTATAGGGATTGAGAGGTAAAATATCCATATACTAAACACAGTCACATAAATATGAGTTGTATAATTATAATAATACAACTGTGATTCCCAAATAGTCTGCAAGGTGATTTGATTTGATTTTTCAGTTTAAATATATACATCTTAGATTAATCACATTTTATAAATATAACTAACAGGGGACTGAGGAGATAAGTATATAGGTAAAGTGTAAAGAGGTTGCTGAACAAATGAGGATCTAAGCCTATATCCCCAGCATTCACATAAAAGCCAAGCATGGGGTGTGTATTGATAACCCCAACACTGGAGGACAGAGATAGGTAGATCCAGGAGATTTCTGATCTCAAGCTTTAGGTTTAGTGAGAGACTATATCTGAAAAGACTGAGATAGAAGAAGACACAGGATATTGATCTCCGGCCTGTACATGCTTATTTAAGGGCAACTCACACGTGTACATGTGCATGCACACACAGACATTTCTCTCTCTCTCTCTTTCTCTCTCTCTCTCTCTCTCTCTCTCTCTCTCTCACACACACACACACACACACACACACTACCATGGTTTCATGAATGTTTCATTAAATGTTCTACCCATCTAGAGAATAATGTTAAAGGGATAGGAATAGTAACAAGAGTTACATGAGGCGGAAGAATCTTGGAGGAAGGTTTGTGAACAGCTGCACTTGGAGAAAGAATTCGGAAGGGTGAACTTGGAGGGAAAGGTTTGTCATGAGACAAACCTCCTCGGCCATATTGGCAGGAGGCCCGCAGAAAAAGACTCCATCTGAGGTCTGTACATAGGCCACTTAAAACTTTGCCATACCGGGCTTGAAAATACAAGATAGTTAGTCATTTTGCTTTTCTTGCTCCTTGAAAACCAAAGATAAAGTTGGCTGCTGCTTGGGGAAACAGGTAGTTGTGTGCATGAAAATCTCTAATAGCCCACAAGATACACCAAGCCAAGGGTGTCTCTTTGCCACCCCGAAACTTCATCAAAACCCCATAAGACTTATCATCCAGTTTTCCATGTGCCTATATACACTTATATGAAAATCCATATTAAAATATGCAAATAAAAGCTAAATATATTCCCACAGCATCTTGGTTTTCTCATTAGGCTGTAATTATGTTTAAACATTGCATAGCTTATTTAGTCAGTGGCCTTTCATGCATATTTACAGATTACAGAGTTTTGTTGTTGCTTGGGTGTTTGCTTCTTTGAAAGAGATGAGCTTCTGTGTGTTTTCACTTTTGCATGTGTTGGATGACACGTAGGACTGAAGACCTCAGTCAGGTTTGCTTTGTGTGTACTGTCTATACAACAGGGAATAAAATATTGGACCATTCCTTGGTGGGACAAAGGTGGTAGGTATTTGGTAATTTTCTCAACAGATATGACATCTTCATCCTTCAGCCCCTGAAGGCCTCCTCTGAGAGCCAGATGGCTCTAATGCATTAAGGGCTATTTAGGGACCGATCTCTGTTCTCAGGTACCATATTTGCTAACATCTGACATATAAGTGTAGTAAGTTTGTCAGGCACTAGATGGTGGGGTGTAGTAAAAAGACAACATTGTTTAAAGGGTTGGTTCAGCTCTTCTATACCAGCTCTAATTGGCAAGACATGTCTACATGTCAAATTCTATATCTATAAAATAGAGGTAATGTGAATATTATATCTATAGAAAACCCTCTGGAAAAAGAAATCCCTCCACGAGAGTAAACTGTTGTCTATCAAGGGCTTTGAAGTGATTTTTCTGCTGTGCAAACGGCGTCTATATGATATTAATTGTTGGACCTTTAGTATTTCTCTTCAAAATTTCAGTAGCAACTGAACTTGATCAAATGGAGAATTGGGAACAATAAGCAACATAACTGAATTAGTCCATTTTCTTTTTCTCACCTGTCATTTGTGCTTTGGCATTATGTCTTTTTTTGTAGAACTTGGGTATGCACAGCCTAGCTTTCTGTTTTCTCCTGTGCTGCGAGGTGGTTGCTGCATTTCCTTGTTTTGATTCTTCCAGCTTGAATATTGTTTTTAATTGGTTTGAAACAACATTTGTTTCTTCCCATGGCTCTCACACAAAAACCCACACACTCATATAGACCCCCACCATACACATAGTTAAAGGGTCTGTTTTTTTCTTTTTAATTATTGTTATTAATAAAATTAAATCCAGAAGTCTGAATGGACATTCACCACTTGAGAACTTTTTCCTAGAGGATGGCAGGCCTTCAGAATGTTCCAAAGAACTGCTTTTAATTCATTCCCTGAAGCAAAATAAGAGCCCACAGAGCAGTGTGTATTCCAGGAGGGACACAAACAAACAAAACAAAACTGAACCCTGAGTCAACAGGACCACCAGCTAAGGAAGCCTGGGAAGCTGTGGACTTGTAGACTCCGTGGCTGCAGCATGACCATAAAGAAACTCCCACCCTGTGGCTGAGGACATGGATTTCTCAGTGGGTGGATTCTATATGGTTTGAGTGCTCACCTCCTCACTACTCTGTGGAACTGAGGTCTAGGGGAGGGGTTAAACGGGACCGAGACAATGATTATTAATAATCCCAAAAGCTTGCTTCTAGTGACATCAGGATTGGCAGGCATTGTCAACAGCAACACTGTCTGCTTTTGAACAGGAGAATTCAAGGACGTACAGAAGAGGCCCGTTCTGTCTCTGGTTTCTTTCTTCCTGTATTATAATTGGCCGGTGTAAATGTGCAAGTGTGGACACATACATGCTATGCCATGCATGTGGTGGGCAGAGGACAACATTCAAGAGTCGATTCTCTCCTTTCATCTTATGGAGAAAGGGGTAGCTGCTTCTGAGCTTCCAGCCAGTTCTCCTGTCTTCACCTCTCACCTCACTGTAGGTCTGCTAGGTCTAGAGAAGTGCACCACCACTGGCTTCTTACATGGACTTCAGGGTCAAACCCAGGTCTTCAGGTTTTCATAGCATGCAGAGCCATCTCCCCTACCCTTACCCCTACCCTCCTTTCTCTGTATGTTTAAATATGTATCTATATGTATGTTTGTGTGTATATAAATATACACAGTGTATATATATGTATATACAGTTGTACATATACATATATACTGCTGTGTATCTATATATTCTACTGTATATATTTATACTACTGTATATATACATATAGTTATCCCCAAATATCATCTCCTTTATGGTCAGAGTACATGATCTACTTCAGTGAAAAAAGTCTTTATGAAATCCATCATGTGCACAATGAATATGCTTGTTACCTGTTAAAGTGTGTGGTTCAGTCTATCTGAAGCAGTGTGGTCATTCACCATTATGTATCTCTGGAGTGTTTTCATCAGTTCGAGAAGAATGCCCCCTGGTGCCCCTATCCCTAGCACTAAGAAAGCTAACCTCTGTCTTTTTCTTGCTATGGATATTATGCATTAGTGAGAAGGCTTTCAAGGAAACAGACAACAAGAACATCTATATAAATTTCTGTGTTGTTCTCTTGAGCATAAGCCTTTGAGAAGCCTGGTCACTGACACATGACCTATGTCAGTAATCTAAGGAGAATGAGTCTGACTTGGATGCATTAAAAAGTGGAAGTTAGGGCAGAGAGTGAGAATGCAGAATTGAGGCCTCTGAAAGGGCCGGACCCAGCCCCAAGGCAGATGGGACAGAGCAATGGATGACAGGTCCAGACAGGTAGACAGAAAGATATGCAGAGCAGCAGTTGAATATACCAGGAACCCAGCTGAGCTGTGGCCCTTGTCTTTGTTAGGGATCTCATTGCTGTGAAGAGACCCCATGACCACAGCAACTCTTAAAAAGGAAAGCATTTAATGGGGGCTGCCTTACAGTTTCAGAGGTTTAGTTCCTTGTCATCACGGCAGAAAGCATGATGGCATACAGGCAGATATGGTGCTGGAGAGGTAGCCATGAGTTCTACATCTGGATCTTCAGGCAGCAGGAAGTGACTGCCACCCTGGGAATGGCTTGAGCTTCTGAGCGCTCAAAGCATGCTCCCAGTGCTCGCTCCCTCCACAAGGCCACGCTGACTGCAACAAGGCCACACCTCTAATAGTGCCACGTACTATGGACCTATGGGTGTCTTTTCTTTTTTTCAAACCACCACAGAAGTGTTGGGAGTTCTTTGCCTGTTAGTCCTTGGTGTCAGGTGACAGCTGAGTGGGGCATTACCCTAAATGTAGCTGTTCACCTGTTTATGGAACCAGGTAAGGGCATTAACCCTTACTTTAGTCTTGTGTGTCCAATAAGTTCTTGGACAATGTTTCTATGACATGATTTTAATATGCCCATGTGCCCCCAACTCTCTCCCCCAAAATAGTCATTTATCAATCTGTGCTGCATGGTTGACGCCAGACAGGTGGTGTTGTTTGTACCTAGGCACTTAGTCATCAACCCTCATAACTGAAATCAAAAGCTGCTTGTACACTGGAGTCTCTCAGGGCAATGGACAGCCTAAGAAGCCAGTCCTTTCCACAATATGGAGTAACTCAGAGCAAGGCACAACCTGATCACAGTAATAAAATGCTTGCCACACACACACACAGGGACCTGAGCATAATCCTCAACACCCACATAAAAACTGGGTGTGGCACATGCCTTTAACCCTGCCACCAAGGGCTGGGAAAATACAAGGAGAGCCTGAGGACTAGATGGCCAGCCAGTGTAGGGGAACATGGTGAGCACCAGATTGAGTGAATGATCCTGTGTCAAAAGACCGAATGAGAGCAATTGAGGAAAACACCTGACGTTGACCTCTGGCCTCCACACGTGCACACACGTTTCCCCCTCCAGAGTGCATAATGTGTATACTATATACACAAAAAGAGAGCCATCAAGCAAGGAAAAAGAAATAGAAAAAGGGAAAAGAGGAAAGACGGTTAATACCCATGGTCAGACCTAGCCCTCCAAAGCCCCTGGCCACCTCAAAGCACCATGCAGTGAAACCTAGGTAGTTTGCTGATGTCGTTAGTGATCTGAAATTGCTTCCTGAGTTGAGTTGTCTTCTCCTGCATTTTTGCTTTTACGGCCAGACCTTTAGGGCCTTCTCCCCAAAGAACAGGATGGATGGCGGCAGTTAATTGTTTCCCTTTAGGTAGGAGGGGCCTTCAACAAAACAGAGCGAAGTCCTTTATTCATGGTGAGCCCTTTTGAGTTAATCATTAAACTCTTTAACTGAGACATAAATGAAGAAATAGTTGTCCTCTGATTTTAAATAGATTTTTTTAAAAGATCAGTTTTAGTTTGACAATAAGACTGCGCAGAAATTACAGAGTTGTCTGTCCTATGCCCTCTGACCCTACTGACAACATTCCACACCACACTGGCACCTTTCATATAACCAGTGACCCCACACTGACACATCCTGGTCACCCCAAGTTAACGGCTGACATTAAGCTTCACTCTCGGTGGTTTATTTTCCTTGGGTTGTGACCAACAGACAGTGACACATATTTATCATCACCGTATCAAAAATGGTTTCACCGCCCTAAAAAGACTCTGTGTTCTGCCCACCCATCTTTCCATCTTTCTGCCCCCAGGAACCACCGATCTTTCTACGGTCCTCACAGCTTGGCTTTTTTCTTATATGTCATATAGTTAGAACCACATGCATAGCCTTTTCAGATTGGCTTCTTTTACTTATTAATATGTTTCTAAGGTTCCTCCATGCCTTTCAGGGTTCAAGTGCTGAATAATATTCCATTCTTGGAATATACCACAATGTATGTATGTATATGTATATCTTTATGTGTGTGTATGTATGTGTGTATATACATGTATATAATTTTCCAACTCAGTTGAATAAATACCAAGTATGATTCCCAGACCATGGTAAGAATATGTTTAACTTTGTAAAAAAACTTTTTCAAATTGTCTTCCAAAGTGATTGTACTGTTTTACTTTCCCACCAATGACAAATGGGTGTTTCGTTAACTCCACATCCTCACAGTGTGTGGTATTGGTCAGGCTTTTAGCCACTCTAATATATACAGAGCTATTTCTCACTTCTGTATTAATGTGTAATCAGTGACATATGATGTTGAACATTTTGAAATCCCAGACCCATCTTTTTTTCCTTCTTCCTCTCAATTCTGTCAAACCCACGACCTCCATTTGTTTTATTCTGTGCTGGGAACCAAAGGCAGAGCATGTGACAGACAGGCTCTCTACCATGGACCCAGAGCTCCTGCACTCTATCTTTGTAAAGCATAATGCTTTGTATTATACCAATTAGAAAGCAGTGAAGCCAAGCATCCTTTTCTCTGTATGAGTTCACTTGCTCTGTGAAAACAAAGACCTTGTCTGTATTGTTTTGCGTATTATTTCCCAAACCAGCATTGTGCCTTTTTCTTAGTAATTCACCAAATGCTTATTGAATATAGTGAGTTGAAAGGTGGTCCCCAAAACACATGTTCAAATCCTAAACCCCAGAATATGAAAGTGTTATCCTTTTATGGAAGAGGGTTCTGATGGACATAATTGGAGAATCTTGGGATGTTCATCTAAGGCCTACCAGTTGGGCCAATCCAACGCTTGTCCTTAGAAGGATGGAAGAGAAAAGCAGGATGAAACACACCAAAAAGGAGGAGGCAATGTTACCCTAGAGACAGGACTGCAATGATGATTGGCCAGCCAAGCCCTAGGTGGCCACTGTATTTTGCTACTGTTATGAACTTTCTGTCTGCAGTTTCCTATTCTGGACATTTATATGAACAGAATTACACAGTGTGTTTGTCTTTTATGTCCAGCTGTCGAAACAGCAAACGAACACCTTTTAGATTCTAACTGTAGTGCACTACAGCTGCTTTCCTGGTGTAGGTTTATTTGGTAACAGAGTCTACTACACATGTGTTCTCTTAAACTCAGTATGCCTTGAATCACTTTAAGCTCCAAGGTCTACGTGGGAAGACCTTGTAGGGTGGATGAGCCTCTGAACCACCTGCTCTTCTGTTTGGAACATCCCGAGTATGCCAAGCACAGTTCCTGGGGCACAGAAGTGTTTTGAGGAAGCCACAGTTCCAGCAGGCAGCATTTTTCCTAAACAGTGAAAAACCTCAAATAAGCAGGGCTCAACCATCCTTCAGTTCATACCAACAGGAGCAGCCTTGGAAATGCCGGTGCATGTTCAAATTGTGTTTTGAAATATAGTTAGTATTTACTTGTTCAGCAGAGGCTTCAGACCAGACTGCTGCAAGAGACTTTTTAAGCTGATGTAAACTTGGGGGCCACCTAAAGCCAGTTTTCACAAAGCAGTATGGTCCTGTTTATTAGAAAACAGTTAACACCTCCAGCCTCCTCCCCTCTTTATGCTAGTGGTACCTATAGCCACAGCTAACCTAGAGAGCGCCCATTGCTGCTGAGAACTAGAAGCTAATTCTTCTCATGATGAGGAGCACATTCACAACCCTGGGAGGCTCTGGGGTCATATTCCATCATTTTTTCTTCTGTCTTACTAGCACAATTTCTCCCTAGTTGTCCTTCTCCCAACAGATATGAATCTACACAATATTTTTACATTATTAAAAGGAAAATACAACACAAATCTTCAAAATCTCCCTTCACTGATGGCCTGCATCTGGTATCTCTCACATGGATTCTGCAATTTTTTTTGATTGCTTAGAATCTCATCACCAGCCAGCCCCAACTCAGACATCTGTTGCTTACATTTCAGAAAAACTGGAAACTACTTTTGAGACATAATTTACAGATGTTACAATCAACTACCTCATTAAGACAGAATTGACATAATATGCAATTTACTCCTTTAAGGAATAGAATCAAATCATCTTAATGTATTCATGATGTGTGCACATATTTAAAATGTCCAGTTTGGCACACTGTGGCCTGTCCTAGCATCACAACCACAATCAGGCTATCTGCCAGGCATGGAGAATGGTTCAGTGCCTAAAAGCGAGTACTGCTCTTGCAGAGAATCCGAATTCAGTTCCCAAACACCCCTGTTGGACAGCTCAGAACCACCTGTAACTCCAGCTTCAGATCATGCACCCTCTTCTGGACTCCGTGGACACCTGCAGTCATATCACATACACACACACACACACACACACACACACACACACTTAAAAATACAAATCTCAAAAACAAAGATGCCACCAGGCACCCATCCCCTCCAAAAAAAAAAAATGCATGTGTGACTTTTCCCCTTCCTAGCAAATAAGAATCGACTTTCTCTCACTATGAGGTAGCTCATATTTTAAAGAATTTTATATAAATAGAAGCATTTAACCATGCCATTTGCTTTTTCTATTGCTTCCGTCTGCAGCTTCATTCCGAACTCTGTCTCCATTTAAATAGATGTCAACAGCTCAGGGTTTTGTCATCTCATAGAAGCATTCAATTGTATGATGACACCAAATTTTACTCACCTTCTGATGGAAGTTGAGCTATTTCCAGGTTGGGACTGTTACAAAAACAACAGAGAAGGAAAAAAAAAAAGCCTGCAGTGAACATTCATGTGCAAACCTTTGTGTGGCATACATTCTCCTTTGTTGTGAGTGTCTAGGATGGAGTGTCTTTGTCACATGACTGGAGTACCCTTAACACCTTTAGAAACTGCCAGACTTTTCCAAAATGGTTGCACAGTTGAATTTTCTTGGTGTATGAAAGAGCTCCAGAATTTTTTATCCTTGCTGCTGGCCAGTGTGGTTGGTTCCATTTGCCGTTGCGATTCTGTGCAGGTGTGACTCATTTGCTCAACTCCAGTGTTCTAGCATCCTAGCAGTTCCCACGATGCTCCCCAGTGACACTTATCCAAGCCTCAGGTTATGCTGTGCTTGCAACTGGAACACCTCTTAACCTTCACTCTTCTTAACACTCAACCCCAGGGTCTTGGACCCAAAAGTCTTCCTCCATGTACTGGTTGAGTCAATTTTGTGTTACTGTAGCAAAAATACCTGAAATAAACAACTTAAAAAGAAGAAAGGTGAATTCTAGCTCATAGTTTTAAAAGTTTGAAATCTGTAAGCCCTGTGGCTTGGGCCTTATGGTGACTGAGGCAGCATATGCTGGTAGAAGAAGCTGCCTACCAGGAAGCCAAGAGAAAGGAAAAACAACCTAATGACCTGCCTAAAGTTACCAGCATCCCAATAGGATGCAAACTAGAGTGTGCATCCACAGAGCTCTGTAGACAACTTGTTCAAAGTCTTCCTACATTTGGTGAGACTGTGTGCAGTCCTTTTCCCTACTCAAAGCCAAAGAACTGGCACAAGGTGGGCACAGCATAGCTTGGCTGTCTTGAGCAGCAATAGCTCTATACTGTGAGTGAGCCCTTTACCTGTATCTTGAAGATGTTAGGTCTGTTTTCTCTTGCATCAAGAGAGCTGTTACTGTAGCCATTTTTATTTGGATTTTTTTTAACTGGAAACATTGTGTCGGTAAGGCAATGTTTTTGAGTGAAGTGAACAATTGTCCTAATTCTGAACATTTTGAGCATGGAAGGGGAAATAAAAAATGAGGTCAAAGGGACTTGTAAACTTCAAGAAAGTTAAATTTGGTTCAGGTGAGAGTTACCCATCTCTCTTGATGCTCTGATTTTAGGGCTTCCAGTCTGTGAGAGTTTTTAGTGCCTTAAATGAACTAGAATTTGTCATTTATGCCTGTGATATTTTGTTTACATTGGTGCTGAGGAAGGGGCAGAGCTGGGGTGTTTTTAACCAGCATCTGAGGAATTCTCAGTTGGTAGTGTTTGCCGCCTCCCCAGATAGTAGCTGGATGTGGTTTTACAGGTTCCCAGGAGGGAGGTGAGGACATAAAAAGAATGGGTCTCCAGGAGAGCCATGCCGGTAATAAGGGATGGTAAAGAGGCTGTGTTTCGAAGTCTGCTGGCTCACAGTGATGGAATTCAGTGATCGCCCCTGAGGCTTCAGAGCCTGGGGATTTGGTCCGCTGTGCACCATAGCCTCTGCTGGGCTTTCACCCAGGCACAGTGCCTCCTGGAGGGATACAGCACCAAATTAACCTTCCACTTGAAGTGTGGAAAGAGAGCAACAGCAGGTGGAAATTCCTGGCAATCAGCCACTTAATTTAAATGATATTGAAACAGTCCTTCATAAGAGTGCCTTTCTAAAGCAAGATGATTTGTGTCCACCCTAAGCTAACTGAAGCCCTGACAGCATGGGCATGGTTGCCATAGTTGAGATGAGAAGGCTCAGACCAAAGCTGTTGACACTCTGTCCTGTGCAGGACAGTCTTCTGCCAGAAAGAGGTCCTGAGCTACTACACTGACAAAGGACTGCCGGGGGTGGGGGAGTCACCTCAGGTAGAAGGAACGGGAAAAGGGAGTGAGGAAAGAAAGAAGGGAAGGGAAGGAGAGGGGGAGAAAGGAAAAGAAAGGGAAGGAGAAGAGAAGGGAGGAGAGGAGAAAAGAGAACAGAGAAGGGGAGGGGGAAGGGAGGGGAGGTGAAAGGAGGGAAGAGAAGAAGAGAGGAGAAGAGAGTCTCACCTCTGGACAGTCTCTGCCACCCCAGGCCATGGGTTGAGTTGCAAAGGTGGTTAGCTTTTGTCTCCTCCTTCATAGATCATGGGATGAGCATATAAAGCTCTTCAACAAAATAAGTGAGTTTGTGTTTGACAGCCCCATTCATTCATTTTTGGAGACCATGAACATAAATCCTGGTTTCTAACTTCTACTTAGAAAAAAAGATTGAGTAGGGCCAGATAAATGGCTCAGCAGTTAAGTACACTTGCCGCTCCTGCAGAGGACCGGGATTTGGTTCCCAGCACCTACCGTGCAGCTCACAACCATCAGTAACTCTAGTTCTAGGGGATCTGATGCCCTTTTCTTAACTTTGCAATCATAGTACACATATATGTAAGGAAAACACTCATATACATAAAATTAATAATTCCAAAATAATGTTTTTAAAAGATGAAGGAAATTTCTTCATTAAATGGCCTCATGGAAAAAAAAACGTTTTGAACAAATTCCAGGTTAACTTGTCAGTGTTATCAGGTTCAAAATGCTGACACTATTTATTTCATAGCTTTCTGAATGCAATTAAATCGTATCTTGTGTCTTCCCTACATCTACCAGGAGTGACAACAGTATCTGAAAAAAACATCCTTACTAGCTAAATTACCTATGAAAACAGTCACTTTATGGTTAAATCTCAAAACCATCCGATTATTCAGAAGACAGTGACAGTGAGACCATTTAAGGGTTAGATGATTGCCTGACTTGAGTGTGAGGCTCACTTTGGTGCAAACCACTCCTGGGCTGGAGGTAGCCTTAGACAGTATTTTAAAGCATGGCCCCTGAAGACCCACTACTTGGCTAACAATGGCACCTGACACATATCCACAAACTTCTGAAGTGTTTGTTAAATATGTGATTAAAAGGCTGGGGAGATGACTCCATTGATGAAGTGTTTGCTCTACAAGATATTTCCAGTGGGAATCAGGGCAGAGGGGGCTCCAGACAGCAGACTGGGAACTACAGATAAAAGATTTGGGGGTGGGAGGGTGGTTTCCGGACAGGGTTTCACTGTGTACCCTTGGCTGCCCTAGAACTCACTCTGTAGACCAGGCTGGTCTCGAACTCATAGGGTTCTGCCTGCCTCTGCCTCCCTGAATGCCGGCACTCAAGGTATTTGTCAGCACGCCAGCTGATATGATATATTTAAAGATTCAACTATTGTCCTTTTTAAGTTCTACTTACCCCAGACCTTTGATTTTACAGCTGGTGATGTACATAGGCCAGGTGGCCAAGGACATCCTCAAGTGGCCTCGACCCTCATCACCTCCAGTGGTGAAACTTGAAAAGAGAGTGGTTGCAGAGTATGGAATGCCATCCACCCATGCCATGGCGGCCACCGCCATTTCCTTCACCCTCCTCATCTCTACCATGGACAGGTACCAGGTAAGGCCAGTGTGGGGGCTGATTCGTAGTCCTCTCATGCTCACATTAGATTGTAGAGTGAGGAAGCAGAGCGGGGAGCAATTCAGAATCTCTCTTAAACCTGCTTTGAGGGACAGTAAGATGTATGAGGTAAAAAAAAAAAAAAAGAAAAAGAAAAAGAAATGAAGGGAGTCTGAAACCTACAGGGGGAGGTGTTGATAATTTCTTCATAGAGTGACTGGCTGACTTGGCACCCAAATCAGAGGTGCCTTTCAGTGAGGAAGGGCCCAAGAAAGGAGGGCAGAATGTGGCTTGTCTGATGTCATCCTCTCCCCCAGCAAACGTTTACCTGAGCTGATGCCTAGACTGAATCTCCACTCTCTGGGCTTGCAACAGACACGAGGGGTTTGCAATCCTCCTAAATGATCCTCCAGGGCAAAGATGATCCCATCAAATCCTTCTGCCAGACTCGCCTGGCCTGGGGCAGAAGAGAGTCAGGTACCCCAAATTACCCTCTAAGGATGGTTAGGGGCCTGCTACTAGAAATGATGCCTCTTTTCTTTTAGAATCATATAAATGACAGGAGATTAATAAATGTTGAAAATAGAAGAATTACATTTAGTATCTGCGTAGATGATAATTATAGTAAGACCTTTTCAAAGTTATGTGATTGCTTCAAGGGAGATTTTTTTTTCTTGATATTTGAGACACATCACTTCGACTTAGTGTTTAATTACATAAATTTTACTCACTAGCTATTGGGAGTTTTAGATGTCTCGAACCTGGCGGTCTTATAGCTAAATGGCAGCAGTGGATCACCTTGCTCTTTACCCCAGATATCCTCAGCCAATCCGTATTCCAGGTTAGGTAGGTGCTTCATTCAGCCAACGTGGTTGGAAAAGGTCAGGACTGCGTCAGATCTCAGCTCTACCTCTTCAGTCTTCTTCCTGGCCACGTGGACATAGATCTGTTTCCTCACTGGGACAAGGACACTCATAAGGAATGTGTCCAAACAGCTGTAACCACTGTGCTGTAACTTGGAAAACCATGCTCAGGACCCAAAGTATCTGAGGTCCCTTAGGACTGTCTCAGCTCATGCTGGCTTCTAAACTGGGTTTCACCTATACTCCACTGCCCAATGGGACACAGTGGGCCAGGGCCCAGCCATGATTACAGAGTGTTCTCAATATCCAGAGAGATCTGTGAATGTAATTTAGGAAAAAGTCCACTAAGGACAGCCATCACTGTGGCAGGAGTGTGCAGGGACAGGTCTTCACATCCTGATGGATGGGAGGCATAGGGAGGACTTCAACTTTAAGGGCATGACTGAAGGTCTATGATCCACCGGAGTGCACCTCCTAAGTTTACATCACTAAGCCTTATGTCAAATAGTGCCAGGCTACAATGACCAAATGTTTGCCTGTTGGGGTATTTTATGTCAAAACCAAAATACACTCTCATTTTCCATGTTGAATGCCATTCAAACCCACTGTGAGGAGAGGCCAGCTGTAGGAAGAGAGCAATAACAATTTAAACACTCACTTTAAAAACATTCCTGTTCTCTTTGCTTCCACGAGTATAAACATCTGTTCTTTCTGACGTGGTGCCCGGGCCGCCATCTTGCCTAGAAGTCTTTTAAAGCTGTCCAGTGAAGGAGTTCTTTTCAGCTCGTAAGACGTGGTGCCCCGCTAAGGCCTGAGCTGAACTGTGATTTCTTCCCTCTTTAGCTTTTCATGACACTCAGCTGTTTGGGTTTATTTACTCACAAACGGCTTTAAATGTGGACTTGCTTATTTATTTGTGTGTCGAAGCTAATATCTGACTGCATGAAATTTAAGAACCTTCTGATGCAAATCTGAGGCCAAGTCCATCAAAAAATCTTTAAACAGAAACTGGCAGTTGTGGACATAACAGCTGTAACCCCAGCGCTCAGGAAACGGAGATGTTATGATCATGTGTGTAAGGCAGCCCTGGGCTACAGAGTAAGATCTTGTCTTTAAGGAGAATATTTTCAAGCAAGTGTTACTGGACTCAGTGTTACCTGGGAAAGAACAGAAAATAATGGCTTCTGATTCTGCCTGAGTCGCTGGCTGTGTGACTTTGTGTACATCTCTCTGGCTTCTGCTGTGAGGGTCAAATGTGATGATTGACAGGACAGCATCCTATGTTAAAGTTCAATTTGGCCGTGACTTACTATCATGGTTGAAGGCGCCTTCATTTACAAAACAGGGCTGATTATGGAACCCACATTTTAGGGTCACATGAAGACCCAGTGTTTGGGTGAGTCGGTGCTGTGTGTGAGAGAGGCTGGCTTATCTGCTCATCTTGCTACAGAACAGCACATTATTATTCAAAGCAAGTATATTAGGTGTCTACAGAGTGGTTAGAGCAGAGCACGTGTTCCTTGTGTGATTCAGCCTTAGCCAGGCAACTCCAGCCACTCTTCCCTGCTACACACTGCTCTGACATATGTGTGCCCGTTCTTCTTGTATATGTCTGTGTCTATATGTTCAATGACTTTCCCCAGTTGGTTGCCGGTGGCCTCGGTCCTTCCAGGATATTTCAAACAATGTCCGGCTCACCACGAAACATCACTGTACCCAGGTTTACCGGGATGTTTGGATAGCAATGGGGCTGGTGACCTTCTTCGTTTATGAGATCAGGAATGCTGATAAGGGAAGCAAAGCTTTGAAAGGCTCCAGTCCTGCACCTGCCCATGGCCACCTTTGACCAGTCCCTGAGGCTACTCTAGATGACTTATCTCTGCTAAACTCACAAGAGCTGTGTTAGATGGGAACATACAACACCCCTGTACACTTGTCTAAGTACTGTGTATAATGTGGCATCAATACATGTGTGTGCAGTGCACCACTCCCCGAGGGCCCTACTCTGTGTCGCCGAGGAAGTCCTCTGTAGAGCAGCAGGCTCCATCGGAACCCTGCTGAGTTTCCCTCTTAGGCATTTTCTTCTTACCTGTTCTCATTTTTTTATGTTTTCAGATGATTAGACTGCTGGTCTAGGGAATATAAGATTCAGACTAGCAATTACGTACAATGAATCCCATTCCCAACTGTTTCATCAAATCAGATAAGTCTGACCAAACTGAGTGGTACAAGCCTGGAGTCTCGGCTACTATGGAAGATGAGACAAGAAAATCACAAGTTCAAACCCCACCACCAGTAACTTAGAGTCTGCCTTATGATGAAAATTCAAATAAAAAGCAGCTAGTGGTAGAATGCCTACCTAGCTCTAAATCCAATCCCTAGTAATACACACACAAACAAATACACAGAGAGAGAGGGTGCAGAGAAGGAGACAGAGAGGGAGAGAGAGCAAGAGAGAGAGTGAAAGAGAGAAAAGCTGTCATCTGAACATGATCTAACGTCCTTATTTTCCTCTGCAGTACCCTTTCGCTTTAGGCCTGACGATGGCTGTGGTGTTCTCTACATTGGTGTGCCTCAGCAGACTCTACACAGGGATGCACACGGTCCTGGTAAGGCTGTGGGGGCAGGCCTCACGACAGAACAGCAGTTGGTCTGAGTGTCTGTATGGCTCCTTAAGATGTTTACTTAAATGTGGCTCATCTGTGTGTACCTATAATCCCAGCTACTCAGGAATCTGAGCCAGGAGGATTACAAGGTTTATGCAACAGAAGAAGACTATCTCAAAGTAAAAAGTCAAAGAGGGCTGCAGCTTGTGGTATCCTGTGGGGCTTGTTAAATGGGGCAATGTGGGAATGAAGAAATGACAGACTCTGAAGAGACGACAGACATCAATACAGAAAAGCTGGGATCAGATGAGCCATGCTCACCGTGATGGTGGGCACCTACTACACTGGGCACATTTATCACGTACCCCACAAAGAGGATGAATTAGTCTCAGTGAGAGGTCTCTGTAAGGGAACAGTGTCATGGAGGGGGTGTTCTAGTTGCTTGCTTTGCACATACTGTCAACATCAGAGGAAGGCTTTGCCAATCCCCAGATCCTCTAGGGAAGGCTTTGCTGTGTCTGTGGGTCTAAGGCAATGGGGTCCTTGACTTGGCCATGTTAACAACACACATTCATTCAGGGCTTCATTGACCCCTTATGTATTTACTCAGGACTTCCTCTTCTCCCTACAAGAGTTTTGCTCAGTGGCAGAACCCTTGACTTCCATGTTCAAAGCTCTTGGTTCAGTTCCTCCTGACTTCAGCTCACTGTTCATGGTTTTACCCTATGTTCACTCCCTACTGGGTGCTTGTTCTACCTCTTGACCTATGGTTGATTTTATTTAATTCAAGCAGAAAGCTCTTGGATTAAAGGTATGTGCTAGGGCTGAGCCACACCACAACAAGAAATGGGTTTTTCTAGTAAACAACACAATCTAGAAGTACACAGTGTGATCAAATATTCTGCAACAAGACCTACAATTATAGTTTCATTTTTATACTTTTCAAGCTTACACATGGTGATTGAATCAGAGAACGGCATATGCATCTAGAATTTGGTGCATCCTTTTACTGTATTATAAAATTCCCCCTGTTAGTATGGTAAAAAGTCCTTGAGTATTCAGGGCCTAAAGCAGCATCCAGCCAGGGAGCTGCAGAGCATGGAGCTGGTCATGGTTTGCCATGATGACACCGTGTCTCATTCCACTCTGTATAAGAAAAATGTTTTTAAAAAGAAATGGGCCTTTGATTATTGTATCAATTCCAACTGTGAAACTGTGAGAGGTGTTAGCAAAAGGCCTTTTCAGGGAAGGCTGTCTTCCCAGGCCTTTTCGAGCCTTGTGCTGGTGCCAGGAGTGAATAACAGTGAAAGGATGGGTTACCATGGGAGAATGAAAAGGAGATACCAAGTGAGAGCTACTGGAAGCCTGGGTGTGGCAGGTAAGGCATGAAATCAAGAGGCTCTAAGGCTGGGATCAGTTGGTGAAATGCTTTCCTAGCATGCACAAAGCCCTTGGTTCTATAACCAGCACTGAATAAAACTTGGCATGATGGTATATAGCTTTAATCCCAACACTTGGAAGATGGAGACAGAAGGATCAAAGGTTAAAGATAATCTTCAGTTCCATACACGTTTGAGGCCATCATAGACTACAAGAGATAATTTTAATGCAGTATGTTAAGACTGAAAACCAACGCAACAAGTTCCATAGTAAATAAAATGTATAAGCAAAGACATCTGTCATATGATTTTACAGGTGTGCCTCCCCTAATACGGGCCCCAAACAGTTCACTGTTTGAGAGAAAGGGGCCCTGGAGTCAGTGTTGTTCTACCTCTCAAGGCACTGTCCTTGCCCCCTATCCCAGTACAGGCTGCATCTGCTGGCTTCTGAGGGGAGGGGAGCAGAGCATTCTCAATTCGCCACACCGCTTCTCCACATGACAAAGACGTTCTCTGCCAACCCCTTCCTAGACCTCAGTGTGGAACTCCACAGGACTCTCCTGGGTGTTTTGGCATTTCTTTTATCTAGTGCTACTTTTTTAATTTCCATAGGTTTGCATTTTGGAAAAAAAAATCGATCTCAGGTTAAAATTAAAACCAAAGAAACACAGGAATGCAGAGTTCCAGACACACAGAGAGAGAAAACACGCAAATCCACTTCAGTGAAACACAGTTCCATTTTTTTTTCTCTCTTTTCTTTTTAAGTGGCTTTTGGAGATGGAAAGGCAGATATTTTCAGGAAGATTGATTGGGCCCCTTATTTAGATGCAAGGAATGGACTGCAGCCATTCTTTGGGAAAGATCTCCCCAGAAAAGAATGGAGTGAGGGATCAAGGCAACTCCTCTCCCTCCCTGGTCTTGTTCCACTGCTGCCCCCTCCCCCTCGCTGTGTTCTGCCTCATCTTGCAACCTGACACTGGCTCAGGCCCAGAGTGCATCAGCCTGCAGGACCAGATCCTGGCTCTGGGCACCGTGAGTCATGACATCCTAGCAGCAAAGGGAACGGCTGTTTGCAGAGTGGGATGATGGTAAATTATAGGTTACTGCAGTTCTTTGTTCACCGACAACTCGATAATTTCTGATGGGTGTCAGACTTGGAACAAGATCTAGGCATAGCTTGATCCCTAGGAACAAACCCACCCACTCTCTTGGGTCTCCAAGTCACCAAAGGAGGGAAAAGTGTGTGCTGGTGATATGTTGTATGATATATGTATGCATGAATGTTGTAATTCGAAAGACATAGCTGGCCTGAGCCAACGGAGATAATACGGTCTCTTCCCGGGACCCCTCAAAACAATCCACAGGCAGCAACAGCGACAGCATCCCCGCTCTCGCTACCTATTCAGGTCCTACAGAAATCTCTTATCTTTTCAGTTCACTGACAGTTTCATACAAATATATAATAAATTTTAGTTGTTTTTAGCTCTGTTCCCTTCGCTCACACTCTCCAACTGAAACCCTTCCTCTCTCTCACTTTTATGTCTTCTTCTTCATGTGAGGCGTGCCTTAATTTAATTAAAGCAGCTTGTCCAAGGTGAAAAGTTATTTACCGGAGCACTGGACAACTTATCAGTGGCTACCCCACTGAGGAAAATGACTCCTGGTCCACCAGCAACCACGAACAGCCAGCACTACCCCAGGAGGAATGGGGCCATGTGGGCCCCTGCATAATCCCATGGAAATCTTAAAATACCTCTAAGTTAGCTGTATACCTAATATGTATATATGTGTGTATGTATGTCTATGTGTGCCCATATATTATATGCGTAATATATATAAATATATTAATGCCATAGCCGCAAAAGAAAAACAAAAGGTAGAAGGAACCTGTGTCCACCGGTGAATGAATAGATAAACGAAATGTCGTGTGTACCTACACCAGAATATTATTCAGCCTTAAATAAGCAGGAAATTATGATTTGTGCTGCAACATAAACACCAAAGGTTATCACATTAAGTGAAATAAGCCAGCAACACAGAAGGACAAATATTGTAGGATTCCATTTGCCTGAAGAACTTCAGGCAGTCATTTTAACAGATAGAAAGTTGACTACCGTTGTTGCTGGGGCTGACAATAGGAGAGCATAGAAATTATTTCTTGGGGATAGAAGATCAATTTTTGCTCTCCAAAGAGTTCTGGAGGTGCATGCTGGGGATGGTTGCACTGCAGCGTGAAGATCATGAAAGGTATATGATGCCTGTCTGTAGAAATACCAAATTAAAAGTCCTACCCAGGGGCTTGGAAGATGGATTGATGGGTAAAAATGCTTGTCACAAGCATGATGACCTGAGAAACCCTAGAACCCATGTAAAGCCTGTTGTAGCAATCCCAGAACTCCTATGCGGAGACGGGACAGAGATGGAGACTCTGGAAGCCCACAGGCCATGTAGCCTGGTGTAGGTAGAAAACACAAAGAGAGAGAGAGACTCAGTTTCAAACAAGGTGGCAGGCAAGGGCTGATGCCTAGGTTGTCCTCTGATCTGCACATATGTATCATGTTACATGTAGGTGCACCCTCATACACGTGTGTATGAATGTGTGTGTGTGTGTGTGTGTGTGTGTGTGTATGAGTCATGTTCAGGGCATGGGTCCTGAGATATGCAAGTAGTTCTCTGATTTATTTTCATTCAGAGTTGAGAGGCATTGACTGGATCAGTGATGATCATAGCAGATGTGGGGTGGACACGGACCTGGACAGGGTCAGTTGTAAGGTAGAGGGGAGGTGGAGACAGCTGTGATGCTCTGGAAACATGAACGCATCATTGAGGGGGCTCCTGCTTTCTATTAGTGGTCCCTGGTACGTAAAGAAGAGTGATTTCTCCTGCAGGACCTCCTCCTTTTCCGGGGTGAACACCCAGGGCAAGCCACAGTTGAACTCCTGGACGGGCCCACATAAAGCATGGAGAGCTGTAAACCTGCTTAGCTATGGCATTAGCCTTGCCAAACCAGCTGTGGCCTGTCTCGGGACCTCCCTATTGCCAATATACTTACCAAAAAAAGAAAAAAAAAAAAAAAGAAAAGAAAAGTGGGCTCTCTCCTCCCACACCTCTGACATCCAAGCAGTCACCGTGATGAGTCAATTCTGACTCCTAACTTTGTCCCCACACCACTGACAGGTTATTATTTATGACTACCTGTTCCACGCACAGAGAACTGGCTCTCTGATGCTGGGTGTGTGTGATGACTCAACTCCACCTGGGTGGGGCAGCTAGATGGTGCCTTTAGGGGCCTTTGGAGATGTCAGCATTGTTATACCACATGTGGAAATAAAATACAGAGTCACGGCTGACATCCCTGCCTGGCTGGTGGTACCATGCCACAGGACTGTCTCGCCTCTAGGTTCACCAATCAAGACAAAAACAATAAATCAAGGTCGGCTCACCATTCAAGGTAAAGCAACAAATCAAGGTTCCATTTTTATTTATTTAAATTTTTTTTGATGTTTAATTTTGTGTTCTCTTGGTTTGAAGAATAAACCACTTGTAGCCAATTGGAGGCAAGGGAGGAAGGAGAGGAGAGGAGAGAAGAAAGGAGAGGAGATATCACAAAGTGACTGGGGTAGTAAGTCCATCGACACTCAGCTGAACATCAAAGACCAGATAGCAGGTGGCTGTCTTTACTATGTCACTGTCAGTGTATCCTCCCCCAACAGCTCTTGAATCAAAACTTGGACATATGTAGGTTTTGGTGGGACCTGACACCCCTTTGGTTGTGGAATGGAGTTCAAACACACGGGTAGAATCCTGTGTGTCATCCCTGTGGGCTACAGAAGAGTGACCCAGGATGGAGACTGAAATGAACCCAGTGAGGTCAATCATCACCTGGTCACTATCTGCCTGGTCAGGAGTGCAAACAGCAGATATCTGTTCAACTTTAAGCCTCAAGGAAAATGCATTGGCTTTTGTAACCACAGGGAAAAAGAGGCACCAGTATCCACTGGGAGAGAAAAGTCTGACATCTGAACCTTCCAAAAGTTCCTACTTTCCCCCCTCCCCCCAGCCCAACTCATCGATGCACGGTGACTTCATGCTCTCTGGTTGTTCTTTAACCTGAAGCCAGAGCCTGGGAACTCTGGGCTTAGATTGCTTCACTTCCTCTCCTCTCCTGAAAGGATGCTCCATGATGAGAGAGAGTTTCAGGAAACATCTTATTGGACAATGACTCCTTCTGCTGCATCACCAGGCCAAGGGCTATCTGTGATTAGACCAGATGGCTCAGGAGCCAGCCTGTTGAGGCAGAGCTAGAACTGGCAATAGAGGCGGGGTTAGAATCGCCATGTCAAAGCAGAGCAGTTCTCCCAAGCAAAGCACCCTTAGTTATCAGGAGAAGAGGGCAAAGTCTATGTGCTGTTTTCCTGTTCTGTCAAAGGCTCAAAAAATGAACACAGCACCATGTCTGAGCTCATGTGGAAGGCTGGCCGCTCTATATTACCTGCAATGCCCTGAATGACACAACTCCACAGTTTTTAATCCACCGAGTGACAAAACAACCAACATCCCAATGTATTAGCAGTAAAGTTAGCCCAATGTTTTTGCTGGTAAATCAGCAAAGAAGAAAACTGTGAACAAGTGGCAAACAGTACCCTATTTTGACTCAAACTAGCCGAAATGCTGCTGTTTTTTATTGTCCCCAAATTGTTTGGTCTGTGGGTGGTTATGGAGATATTAGATTTTATTTGCTTACTTCTCCCAAGTAAAGTTTTAGTTTTGGTTGAAGTTGGAGGATGTTGAAAAGGATTGTCAAATATTAAATTATCTGCAGACCATAGGGATCTGTGTTCTGGCTCTACTTGACAGCATTCTGGGTGTGGCTTTCACGTTGTTTGAAACCACTTATTTAAAAAAAAAAAAAGAATTTACTTTAAAGTACCTCACTTAATACAAGGAAAGACCCAATTACAACATAAATCACATCCTTCTAAGCCCAACTTTCTGTAATACCACTAGATAAGTCTGTTTGTGAGGTAAAAAGGGACTTTGGTTGCACCTCAGAGCCTCTGTCAACATGTTATTAGGTCTGTTGTCTCTCTTTATTCTTTTGTAAAAATAGAGAATTATTTCTGGTTTCAAAAGCAGTACGTGTTCATGGTACTTCAATCTCTGTTTTTCATGAAGTTTTGGATTTTTTTTCCTTTCGTTAAGACAAAAAAAATCATTATTATTCAGTAACCAGGAGACGTCCAGACAGTCATTGTTGGGGATGATGGGAAGGCAAATTGAAGGATTTCTGCATCAGAGGAACAAAAGTTAGGGCTTAGCACAATATCCGGCAGGAACTGTCCGTAGTGTACAACCCTAACAGGCAACATAGACAAATTAATTTTTTTAATGTTGCTTTTTCAATACTGTTCTGAAAGCCACAACCGTGGCACCATTTTCTGTTTGGTACACATGGGATAAGCAGACCCCGGAAGTCCTTGACCCTAGGAGGAAGCTGGGCAAGAGCCCTATGTGGAAGGCTGGTGATGAGACTCCCCTCCCGGCCTTGTAGCTGGACGGCAGCTGGACTCCAGTTAGAGCTGCTCTAAGGATGCTCAGACAAACCCCCAAGGTAACTATTGGGAAGCATGCAGTTGGTGGCCATTAGAAAGCCACAGGTGCCTTTGATCTTCTTAAGCCCTATATTACTTGTAGGTCATACTAAAAATGTCTCCAGTTTCCCCAAATAAAATGTAAAAAGTCTTGTTCAGGGACAGAGCAGAGATTGAGATCTAGCATTTCTGCCTGGAGTGTCTGATAGTTAAGTGAGTCCTAGTTACTGGGCAAAGAATCAATAAGGGATTGGCTGAACTTTTCACAGGAACAGGCTTTCGTGTGTGTGTGTGTGTGTGTATGTGTGTGTGTGTGTGTGTGTGTGTGTGTGTGTGTGTGTGTGTGTTTAGTGGGCATGCCCTTTTGGATTTCTCCTAACAAGGAGAATGTGTAATGCGTCGCAGATACACTTTAAGCATGGAGCCTTTCTTAAGCCCCTGTGCCTCTCCAATGGAAGCAGCATGGTCCTTGAATTATGTAAAGTTAGCTTTTAAAAACTTAGCCTGGCTTTTCCTTTATTGACCTAATTAAAATACAGAAGACTCACCTCTTTAGCTCTTTGGGAAAACATAGAGACCAATTTTTGCTGTGTCGCGGTGTGCACGGGCACACACACCACACACCTGAATTTGCGCTGTAAGTCATTAGCTGTTTGTCACGTTGGACGGATAAAAGGACTGGATCAGGCTCTTCAACTCACTCCTGAAGCCTGAAAAATAAGCCCTGTCTCTCAATCACATCCGATCTAAAAGCAGACTCTCCGCTTTGTTTGCTGAGGCAGTGGCTCTCCGCCCCACTGTCTCAACCTGAGCCCTGAGCGTGCTGGGATTACAGGCTTCGGCCATCACACCCAACTCGACAAATGTCAGTGCAGAATCCACCATCTCAGAGGTCAGACACTCTTCAGGAGAGTCTCAAACGGCTTGAGGCTTTTTAAAAAAGATTTTTCTTTATTATTATGTGTTAGGGAGGAAGTATGTACAGTGATGGCTGCCAAAGTCAATGGATCCCTGGAGCTAGAGTTAGAGGTGGTTAGGAGTCACGCAACATGAGTGCTGGGGACCAAACTTGAGTCCTGTGAAAGAGGATTATAGGCTCTGAACTGCTAAGTGATCTTCCCAGTCCCAGTGTGGTGTGTGTGTGTTTGCAACATGTGTGCAGATGCTCCCCAGAGGCCAGAAGAGGGTCTTACATCTCCCAGAGTTATAGGTAGTTCTGAGACACCCAATATGAGTCCTGGAAACCCAACTTCGGTCTTTGAAAGAGTAGCAAGTACTCTCTACAGCCCTCTTTCACCCTCCCTTTCTCACCCCCGCCCCCCCCCCCCGCCGGGAAGGGCATCAGGTGTTCATCTCTATTGATCTCTAACTGTTCCCTTAAAGACCTGGTCCTGACTGCACCTGGAGCTGGGCAGAGCAAGCCACAGTGATCCTCCTGTCTCCACCTCCCCAGTGTCGGAGCTGTAGGCACACATGGCCATGCTTAGCTTTTGACATGGGTGCTGGGATCTGAGCTAAGGTTCTCATGCTAAGGCAGCAAGCACTTTACCCATTGAGACAGCTCCCCAAAACCAGTTCTTAGGAGGGAAGGACAACTCACAGGAAGTCCTCAGAGCATGCCAGGCACATCTCATTTAATCAATGGATGACAAAGCATCTGGGAGTGGAGAAGGAAGTTCTGTGTTCCCTCATGGACTTGGATGTCCTGACTACAGCCCCTGCTGCCTGGTCCTTGGATGACAGTGTGTAAGTTAGACCTAGATATTAAGAGAAGATTTATGCCGCGTGTGAAGGATAAGAGACATGGAGTCTAAGCCGAGAACCCTCACTTCTATGGCTCAAACAAGAAAAAAGTTTGCAAAACCTTTTTATGGATGTGTCACATAGGGAGCCCGAATTATATTCGTATAGCTCATGGGACTTCTAGCAAAGAATGCACACTTTGCTGCACGTAAACACAACTGGCATCAGGACGCAGCATCAGCACCACCCCAGAAATCCTTGCAACTTCCACTCTGCATCTCCACTGTCCACTTAAGGTCACATAACTGGGAACATCTCGGATGCTCCCTGATGCATTGGCATCCTTCAGCCTCCCTTAAATCTGTGAAATTATACTTTATGTTTATCATAAAGTATTATATTACATGTTATATATTATTATATTATATTTATATATGTTATATAGAAAGCACACATTAGTGGTGGTACCAGGTGCTAAAGCCCTTTTTCTTGCTCTTCTTAGCTCTTTGTATTTCCGTATTAATTTTGCACTCAGAACAGCATATCATTTTCTCCACTGATGAGCTCCTACTTTGATTAAACTGTGTGCATGTATCATTTTGCAAGAACTGGCATCTTGCAATGCTGGCCATTCCTGCCCATAGATGTATTCAGACCTTTGCATTTTCTCAGGATTGTTGTAGTTTTCCAAGGAGGAATGTTACCTATCACATATCACATAGCATAGCAGATGTGTTTATAAG
Organism: Pachyuromys duprasi; assembly: GCA_028658305.1. Lineage (NCBI taxonomy): Eukaryota > Metazoa > Chordata > Mammalia > Rodentia > Muridae > Pachyuromys > Pachyuromys duprasi. The sequence goes on from CM053751.1 coordinate 56,843,150, forward strand.
TGTTTATGTGTTTACATCTTCTAAGCACTGTTCTGAGTCAGCAGTTCTCAACCTGTGGGCTGTGATGACCTTTTCACAGGTTGCATATCAGATATACTGCCTATCAAACATTTACATTACAGTTCATAACAGTAGCAAAACACAATTATGAAAGAGCAATGAAATAATGTTATGGTTGGGGGTCACCACAACATGAAGGACTATATTGAAGGGTTTCAGCATTAGGAAGGTTGAGAACCACTGTTATGACTGCTTTTCATGTATTAGCTACCCCATAGGATAGTTTGCAGCAACTTTGTGAGGGAGGCCTTATTTTTCCTCCCTTTTTCCAAATGACAAGAACTTAAGGAAAGTGATCAGAGCTCTTACACCTTCTTGATACTCTGCAAAGCAAAGCAAGATGCCAGGAGTCTCTCAGGAGAGCTAGCTGCACAGTACCCCTTGGGGAGCTTAGCTTTTGAGTACGGACCCAGCATCCCAGGCCCAAGCCAACATAGCCCAAGAGCATGGACAAAGGACAACAGATTTCCTTTCCCTCCAGGTGTGAACAGGCCTGACACCAGAGCCACCAAGAACTCCTAGAGTCCCCTTTTACCTCTGTGTGGACGAGTCTCACTGTCTTTGAACCTCCCTTCCCAAGATGACCCTTCCCCTCCGTTCTGAAGCTTTTCTTCTCACATGCGTGTTTCACAAAAGAAAGCTGGAAGCCTTTCTTTCCTGACTCTGTGATGGCCTCTGTAATCTAGCAAGTCAAGGTGGACTTGGCCACTTGCCAGTGAGACCCATGCCCCTCAGCATCGCCTGAGGGTTTGTTAGAAACGCAATGTTAGGTCCCACCTGGACCTGTGTCACTGGAAGACCCGTACAAAAGTTTTCCTGCGGGTGCAGTTTGGAAAGTGGTCCACACACATCCCCCCAGAGAGGGCAGTGGAGATGCCGATTCCACACAACGTGCAAGAGCCTGTCGGACACTCACACCGCATGGAACAGGACTGCTCTGCTCTCTGGTTACTCAGAGGCTGCCCACCAGGCTCGGGAAAGATCATTTCTGGGTTTGACACTGTCTTTTGTGTCTCCTGGCGGAGAGTCCTTCTCCTGTCCCTGCCATTCTCGTGAGCATCTCAGTAGTTGTCAGGGATGATGATAAAGCCTGCCTGGAAATATGTCTTATTCCCAGTGGCTCACCAAGCCCTGCCACTCACCACACCTAGATTGTTCACACACATGGGAATTTATGGTGGGGAAGTCGGTATGGTTCATGAAGATCGACTGCTGGGGCTGGTTAGACTCTGTGGAGACATGAGAAGCCAGTGATGATTTCCCAAATTGGGCTAGGTATGGGTAGAGTTTAGAAATAGACACCGTGCTCCAATATCTTCCTAGTTAATATTGATATCATATGAAGCTATGATAAACCTGATTATATGATTTCCCTCAGAAACATAACGCCTGCCTTATCTTTTAGTGTACTAGTACCATTTAAAGAAAATGTACAAGGGGTTGGAGAGGTGACTCAGGCAAAAGTGCCCACTGTGCAAGCACTGGGGACCTGAGGATGTAGTGTGTACGCATACAAGCCAGGAGCAGCAGCAGGCACCCATGACCCTCTAGTGCAAAGTGCCCTACTGTTCCAAAGACACTAGCGCGTCGAGGGGCAGGCTCTGTGTGTTCGCCAGCTCAGCCTCTCCGTGTGTGTGATATAGGTTCTGTCTTCAGCAACCTGCATTGCTCAGGCTGCCCTGAAGCCTTGATGCAGTAACCAGGGAGGTGGGCAGAGTTATCCCCTTCCTGGGACCTTCAGGTGGCCTTTGTCCTTTCGTGACATTAAAGTGAGGCTTTGCCTAACTCCACGTTTTTGAGACAAGAAGGTCCCCAATTCACTGGGTAGCCGGGATTCACCTTGCACTGTTTGATCCTCCTGCCTCTGCCTCCTGAGTGCAGGATTATAGGCACCAGCCATCACACTCGGCCTACAGCTTTTATGATTTATTAATTTGGTGGGGGAACTTGCTAGGCAAGCCTGAGCTACACTGCCTTGCCCTGTTCCATCTATACAGTGTAATGTTTTTTAATTTTATTTTTATTAGTTACAGTTTATTCACTTTGTATCCCCCCTGTAGCTCCCTCCCTCCTCACCTCCCAATCCCACTCTCCCTCCCTCTTCCCCACCTGTACTCCTCCCTGAGTCCACTGATAAAGGACTCCTCCCCTTCCTTCTGATCCTAGTCTATCAGGTCTCATCAGGAGTGACTGCATTGTCTTCCTCTGTGGCCTGGTAAGGCTGTTCCCCTCTCAGGGGGAGGTGGTTGAAGAGCAGTCCAATCAGTTCCTGTCAGAGACAGTCCCTGTTCCCATTACTAGGGAAGCCACGTGGACACTGAACTGCCATGGGCTACCTCTGTGCATGGGTTCCAGGCCATCTCCATGAGTGGTCTTTGGCTGGAGTATCATTTTCAGAAAAGACCCCTGTGCCCAGACTCTTTGGATCTGTTGCTCTCCTTGTGGAGCTCTGAAAGGCTCTACCCTGCAGGGAATCAAGGCAGATGCTGAGACTCATAGCAGAATCTTATGAAAGAAGTGGGAAATAGTAAGACCTGGAGAGGACAGGCGCTCCACAAGGACAGCAACAGATACTTTGTAATATTTTTTAACACACACACAGAAAAACATTCCCTGTCAAAGCTATCGATGTAATTTCTATTGAATCTTTAAATATCCTCGCTTTATTCTTTAAAACCACAGCCTGAGGAGGCTGGTGTACTCTTCTCTGCCTCACGTGGCATCTTCCCAGCATCGCTGAGTTTCCTAAGGTCTTTGCAAGCCTCTCTTTGTAGCCTCAGAGTGCCATGCTTGCTGGTCCTTGCTCCTCGATTTGAAATGATCCTAGGCCATGTCAAGGACAGCCATGACACGCAAAGGAGTCAATAGAGTAACAGAGCACTCACTCCCAGGTCTCACAACAGCAGAAGAGCCTACTGTTCAGGACCAAGAGAGTTACTCAGCTTTCTACTTCTGATTCACCTCTGTTTATTTTTTAATTTTTATTCTGCGTGAGGTGTTTGCTTGAGTGTAGGCAAACATGCATGTGGTGCACATGTGTGGTTCACTGGTGTGCGTGTGGTGTGAGGGCAAAGGTCGACACTGGGTGTCTCCCCTAATAGTTCTCCACTTTCTTTACAGAGGCAGGGTCTAATCCAGAGCTTCCTGAGTCAGCTAATCTAGCCAGTTTGTCTCGGGGACTCCGAGTTTGGGATTACAGGTGGTCCACCACACCCTCATGGCATTCTCCTGGGGGCCGCTGCTCATGCCCCACTGAACCTTGAAACAGGTTCCCACTTGCAAGGCCCCTGAGTGCTCCTGAGTGCTGGGGGTTACAGGCCACCACACCTGGCTTGTCTGCCTGACATCTAGCCAGATAACTGTGGACAGCATTAACCCCTCAATAGAGTTCCTTACGAGAGACGCTGGGAGATACAGTGAACATTTGTCCCAGTAAACCACACGTGGGGAAAAGGACAGAAGATCAGAACTCAGCGTATTTGAATTTACACAGTACTTTTCTTCCCCATACAAGTGCTAATTACACAACACGCAGGTTTATTCCTGGAATGGATGACACCAATATTCATGATCACTGTGTCCTCCTGCTTGCTAAGGCAGTTGCTGAAGCTCAGGAAAGCTTACTCAGATGTTCAGGAGGAAACACTGGCAGCTTTGTAGCAGCTACTCTCCAGATGAAGGCCAGGTCTGGCTTGGTTCCTTGTCAGTGTCGTGGCATTCAGGTCATTCGGCATATCTTGGCTTTGCCTGGGTTCCTGGCTCCAGCTCAGTCTGTGAGGCTGTCAAGGGCAGAGCAGGCCCTTCATGTTCTCAGCAGGGGATCTGGCAGAGGGGAAGATGCTAGAGCCAGAGTTCCTCAGCCTAAATGCCTAAATCGTCCAGGGACCTAAAAGCATTCCTTGCAAAACTGAGCGAGCGTCTGCCTCTGCCCATCTTTCCAGACAGATAACCTTGGGCATAGTTAACCCCTCAATAGAGTTCCTTGCGAGAGATGCTGGGAGATTCGATGATGAACATCTGTCCCAGTAAACCACACAGGGGAAAAGGACAGAAGATCAGAACTCACCAGCGTAGACAGTTCTTGAGGGGTAGGGGACACTGTAGAAATCTCCAGAGATATTCACCAAAAGGTGAACGAGCCCTTTCTGTTTGGCTAAGGATAAGAATACTCGATGTCACGTGTTGATTGATGTCTTCAAAAAACTTTGTCCCAATACCCCCTTCTTAGTAGCAGTCCTCTGTCACTTTCAGATTATCTGTCTTAGTCTCACTTCAACGTGTGACAGAAAACTTGTGATACTTGTATTTCTGCATCTGGCTTATCTTGCTTGATGCAGTGACATCTGCTACGGTCTATTGTCCCAAAATGACATGATTTCTCTCTGCTTTTTGGCTGGATGAAACTCCACTATGTGTGTAAAACACGTTTTCTTTAGCCATTCATCTGTTGAGTGAGGCCAGGCCCATAGCTTGGCTCTTGTGAGGAGTCTGATGACATTTTTATTAATGTAACAATCCTAAACTAGGCAGAGTGGTGCACACTGTCATATCAGCGCTCTGTAGGTAGAGGGAGGAGGATTAGGAGTTCAAAGTCCTCTTTGGCTACATTCAGAAAACACTGTCTTTAAATAAATAAGTACTGTACTGATAGAAAAAAGAAAAAGGTGTTAACTGCAGAAAATTCAGGAAATTATGGCAATGAGTCCGTAGAGCATAGGGAGGGTAGAAGTCATCTGTAATGTTCCCACCCAGAAAACCCACCCTTCGCCATTTTATTCCCTTCTGCTATTTCCTTCTTGCATTCAAGTGTTTGTGCTCGCGCGTGCGCACGCGTGTGTGTGTGTGTGTGTGTGTGTGTATAAATACATACTTCGTGTGTATTAAGATTAAAGTTTGTAGTCTCTTCAATACATCTCATTTGCTGTTAACTTTGAAGCAATGGGGAGGAAAATGAGATTTCTCACAGGTGTCTTTTGCAAATGGAAAATGCCCTTCCTCTTTTATTAAATAAGGAAGCAGTGTGTTTGCTCATCTCGTTTTTTGTGTGAGCCATAGAACATGAACAATTCATGCCTTTTCACAGTTGTACTATGATGAGTGCCCTTTATGCTAATTTTTCTTGCTTTGTGTTTTCTGCTTTTTCTCTAGTGGAGGACATTACCATCGGTCTTGGTTGCATGAACTGAAATAACCCAACAAAAATGTCCTTAAGTGTAACGAATTTTTCCTTCCTTCCTTCCTTCCTTTCTCCATTCCTTTCTTCCTCCCTGAGACCTAGTCTCATGTATTCTAAGCTGTCATTAGATTCACTCTGGCTGATGATGACCTTGAACTTTTGACCTTCCTGCCTCCAATGACAGGTGGATGGCTCTATGTCATAGCTTTATTCTGTGTTGGTGCTGGGTTTTCCTGCTTGTTAGATAAGCATTTGACCAGCTGTCTCCCCAGTACCCTATGTGATGTAAACTTTTGTGAACAATTTTACTTTCTTAATTTTCTTCAAATTCCTTGAGTAGAATCATAGACCTAGGAACTTATAAAATGTTGTTTGCTTTGTACTTTAATTATCTTTGTCTCTGGAAACTTGTGAGGGTCAGATATTTTATTTATTTATTGGTTTAGGCTTGGATTTTGTTGTTATTTGGAGGGTTTTGTTTTTGTTTTTGGACCAGTGCTAGGGCCTACCTGACCTACAAAATGAGAAGACCCTGTCTCTAAAAGAATGTAAGTTAAAAATAAAATTTAGAGCATTTACAGTTCTTCTATTTATAAGTATTTAAAAAATAATTTTATTATAAGAAACATACAAGCCCCAACTTGGAAATCTCACTAGTTATGGATCAAGTGTTTTTCTTACAAAAATACCTAAATATCTTTATTATAGTATCACTTTTCATGGCTGAAAGTCCAGATATGTGGCTAGAAGGGAGGGGGGAAATTTCATCTTCATTTCATCCATGTTAGCTAAAATTAGTTTTGCTTCAAATGCTGGGACTGTGGACCAAAATAATTTAGTTTGGGTTGAAGATGAACACAATTACTTTATAAAGACTATTCCAACCAGATGTCAGGGAATTTGGTAACCATAATTTCAAAAGACGACAGAAGAAAACAGGGTAAATTCTAATTTATACTTTGAAAGAATGGGTAGCCAATATCCCAGACATCCTGGTACAAGAAAATTGTTGTACTCTACTGGTCCAGGAGCTTTGAGGAAGATAAAGAAATACACAACCTTGGCTGGACCTTAACTTTCTGGTCAGATACTTGATGAGCCCAGGGGAAAGTACCTAATCACAGCAAAGACAAAAAAAAAGGAGGGGGGGGAAGCATATGAAATATGGCTCTTTGCCTCCAGTTTAGGGAGGTCACCGCCCACTGTGGAGACAGATGACAGTGTTCTAGGGGAGCACAGCTCTGGGGCTGAGCCCTAAAGAGGAGCCGTAAGAACTTGGCAGGTAGAGATGGTTTATGCACATTACAGTTAAAGGACTGTAAAACGGTGTTAGTCGTGTTTACAAAAGGCAAGTAGGCTCAAAGTCTGCAGCAGAGACGCTTCTGTTCAAGGTGGTTGGTGGGTGGTTGAGTGGGCAGGAACTCAGAACTGATGGAAACAAGTGGCTGTCGAGTCCAGAGTCCTAAATCTACATCGACCCCTCCAAGGCTCAGGGAACACTGTGGAAGAGGGGCAGAAAGAATGTCTGAGCCAGGAGACCAGGAGGCATGCGCACTGTTTTCAGGACATGAACTCACGGCAGCAAAGGCAACCTGAAGAAGACCTACTCAGGATTCCATCCGGGAGTGGGGAGGGCTCTCCCTGAGGATCCCTTAATGGTTATAATGGAGTCATTTTTCTTGGGATGAGGAGCCCCTGGGATGTTGCCCATGCTCTAGTAACTCACTGTGTAGACCAGACTAGCCTTGAACTCACAGAGAATGCCTGTATGCGTCCCAAGTGCTGGCATCAAAGGCACGAGCTGCCATGCCCAGCTCAAAAACATAAGCAAACAAAATGTAAAAAGCAAGCAGAGCCAGTTGAGGGAAGTGGAAAAGCGGTGAGAAATTCCTGGAAAATGCTGAGAACCTTGACTGTGATTTGGCTGTAGGCTGGTGTTCCTGGTTTTTACTTTGTTCTGCTTTAGCCTTAGATTCACTTTAGATTATGCTGGGGAGCCAGAGCGCAGATTCCTGGCTGCACTTTGGATCAAATTGAGGAGGGCAGTTTGGCACAACCTGGAGTCCCCTGGAGGAGTTTTAACTGAGGACCCTGTCGGGTGGCCCCATGAGCAATCATGGCTGGGGGACAAGGAAGAGTGACCCGGCCTCGGGAGACTTCCTTCTGGAAGCAACTTGTGGTTTATCTCTGTGCTATATAATGAGGCGGATGCCCTCTTTGTCCCTGTTGACCTCCTTAGGGCTCAGACATGAGGCTGGTGGAGGTGATGAGAGACCCTCCGAGCACAGAACTTCTCTTCCCTGGGAGAGGATAGGCTCTTCTGTGGTGTTGAGCTCAAGCCTGGCTCCCCCCCTCCCTCGCCCCAACCCTTAACAGTAGTGTTCCTTTAAACACATAGACTAAATACTCCTGTCCTCAACAGGCCCTCTCCACAGAGGTCCCCACGCATGTGGTCATCAATGAGCAGATCCCATCTGGAGAAGATGCTGAATTTCATTTCGCGTATTCGCAAAGGAGATAAATTCATACACGTGATAGGAAATTCCAGAGCAGAAAGTCCCCTTTCCCACTGTGCACCCAGCCCCTAGGTGTACTGCTCTGTGAAGACCTACCTGCATTTCTGATCTTCTCGGCTGCCGAGAGCATGGTGCTGGCAGTTTCAGTCCTCCTGCTAGAGCAGATTCCATCTGGACATGTTGCCAGCAGAAAGCTGTGTTCTGCCGTTGCTACCAGGCCCACCTTGCCTTTTTAAAGTCTTTGGAGCATCCCCATCTTACCACCGCTGTATCCCATGGTGTGAATACACCACAGTTAAATGGAATGATGCTACTAGAGCGAGACTTGGTGAGTCGTTTCTAGCCTCTTGCCTTTGCCGGCAACACTGCTGTGAAAAACATGGAGACCTCATGTCAGTTGTGGACAGCTACTGGCCCCGGGCCAGGTCACCACGGTGAGGTTACTAGGTCAGAAGATAAATGAGTACTTTTAAAAGCTGCTGACAGGTTTCTGCCCCGTAAAGCATGCGGCAATTTGCAGACAGATGATGAGTGGAAGACAGCTTCGTTAACAGATTTAACTTTTCCTTTGGTTTCTTGAATCAGAGTCTCACTATATAGTCCAAACTGGCCTAGAACTCATCAGCCTCCACTTCCCAAATGCTGGGGTTACATGCATGCACCACTACGCCCAGCTAACAGAATTTCGTCTGAAGAACTGGGTGAGGAATAGATTCTAGGAAAGCATCAGCATAGTCTGGGAAGATAGAAGTACAAAGTTAGGGTCCTCTCTAGGTCTCTGGGGCCCCCTTAAAATATAGCAACTAGCAGGTGGCAATGTTAGTAGATGGGAACAAAGGAGCCCACTAGCATTTTCATTTGTTTGAAATGGGTTTTTTGTTTTGTTTTATTTTTTTATTGTTGTTAAAGAACTGATTCTTCTTGGCATAAAAATTTTGTGCATTTGGGGCTGTAAGATGGCTCAACAGGTAAAGATGCTTGCTTATCACCAAGCCTGATGATCTAAGCAATCCTTAGAACCCCCACGCTGGAAAGAACCAAACTCCCTTTGACCTCCACAGACCTTGCTGTGCACACACACATATAAAATAATGCATTTTTTAGGTTTTATGAATTCTAGCACACATATAAATTTTTATGATCACCATCTCAGTATGGAATAGTTTCATTATCCCCAGACTGCATCAAGGCATCCTTTTTGGTCACACAGGATAACCCAAGTCCCCTAGGCAATAGCTGATACTGTTCCCTGTCACCATTGTTCTGTCTTTTAGAGAATGTCATATAAATAGAAGCATGCAGTATACAACCCTTGGAGTTGGTGGGTTGTTCCATTCAGAAGCATTTCCTGGAGATTTTATTCAAATTGTACTATGCATCAGTAGCTCATTGCTTCTTGACTGCTGAAAAGTGTTCCAGGGCATAAATATACCACAAGATTTTTACTGACTCATCCAGTCAAGAATCTAGGGGTATATCTGGAATGGGGTGATTATTAATACAACTTCTGTAAACATTTGAATATCAGCTATCACAGAAACATAAGTTCTCATTTCTCCCCAACATGATTTCATTCTTCTATCTTGTATAAGTAAATGCTGGAGTATTTTAAATATTAGAAAAGAAGTATTATAGTTTCTCCAACCAGGGACCATGTATGGATATGGCCTAGAACCCCTGCTCAGATGTTGCCCATGATAACTCATTGGTGAAGTGAAGACCCTAGTAAGGGAAACAGGGGCTGTTTCAGTCTTGAGCTTGATGGCTGACTCTTTGGCCCTCCCCCATACATGCCAGGGAGTAACAGCCTGGCTAGATCCGGGCGGGGGTGGGGGGAGGACATTGCAGCCAGCCCTGAGGAGACAAGATGATCTGGGGTCAGATGGAAGGGGAGGAGATCCTCCCCCCGTTGGTGGACTTGGAGGGGGCAGGGAGGAGATGAGGGAGGGTTGGGAAGGGTGGGAGGGAGTGAGGGAGGGGACTACACATGGGATGCAAAAAACCTAACCTGTGATTGATATAAAAATAAATAAATTTATTAAAAAAAAAGAAAAGAAGTATTAAACAGTATATTTCCTCTGCTATAAACTGCCCAGTTGCTTTGCTTACAGGGGCATGCATTTCTCCTGTGGTTATTATTCTAGTCAAGAGGATTTAGGAGCTGATGGGCCGTTCAGCTGGTAATGTTTAATATTCAGTGTTTTTTTAAATATAGTGAAAGAGTTTAGAGTCCTCAAGGAAGAAAGGATGGTTCCACCTCTGTGAAGACTATGACATTTTTTGTGACCTAAGGTGTATATAACAAAGATTAAATGACCCTGGGACTACCAAGCACTCACGCAGAAAGAAGTTCAGAATTTATTCTGAAACGCAGAAACACTCTTCTAAGAAAGTATGTGACACTCGTAACATGTTGACTATGTATATTATTTCCTATTTTCACTTTGAATTCTTAGGCTTGTATTTCATTTGAACACAAACATAACACAAAAACCATGCAAAGACTGTATTTCCAGTGCCAACCAATCCCTGTTCTCCTCTCTCCTGGCAGGATGTCCTGGGCGGCGTTCTGATCACTGCATTCCTCATTGCCCTCACCTACCCTGCCTGGACCCTCATCGACGCCCTCGACTCAGCCAGCCCCCTCTTCCCTGTGTGTGTCATAGTCGTTCCATTCTTCTTGTGCTACAACTACCCCGTGTCTGACTACTACAGCCCAACCCGGGCGGACACCACCACCATCGTGGCTGCCGGGGCTGGCGTGGCCCTCGGATTCTGGATCAACCACTTCTTCCAGCTCGTGTCCAAGCCTACCCCATCTCTTCCTGTGATCCAGAACATCCCGCCCTTGACCACTGACATGCTGGTTTTGGGTCTGACCAAGTTTATGGTGGGGATTGTGTTGATCCTCTTGGTTCGTCAACTTGTACAAAACCTCTCCCTGCAAGTGTTATTCTCATGGTTCAAGGTGGTCGCCAGGAACAAGGAGGCCAGGCGAAGACTGGAGATCGAAGTCCCTTACAAGTTTGTCACCTACACGTCTGTTGGCATCTGTGCCACAACCTTTGTGCCAATGTTGCACAGGTTTTTGGGGTTGCTCTGAGCCCCACACAGTCAGGAGCTAGTTTGCTAACGTGAGAAGGAAGATGTGAGACGGTTGTCAGTTGGGACAACCTCAATGCCTCCTATTTTAAGGAAATCTTAAGTCATATTTTTGTTTTGCTGATGTAACGTAGACACTACTGCCGTGGCACCAGCGGTATGATTAGTCTGTAAGGACACCGGGCTGAACCACACCTGAGGTCTCTAAGACCACCCGTCCCCTTCCTGTTACATGTACTCAGGACCTTAGGTGTTGGGTGGACAGGAATTGTGGCCTGGCTTGGAATGGCTACAAGCCCTAGCAGGCTCCAGAGAGTCAGCAGGCTTGAAGTAATATGAAGGCAGAGCACTTCTCTTCAGTTACAACTTTGACTAATGGCACGTCCCATTCCCCAAACCCCCAAAATGGAGTTCGGTCTGAAAGTAAGGATGGCCCCTTAGAAAATTGCACTCCTTGGACAGAGTGACTTCTTGTGCTGTGATCATACTGGACTGTGCCTGAGTGGGTAGCAAGACCATGCTGAAGTAAAGTTTCCTCTGAGGAGACTGAAGACAATAGCAGACCTATGAGGGACACAAGGAAGAGCTTGCTCTCTTCTAGACCAGCCTGTCTCCTCCAGGTATTGTTAGTGATGGAGAAGCTGATCTTCCTTGCAAGTAGCCTACGGCATCCCATGGCTCAGTTTCCACACTAGCGTAAGTGACAGATGATGGGCTACCAGCTCCTCACGGGTGGAAGTGAGGACGCACTAAGACTCCTGCACTCACCTTCAGTGGCTTCCATATAAACTTAGAAAGTCCTGGATCAGCACAAGAATGGATGAGCTTCTTCCTCTGGAAGCCTGACAAGAGAAGCTAGGCAGCTCTGACATTGCCATCCCCCTGATGTTACCTCATCATTGTTCAGCTGCTTTCCATAGGTTTCTGTAAATTATTTACCTGCTAGGCAGAATCAGGGACTTCCTCGGGCTTCCCGCCTCTTCTTATCTCTTGTCAATTTTGAGGGCCATTAAGGCAAAAAAAAACAACAAAACCATTCAGTCCATTTTGGAAAAATAAGCCAATTAACTATAATACCTATTCAACCTAGAGTGGTCCTCCTTGGGTCTTAGAAGGTATTTATGACATCAACAGCAGAGAGCTCCTTCCTCAGACTCCTCTTCAGAGCTTCAGAATAAGGATCAGGGATCAACAACATCCTGAAAGGATGGTGCAAATATGTAGTTATTGATCTTTTGAGGGATGATGTCAGTAAGCCAATGTTTTGTGGTCCTAACACCTCATCACTATGGCACATATTGGATAAAATCAACTACCCCTTTAAAGTTACCGAAGCTCAGACTTTTGCTTTCAGTGTGAAAACTAAGGCCAACAATTTCTTTAATTTTAAGTATGCCTCATGGCCTAGGTTGGAGTGATGTCCTTTGGTACTGAATATAGTGTTTTAATTTCTCAAGAATAATTCTTGGGCATGGTGGTCCACGCTTTTAATCCCAGCAACTGGGGAGGCAGAGGCAGGCAGATCTCTGAGTTTGAAGCCATCCTGGTCTACAGAGCAAGTTCTAGGATAGCCAAGGCTATACAGACAAACTCTGTCTTGAAAATAAAAACAAACAAACAAAAAATAATTCTTAACAAAATGCCCATATTTAACTTAACTTTTCTCATTTATCATAGTTAAGAACAAGGATGAAAACGACCCACCATTTGCTCTGACAGTATTTCAGCTCTGTGGCTGGGCTGCGGCAAGCCCTGGCTTATGGTTTCTCTTGCACAGGCCAGCCTCTGCAGGGTATAGCTGGTGATGAGGCACTTCTTCCCTTTGTTTCTCTCCCCTTGCTCCCCCACCATCCCCAAGCTACCAAAACAGAGCTTGTAATCCTAGCTAATATTCACACTGGATGACTTTAGTTGTCTGAAGCCCAGTGACTAAAATCTCAGTTTGCTCCACATGGATCTTTACAGAAGAAGGGCTGTATGTGTTGCCACAGTGGTGGGTGTGGTGGCTAGGAAGTCAAAACAACAGGGAAGTTGACAACTGGTGAGTTCATTTAAGACTGTTTACATAATATAGATGGACGATGAATATACTATGCAGACAACATTAAACGGCGGCCTAAAAATTCGTCAAGACTGGTCACTCTTTGATGTACTTGATAACAGCAAATGGAGGGAGAAAGTATTCCCTGGAGATGGCAAGTTCAGCTTTGGATTCCTACAGCATTGGTGTTAAACGCTATTGTTTGGTCACATTTTGCCTTTGGTGAGCCTCCTCCATTCACTTCATTCACATCTTACACCTCAGCCTAGTAAATTGTCTCTTGGGTCTCCTTTCAAAACACTTGGATTTTTCTCTCTGGGGAGAGAGTGCCCCCTGCTGGTTTAGTTCCAGCCATAGTCCAAACGCCCTCTTGCTCTGGGCGGGCATGGTCACCAGAATGTGTCCACTGTAAGCCTAGGCCTAACCAACTTTCACACCAAAGCTCTTGGGACTATTGGCTCCTCCAGAGATCAGGAATAATAATACACATCTTTTCCCATCTTGCTACTACTCCGGACCAAGGCATCCATCTAGAACCTGCTTCCTAAACAGCTGGGCATTTTGTGTCATATTTAATCAGAACTGTACCATACATAGCTGAATATGCTAGAAAAAGACATAGGCAAGATTCCTACACGAACACCCTTTGATGGCAGCCACTAAAGCCACTCCACACCGTGCCTGGTAACTTGGGGTTTTCTTGCCCAAATACACAACTCATCTTCCCAGGGTAATCCCAGCATGTGGTATCTCAGACCATATGGTTCAGATTTCTATTTTGGAAGTCTTTAGCTGTCTTGCTTATGCACTGTATGTAAATTTATTCTTTTTTTAATAAAAATCTTTTTGTTTGACTGTAATTATTAAATGCTTTAAAATCTAATGTTTTGTTCCTGTGGGTTTTTCTTCTTCCTCCTCTTCTTCCGCGAGACAAGGTCTCATGCTATTACCCAGGTTAGCCTAGAGCACACTGTATAGTCCCAGATAGTCTTTAACAAAACACATTAATCCTCCTGCCTCAATTTCCCAGGTACTGGAGTTATAGGTACCAGCCACTCTACTCAAATAGTTTTTTTTTCTTCTTAATTTAGGTTTTTCTCCCCCTCCCCCTCAGGTTTGTTGGGCCTGAGGTGAAGAGAAAAGCTCTATTTTGTCCACAAGAGTAGACTAAAATCAGTGACAGGCTGTAGACTATTCTGCTGCCAGAGTCCATCTGTGTGCAAATACTGGTCAACTTCACAGTGGCTACAGGTTTGGCCGACAGGAAGTAGGGGTGACACGCTGGTATGATTAAGTCCTTCCAACTCCCTGATAATAAGAATCCTTTTCCTGGAGACAGATGCCACACAGTGTTTGAAAAGAAACTGTCATTGGTGTTACTGGTGAAGGAAAAGAAAATGTTTTCACAGATAACTCTACTAGTGTCTGAGCCAACCGAGTCAAATTTGCCTCACTATAGTGCTTTGTCTGCCTTTAAGAACCTTTATTTGCTCTTTTAAGTACTAAACTAAGTTTTGTTCAAGGGCACATGTGGGGCTGTACTTGTACTGTGACAGGATATACTTGGCACTCGAGCTGGCCACCTAAGGGACGTAAAGCTCCAATCTGTTCTATGTGGAACAGAGAAGACACAGGCTCAGAGAATTTTAAGTCAAGATCTGACGTGTCAGGGTTGTGTGAGAAAGACCAGGCCATGAGATGGGGCAAGACAAGAGAAGCATTAATTTGGTCATGAGGAAAAGAGCAAGTCCAGGATGGCTTTATAGAGAGGACTGCAGAACTTAATGAGCAAACCAGGTTGCCTAGGCAGGGGGTGAGAAGGTACAAGAAGATCCTCCGAATCTAGGCACAAGGTGGACAGAAGCACCCCCCTGCTTTTACAGGAGAAAACACAGACCCAAAGTGCATGGTCACTATATAAGAATTGGGGGGTGGATGTGGTACTTTCACACGCACATTTACTATCAGTCTGCCCTGGATACCTTCCCCTCTGTGCCTCTGAGCCACTTGTTCCCAGGTTAGTCTTCTCCACTCAGTTCCTCAGACTCCTCAGAAACAGCATCTGCACATTGTTTGGCCATGATCAAGGCTCTACAGGGAACCTCTCACTGGTCTTTGTCTCTCTGATGATTATATCCATTTCTCTAGCACAAAGGTATGCAGAACCAAGCCAAGCACACATCATTTTAGAGTGTTCTCCTCCAAGCCACTTGTTTGTTTTGCTAGTGTGAGTGTGTATGACAGTGTGGGTGCATGACACAGCTCCCTCTACTGCTCCCCACTGTTTGAGAAAGTTTCCCATATAAGCTGAAGCTCATATTTTGACTGGACTGTCAGGTCAGCAAGCCCCTAGGAACTAATTGTCTCCACGCCCTAGTACTGGAGACCACAGGCACGTGACATGATGACCCACTTTTACATGGGTTCTGGGGATTCATGTTCAGGCCCTCCAGCTTTCATAGCAACCACCTAACCCAGTAAACCAGCCGCTCAGCCCTGGCTCGTGTTGTAAACTCCCAATGTGGTGAAGGCGTCGGTGTTTGAAAGTCATATGGCAACTCTTCCTTCCTCACAAACATAAGACTTTAATAAATTAGTTTGGACTGACTGCACATCCGTTGTTTTCTTAAAGCAGGGCACACCTGTAGTACAGACTCGCATACTTACATGCATACTAAGAATGAGAGCTGAATATGGGCCATGAATAGAATGTTAAATTCTTAAAGACTGTAGCCACATGAGACAAAGGAGCTATATGAAGCCAAAAATTCCTCTTCCTTCTCCACGCCTGTCTATGTGGCATGCAAAAACAAACACGAAAAAGCAATGGTGGCGGGCTAGGAGTTCCAGCCGTGATGCCTTTTCACACACTCAACACATCTGCCAGCCTTGCTCCTCCTACTCTTGCCGCTACATCGGGATCGGCTTGGTTGGAGCAAAGCCAGATTCTTCCCAGCGAAGGTGTTCAGAGAAAGCCCAGCTCAGTCCTCTCCTCATTAAGGGTGAGGCGGGGTGGCAACCTGAGTCTGCCTTAATACCTGTACCTATGAGGAATCTATAATGTGCCTGAGAAGCCACCAGCCAAGAGAGAAGGGCCTGTAGGGCCTCTGGTCTGCAGCAGCTTTGTCACCTGGAAACCATATGGGTGGCCCTGGGGGGACAAATTATGCAGAGCCCACCAAACACAGATCATCTTACCCATCTCAATTCAACACTGATAAAAAGCCGTTGAAGGGTCCGTAAGATCAAAAGAAAGACATCCATTACGCCCTATACAAAGCCTAGCCCTGGGAATCCTAGTGACCAGTACACTTGCAGTTTTCCTCATCAGTTCACCTAAACATTCTTTCTACAGCAGTGTGCTTGTGGGATACCTCCCTGTCTGCTTATCCTGCCTCAGGTGACCCCAAGTGATCCTTCTATAAATGAGCAGCCCAAGACTCACGGTTGAGATCTCTGATTAACCCACCCATTTCTATCTGGGTATTCACTGCTCATCTGCTCAGAATGGAGTGAGTAGCTTACCCAGGCTCACCTCTGTCGGAACTGCCTTCCCTTCGGCTCTTAGGAAGGGCTTGTTTGAGGGGCCAGCATAGTATCTTCCTTTGTGACAAAAAGTGGCACCTTCTGGAAAGTAATTCCTTTGCCACCAAGTTTGGCATCAAATAGGCACACTGTATCCTTATCATCACATCAATCTAAAGGACTACTCTCTCAGCTGTGCCCTCTCTCCTCACATACATGAACCGAGCTGTTGCAAGTGTTTTCTAACACAGCATGCCACTGTCCTAGCCTGGCATCCTTAAGCAGAAATAAAGGGCAAGCCTGAGAGAACACTTGAGCACTGAAGCGTACGGCTTTGCTTGGCCAGACAGGATTACACTCAACCCACGGCTGGAGTTACTAATTGGACCAGGTCTGTGCCCACGTCCACAGTCATCCTTTCCTCCTGCTGGAAACTCAAAGCCAAGCAGAGTTTCTGAACTCACAGCCTGTTGTGTGCCCACTGTCCCTTCTTGTCATGCCAGGCTATTTAGTTCCTCTGTTCTTTTCCAAGGAGGCCATGCTTCCCACAGCAACTTCTGGCAGGAGCCTCAGGGAGCTGCTGGCGTTCCCAGAGGTGTGGTGATACCCTGGGTTTTATTACACATGCCAGGGTCTTCTTACTTCTTCACCTGCTCAGGCTACCAAGGTAGCAAAGGGACAGTGGCTCATAAAGAACATGAGTTTATTTCTTACTCTTCGGGAGAATGAAGGTTCAAAATCAAGGTGGCAGCAAATTTAATCATAAGGTCTCTTCTGGTTTGTGGCTCACAGGACTTCTTCAGGTACACACTGGGTGGAGAACGGGAAAGCAAGCTTTCTGGTTTCTCTTGTGAAGGCCATTAATCCCACCAGGAAGGCTTCATCCTCATGACCTCATTAAGCCCTGATTACCTACCAAAGACCTCACTTGTACAAAGCATCACACTGAGTATAATCGAGAAGGGCATTCAGTCCGTAGCAATACATACCAAGTTACTCAGTCCTAGTAACATAACCAGCCAGAACTTTGGAGTTATCATGTGTCAGATGTTTTCAATGAGAGGTTCTATTTAGCTTAAAGCAGCTAATGTGCCTTTTCAGGTTATCAGTCTCCTTTTGGTAAAGTGGATGGAAGAGCCAAAGTCAATACCAAGGCGTCATTGATACCAAAGGAGCACAGCTAGAGGTCAACGGGAGGATGCCCCTCAGCAATGCCTTCCTTCTAAGCCACCAAGTGACTCTTGCTTCAGGCAGGAGCCATGGTGTGACTTGGCTGGTCTCTACTTAACCTACTCCTGTTCAAAGGTTTAAATATTTACCATGTGTGTACGTGGTACCTGAGCAAGGTACTGGATACCCCAGAACCAGGGCTGCAGTTGTGAGGTGTCATGTAGGTGGAAATCAAACCCAAGCCTTCAGCCAATGCAGTCAGTGCGCCGAGCCAGAGTCAGCCCCCATAATCTCTTTTTGACTTCTGGATAAATGGGACCATGTGCAGTTGCTTATATAGGGCTTCTTTCTCTTATCATGCATGGACTCATTTCTGTTATCGAGTTCATTCCTCCTAAGGAATGCATGGCCTTCATACAAAGGCTATGTGGTCTGTGGCTACTATAAATAACACTGAACATCTGCATAAGAACCCACATATGATCACGTGGGTAAAACAGCTAGATGGGTTTTCAGGTTTCAAGAAACTACCAAACCACTTTCCTGGCTGTAACACTGTGCACCCTCTCAACAGCAGTATGCAACGGTTCCACTTGTACCACTTACATTTGATCCATCATTTAAACACCAGCCCTTTAACAACAACAAAAAAAATTGACGTTTTGATGTTCTGCCTTCACGGACATCTGCATACCACTTATGTGCCCGGTGCTGTTGGAGACTGAAGAGTGCACCGGACCTGTTGCCATGTGGGTGATGGGAATTCAGGAATTAAATTCAGGTGCAAGAGCAGCCAGCGCCCTTGACACCTCTCCAGCCCCAAAGTAGCCATTTTAATGAGTGGGCAGCATCTTATCGATGTGTTCTTCATCTGTGTACAAATGAACTTGTAAAAGAAACTGTGCACACGCACACTGTGCTTACTTGGTTTTATGTCAACTTGGCATTGGCTAGTGTCATCAGAGAGGGAGCCTCAACTGAAAAAATGTCTCCGTAAGATCTGGCTGTAGGCAAGTCTGTGGGACATTTTCTTAATTAGTGATTGATGTGGGAGGGCCCAGCCATTTGTGGGTGGAGTTACCCATGGGCTGATGGTTCTGAGTTCTATAAAAAAAAAAAAAAAAAAAGCAGGCTGAACAAGCCATGGGAAGACAGTAAACAGCGCCCTCCCTCCTCTCATGGCCTCTGCATCACCTCCTGCCTCTAGATTCCTGCCCTGTTTGAATTCCTACTCTGACTTCCTTCAATGATGGACCATGATGTAGAGTGTAAGCCAAATAAACACTTTCCTCCCCAGCTTCCTTTTGGTCATAATGTTTCATCATAGCAACAGTAATCCTAACTAGGAGGGATCTCACACAGACACAAATATACATTCCAAAAGCCTTCCAACGGGCTCTTTGTGTATGAGGTTGGGGGAAGGGGAAGGCACAGTCTAACACTGTAAGCCTAGGCTAGCCTGGAACTCACTATGTAACAAAAGCTGACTTCAAAACTCAAAGCAGACCTTCTGCCTCAGCCCCCAGTGCTGGGATTAAAAGTATACCCAGCTGGGCTTCTGTGATGGCCAAGCATGCCGGCAGACACCTGTAATCCTAAAACCTGGGTGGCTGAAGCCAAAGAATCTCAGGTTTGAGGTGAGATACTCTAAATAAATAAAAAAGGTGAGCATCTAGACAAGGAAGTGGCCAAGACTAACTGCTTGAAATTTGTTTACATTAGACCATGCTATCCGGGCATAATATAGTGGAATCTTAGTAGGCCCAGCCAAAATGGCATGAACATAACTATTACCCCACTGTCTTTACTGGCTATTTCTAGTGGGACTTTCTTTAAACTTGTATCTTACCATGTTTCTTATTGTGGGGATTTCCCTAAAATACTTTCCCCAACTCTCTTCCTGAGAGACAGATTTTTTAAAGCAGTAGCTTAAGATTAAGCCAGAGGGCTGGCTGAAGTTTAGTCTGCAAAAATGTGAGATCTTAAACTTTTCTACAAAATAATGCAGAAATTAGTAGTTCAGTCAAAAACTTAAACTCTTGACTTATGACTGGCAGAGTGCACTGATGGCAAACGTACTCTCTGTCCTGTTTCCTGAGGCTCACCCCACACTAATATCAACATCTGTCCACGTTGCTCTTCTGACAGAATAGAACATGTACTCACAGAAAGACAAAAAGATGCCTCTGTGCTCTCGAGAGTTGAGTGCTTGTGACTCTCGTTATCTTGCACTTTAAGACAACTGTGGGCGGGGACATGGCTCGGTTGTTAAGAGCCACTGCTGAGCAAGATGAGGACTAGAGCTCGGACCCCAGCACCCACATGACAAGCTTGGAGTTTACCACACCCGTATGACAGCAGCTCCGAGTGGGGCAGAGACAGGAGGGTTGCTAGGGCTTGCTGGCTTCTGACTAGAAAACACTAGCCCTTCAGGGAGAGACTCTGTTACCAAAAAATAAATAAATAAAGGGGTGGGGGGAATAAGTCCTAAATAAAGACATCTAATGCCCTCTGGCCTTCACACATACACACACACATACCACTCATGTACACATATATTCACATAGAAGTTAACTTTTAAAAAAAGATGATTTGAAAAGCTGTCAATGCTTGACCACAATTGATTCTTAAAATTTTTCTTAAAGTACTGATTTTATTGATTAATACTCATCAAGTATACAAAAGGCTTAAGCATGTACAGCATGTGTTCTAATGAATCAGTTGTCTTATCAATAAGGAATCCTCCTGTGCAGGAAATCTTAAGCACCTGCCATTGTGATGGCCAAGCAATACTTCTGCTTCCAGAACTCACCCCGCCCATCCAGGGCACCTCTCCTCAGTGTAGTGATACACGCTGGCTGCTCCATAAGCTGGCCTACTGCAGCTATGCAAGGAGCCAGATAGCACATTTCACTTTATTAAACATTAAAGTACAAATGGATGTTCCCTGTAAAAGAGGGCTGAAGGATACCACAGGAGCAGAAAGTGACACTCAGAAACAGAACCACACAACAGAGACCAGCTTCACAAAAAGGGCTCAATATTGATTTCCAGAGAGGAACAGGGCATGGTCAGCTCAAATTTGGTGATAACATCAGGATGAAGGACGCCTAGCTTTCCAATGCTTTGACCCCGGACAAAGATCTCAGCACACCGCCCAGGAAAGAATGCAGAACCTGAAACAGAGAGTGAGAGAAAAATCAATATTTCTTCGGGGGGGGGGGGGGAATAACCATCTAACACAAAGCCTACAAGTGTCCTTTAAAAATAACTGTTCTTCTTAAAGCCACTGGTGTGGCTATGGATGCACACCCTCGCACTTACTGTTACACCAAGGGACAAATATGATCATGGAGGCTGAGCTGGAAGGAGGCTGCTGGAGTGTCATCAGAGTCTTGGGGAACTAAGTCCCAAAAAGGACACAAGGAAAAGAGTAAAACCAATGAGTCTGCATGGCCAGACCTTGAACAGAAGCAGGCTCTCCCACATCAGCACTTGCTGGATAGGAAGTTTACTGGGCTCCATTCACTCCTTACCATGTCGCACTTTACCTTACTACACAAGAAACCCACAGCCACAGGGATACGCACATGTAAGTACAGAATGCAGCTTGTGTCCCTACCTGAAATGGGCCCCTAAGCAGGTTGGGTGCATCATCTGCAAAGTCCCAGTGAAGGCCCACACCACTCCAGACCCACATCAGATCTACACCAGTCCCAGCTGATTCTTGCTTCACTACAAGGCAGACAGCAAGCAGCTCTCTTCATCTACTGCCAGAGCACTGCTAGCGCCCCCCCCCCCCAACACGCCCATTCTTGAAGCTTAACCAGCTGAAAATGAACCAACAGCCTGGAGGCCCACCCACACCCTAGCCACTAAATTACTAGTGCCACAGGCTTATCAACACACTGGACTGCTGTAGTTTAAAGAACAATGCTGATTCATTTCTCTCAACACCCACTTGAAACGGGATCAGGCCCATAGCTCCTGAAGGATTCAAGCAAAATGTTTACTGGCTTGAACTATAAATACCCATCAGAGCTGGGCCACGGCCTGCAGTCTGCCACTCTGAGTGAGTGCATTATTTATGGAAGAGCAAACTGCTGAGTCTCTAAGAGCTCCAAGGTCAGCATAATTAAGAACACAGGGGCAGGATGGGTGGATAGAGGACTCTACTACTGTCGAGTTGATACCACAGAGACAGAGTCACAGAAGGCCCAATCAATGTACTGAGATACTTGTTTCCATTCTCGGAAAAAACATTTTTGTTATTCTTAACCCAAAAGCAACATGGCTGAAGTATTTTTCTTTCACATCTCATCAAGCCAAGTGATTCTGCTCCACAGCCAAAGAAAGCCATCCTGTGAACACCATTTAAGTGTGCCGTTGGCTCTGTGCCCTAATCACATTCAGAAAAGGGATGAGGAAAAGAATTCTATAAAACAACTCAGAAACCAAACTGGATAAATAGTAAAGAGCCTAGCTAGGATAGTAATTATGATTAAATCTGATAAAGATGACACACCCTCATCTTGTGAAAATGAAAATATAACTTAAAAGACAACACTACCCATTACTAAAAACATAAAGACAAGACTGTCAATTACATCCCCACCAACAGGAAAAGCAAGGAAGTTGGCTATCTTAAAGGCAGAAGGAAAAGGACTTTTCAATTGACAAGCCAAGGAAGCTTTTATTGAGTGCACTCAGTGTCACCAGAACTAGGGTGCATCCACCCCCCAGCCCTCTCTGTAGACAGAGCTCTAAGGGTGCACACACGTACCACCTGACAAGGATGCTGGCCTGCTCTGAAAGGCCACCGGCAGAAGAAATGCTCAAGACCTTCCTGACAGCCTTACTATACGAAAGCTTTCCTTTTATCTCTTTTCAATTCCAATTTGATTGGATTCATTTTTACTGAAGCATAAAACCAAACTATTTTAGAATCTAAGCCAGATGTACTAGTTCTGACAATGTTAGCAAAATAAAGCCTAAGATGAAAAAAAATCAGAAATTTTTATTCATTTAACATTTTGATTCAGCATTTTTTTAGTAAAATTCAGTTATATTCTTCTTCAGTTACCATGTTTACCTCACCTATAAATTTGAACCAAAGTTTGCTTTAGTTCATTAATCAGCTAGTTATACCAGTAAACACAATTTTCTCTTTCCAGAGAAAAACAAAGAAAATTCCTATTCAACATGTTCATATTTAACATGTTCCAAAGTAAAAGAGCATTAAAAATGATTAAAATGTCAAAAAGTTCACACCTTCACATGGGCCCATCCAAAGTCACAGCTGCTCCCCAAAGGCTCCTCACTCACATGCAAAGAGCCCAATATGGGATCCCTGTGCTGATCACTCTATTCTACCAAACTGCATGCCTGGAGTTATGGTGACACTTTACCTTTCACTGCCATTATTCATATTTTCATTTCTAATAAGCTCAAATGATGGCATAAACGCCTATGAGGCTCATACTTCCTGTTCAATTAGCGCAAGCTGAGGTTCTGTTCTCCAAACGTACAAACTGAGGCACATTCGGGCTTCCTGATATCAAGGGCAGAAAGAACCTTAATAAACAAACATTCCATTTGGCTGATGCCACAGGTGAACTAAAAATGTGTGTGTGTGCGCACGCGTGCGGACGTGTAGGGGTGGTAAAATTACAAGAACAGAAGCATTCTTAGCACTTTAAAAACTTAAAGAGCAAACCAAACTCCACAGGCAGGACTGCCTCATTAACAACACAAAGGGCATAAAGCCCACACTAAGGAAGCAATGGGTCCAAGGCCTTCTAGATGAGAGTTGCTGTCAATGGAAAAGATAACAGCTCTAATCTTAAAATTAATAAGAGAGTTTATTTTGGAGCATTTTGAGTAACCATGGCCTGAAACACAGATTTAGGTTACCCCAAATTCCATGTTCCAACATAGATACAGTTTCGCAGGGTTTCTGTAGTTTTACAGAACAAAGTAATAAATCAAGACAAGTTTAAAATACATTGGTGGGTATAGTAGAGGGGCAGATAAACTGAGGTTGCGTGCTTTTCTATGGGCCTAAAACATTATCTGATGACATTCTTAGTTCACGGGTGGGTGGAAGCTAATGTTCTGTTAATAGCTTCTATGAGGTTTTTATTTACTACCACGAGGTGCTTTTTCAGATAAAGAGTGGGCACTGAATAGCTGTTACAGAAGGCTAAATATAGCACAAGCTAAAGTAACTAATTAGCCTTTGAACCTACAAAGTTCCACCCTCTACACAGTACTGACATTCCAATCAGTCTCCGCAGACACAAAAACTTCTTTCTAGAGGTTTTTGTTTACAGCCAGACACAGTTTCTTTTCAGGAATTTTCATTTACAACGTCTGCTGTTGGCCAAAGGAGGGTAGTTCAGCTTAGTACCCAGGTAGATGGACGTGACCCAATAGCTCCAGCTGGAACGGCTACATCATAAAGCCTGTCTGAAAACACATGAAGTCACATCTGAAGGCCACACCTAGGCTTTCAGAAAGTCGCACATGGACTGAAGCCAAAGCTGACTCTATCAAGTCACACTGGAGAAAAGACCACATGCTGTGTCTACAGACAGAAGCTGCCCACCGTTTTGTGGGTGGGAACTAGGATCAGACTCTGTAGAGTACCTTCGCTCTCTTCCACTATGTAAAAGCACCTAACAGTCCAGCGCACCAGCTCCCACCACGTCTACATGAACTCCTGGAGACGATGAACTCCAGGCTTTGCATTCATCTGGGACAGTTAATAGCTTCCAAGGCAGAACACATTTTGGAAAAACGTTGCTCTCTATTGCAATACACGTGGAAGCCCAGACAAAAGAAACACTAGTTAGGCACAAAGAGGAGCTTAATTTCCCAAACTTAGTGGGGTGTGAATAAAGCCCCTTAATTAAAGTCTTTGTGTCCTAGGGGTCATCCCTGGGCCCATAATCTAACACAGCACCCTGTCTTTAGCATGTTTTCTGGCTAACTGACCATCAAAGCGTTTGGGAGTGCCTTCTCTTGCCCGTTGCCAAACACTTTTCACAGTTTCATTCTGCTCCCATCTTTTTAGTACAATATTATAGCCTGGGGTTGGCAGAAGCTTTCCATACACCACTCGTTCCTTTAATTTCAGGAAGCGTCCGAAGTAGAAGCTTCAGGTGGTAACTGAGCAGGCCCCATATCTGAGGGTGCTATCAAGCATGGGGCTCTCAACCCTCTGCTCACATTGCCAGGGGCTACAGCGAGGTCACTCCCCACAGCTTGGCATGCTCTGAAATATCAGCTGCTCATTCGACTTTACTCTTCCCTTTCTTAATATTGCCAATATATGTTTTGGGACTTTAACTCACAAGTGATTGTAACTTTCACTTGGGTACTTTATTACCCAAATCTAAAAAGAAGAAAAGGAGGAGAAGCAGCAGCAGAACAACAACAAAAATAAAATTAACAGGGGCAGAGAACCCCAGTAAAGTAGTATGTCATTGCTAAAAACGGAAATTATCCTCATTAGCTTTTCACCACATACATGTCCCCAAATTCAGGATGAAATGGAAACTGTGTAACTGTAGGACCAACTTAATATATCTTCAGTCTGTTCAAAATGACTGATGTAATCAAATGGGTGAAAGAAAAAGTATTAATAAGCTAACTTTAGTGTTGGTACCTACCTAAACCCTTCTCAAAGGATAAGTTAAATAAGTAAATAAACAAACATGGTAAGTCCTACTCAGACAGACTCTCATTGTGTGCATGACTTCATTCTAATGGGGTCATTGTTCACAGGTTTTAAAACAAGCAGAGTTTTGAGGACACAGGGGGAAAGAAGTTCATTTTGGTAAGGTATTAATGTTTAAAAGGAAGGCTTTAGGGTACTAAAGAACCAAAGCATCACAACCAAGATATGAACACAAAACCACCCTTTTTATTTTCTGATCTCAGTGCACTTAGGAGAAAATGCCTCTGCAAAGACCATTTAATTTGTAAGGGGAGACTGAATAATTTCCGACTGGTAATATAAAACATCCATTTTCTCCCTGATGTATACAATTCTTCACCTTGCATTTGAAGTGAATATTTATGGTACCTAAAGTCTATAAAGAGAGAGAACTAATCCTCTGAATTTAATGACCATCTTTCATCCCTTTCTGAAGATCAAAAGAAAGAAAAACCCCTTATACAACTTTACAGTGCTAATCCCAACACACCTGCAGATACCATTAACTCTTACAGGGACGCAGTAGGACTAGGGAGAATTGGAACCTATCAACCCATGGCTTGGAGAGTTCCTGAGACCTTATTCTTACAGCACAGCCCAGTTGTCTTCACCGTCTCATGGAGAAGTGTCTTTAGCAGAGAACCGTCTTTTGTTGGGCATGGAGGTTCACACCTGTCCTCCAGCACGCAGGAAGCAAGACTGCCAGCCTGGGACTCCCACTGGACAGTACCAGAGAAGCACACCTCCTTTCTCTCACTAAAACTTCTTATAATTGAGTATTTCTAATTGTAACACCAAATCCACTGTCTTTGCTTCCATGGCTACCACTTCTTAACAATTTAATTAACAGAGACCATGCTATGGAAACCTAAGACAGATTTTACAAGTCCAGCCCTCACCATGCATCTCACATACATGCATTATTTCACAACCTAAAGGAAACACAGACAGTGGCAAAGGCTTAAAAGTGATCTATCTAATTGCAATTTAAACTAGCCTCAAAATAAGTTGTATTAAATCAAAGGACTTTTAGCTGTAAGTTAACAAGGATTCACTTGTAAACTCCTAAAAAATGCCATCATCCAACTCTTGTCTCCCCAAGTCATTTTCTAAATCTTTCCTTTTTATAAATACTTGCAGGACATACTAAGAGTAACAACTCAAAGACAAGATATGGATTGCCTGGACTTCCTGAGCCATCAGCTCCTTTTCTAGTTTTCTGCTTGACCCAGGGCTGTTTATCAAGCCAAGCCTGAGCAATGCATGATCTCCTGCACAGGCCCAGTGAATGAATGGTGACAATAGTTATGGTAGAGCTAGTAAAGCTAAGAAGAGAATGCAAAGTCTGTGAGACCACAGCCACAATTCCACACACAATCAACAACCCTGTGTCTAACTTAGAGCAAACACAACTTGAAACATGTAATTACAATAGGTATGTTATGGCTTCAGAATCAGATTTCAGTTGACAAGGCATGTAGAAAAAAAAAAACTAAAAAAGAAAAGATATTCAAAACTGTGGGAGAAAGGTGTTGTATCCTCCTTTCTGCTCAGATACTTCCATCCCCAGTGAGAGTGAGTCAAGCCCTTTGGGCAACAGTATGCTACAGATGGGAAGAATAGAAGCACAAGGAGATTAGGAACCTTGCCCAAGGCAAGCAATAATATAGGCTAGAGAGCAAGCCAAAGGTGAAGAAGGGCCAGCAAAACAGCCCTCCTGCATGAGGCCCACCGGTACATGAGGCCTGCAGCATGATGCTTTTAAGCTGCTGGCCAAGCTGTCCACCACTTCATGTTTGCAAACTTCCCTGGTTTACAATAAAATTTAAAGAAGGAATAGGGCAGACTGTCAGCTTGTCACCTCTAACCTTGGCATATACCCAGATACACTCTGAGATGCTATTAATACACCAGAGTACGGGCACTACCCACAGCATTCATTAGGGGAAACAATTACATTTAAAATTATTTTTAAAACTTGTAAATGAGTGTTTTGTCTGCATATATGTTAAGACACCACATACATGCCTCAGAGGTCAGAAAAGTTACAGGGGGTTATGAGCCACCTTGTAGGTGCTAGGAATCAAACCCGGGTCCTCTGCAAGAGCAGAGCACTTAACCGTTGTGCCGTCTCTCCTGCCTTAGAACGACATTTTAAAAAGTCCCACAAAACAAAGCATCTTTAACAAATAAATTCTAGGTTCTTAAAACAAGACTTGAATTATCTGAGCAGATAAATAAGTACCACAGTAACATCATGTAAAAGTCAGGGCAGGTAAAGCAGGAGCAGGAGCATCAGAACCTACAGCAGAGGCTACTTCTGAACTTAACTGCTGATCTTGTCATTAGAAACAACCTTGTAGACACCCCTGTTCATCTACTAGCTACCATGGGAGAAGAGAATCCTGAAGCAGGTAAACAGCAGCATTGAGACTAGAATCCAGGTCCTAAACCCTGGCTGGGAGCTCTCTCATCCAGGGACACTTTTCCTGGTGGCAGGCTGAAAATCTCTAAATTCCTTCAGGAGTGATTTGCCCATCTGCAATGCCCTCGCACATCCACACATCTTATTTTCCCAGCAGACAGCAAGCACACACACACACACACACACACACACACACACACACACACACTTCTCATTTTATAACAAAGAGACTAACAGAAACATTTTAATTCAACAAAGAGAGCAACTTGCAGGGGCAGCTCCTTACGGCTACCATGGGGTTCCTGGGAATGGAACTCAGACTGTAGGCTTTTCCACTGCCCCAAGCACTGTGTTAATATCTTCACAGTTAGCATTTACATTATCTTGGGATCTACTTCACCAATTTTGTTTACAGCAGATGTTGAAAGGCATTTTTGTCATGTTCCATTTTGTTTACATACCGTAGTTTGCCAAATACTTTATATTAAGTACTATATATTAAGTACTTTATATAAAGTTTTTATTTACTATTTTAAGTAGGCTTCTGTAAACATGTATCACTCGTCTTTTAGTTTCCCAAAAGTAGCAGAACACAAGTAAAAGAAAAAAAATCAAAACAAAGGATGAACCCACTCCCCCCAAATGCACAATATACATTTCTAATTTTAAACAAAGCAGATTATGAATTAATATAGTCTTAAATATCAGAGTAAAAGCAGTTATAAAAATTCTACAATGTAGTTTGTTAAAAAGAAATATGGGGAAAAAAAACTTGTGAAGGGAAGCAGGAGGATCAGGAGTTTGAAAGCCAGCCTCATCTACTAGCAAGTCTGAGGCCAGCCTGGGCTACACAGGCTACACAACACCCTGTCTCGGAGTCTTTTAAAAACAATGTAGTGAAAAGTGATCTTTAACAACCTTCTAGCTCCCTAAATAAACTATACCAGATACGCTACTAGCCTTTGGTCAGTGAGATAACTAAAGCAATTTCTTTGGGTTCAAAGTGAGGAAGGAGGAAACAAAACAGAAGTGCTGGAAACAGTGGAAGGACTTCACTTTGCTGAGGGGAAATGGCAGAAGCAACATCAGGAGAACAGTGAAACAAAAGTCTTGGTCTCAACAAACCCCTTGGAGGAGGAGCTGGTCTGGTGACAAAGTGCTCTGAAAAAGAGGTGAGGAAGAATGCTGACCTGAGCACAAGCTGCCACCTGGACGCATCCTCTACTCGTGGATCTGCCACAGACTTACAGCACGTGAGAGACCCTCAGGTTGGCATTTTAGCCCCCTGGCCACAGTGTAAACAGTGTTTCACAGCCTCTCTAAATCTTATGCTGTCTACATATTACATGTATGTATAAATCTTATATTCTAAAAATCTGGCAGTCACAGAAGAAATGTGTAACTTTGAAAAATAAGGTCTCAGCTTATATTCCACTTTAATTATGGATAAATTTGCTTTTAATGCTGGGAAAGGTGACTTCCAGTGTTCTGAGATTTGACTGATTAAAGAGACCATGATACTAACTCTGACATATTTGAAAGTTTCTTGAAATACTTCACAAGAAACAGGCTGAATACTGGAAGACTTCAGAAATGAACAATGGGCCCCTAACAAGCTATGTAACGCTGGGGATCTGTGCCCTTTACCCTGGTACAAGTCAGGTCTTTATTCTAATTTTTACCTATTTTCAGTATAATCATATTTCCTGTTGTACCTATCCAGTTTGACTGAAGTAAGACCTATGAAAGTTATTTTATCTTTTAAATATACAAATTGAATGTGATCATTAGCTATTTTGTGATCATTAGAAATGTCTTCATAAATTTCAAAAGGTATTTATACAAAATAAGGTAAGTTTTGAAAATTAATCAGCACAATTTAACAAAAGTCAGTAGCAACTGCAAAACAATAAGTACAAATAAGCTATGAAGCACTCTGTAAGAAAGATGGAAGCCCGTCTTCATCACTGTGGTCAGATTAAATAGCAACTGTCTGGGAGCCTAGGATATGATGCTAAAGGGAGTAGGGGAACTCCTTTCTGGTCTCAGTGTGGGAAACTTTCCAGCTAAGAAAGTCAAATTCCAGAAAGAAAGACATGAATAACTTACTGTATGATGTTTAAAAATCTACATAGCAAAAGCCATAAAAATCAAAGAGTTGACATATTAGAAAAGTACAGTATTTATCACAAATGGTTAATAATCATACAACACAGAAGGCTCTAGGACTGATGAGCTTAAAGAAATAAATGAACAAGAGGCTCAGAGAAAATAAAATAAAAATGTACTACAAATGAGAAAATATGCTCACATTTGTTCATACAAGGAAGATAGGGGTCAGTGTCAGTGAGATGCCATTTCCCACCTATGAGACTGAAAACAGAAAGGAAAAAACAAGCAAACCGCAGACCCTACAATTTACTGTAAGCAGGGCCCTTTCATCTACTGCACAGTGTTACAACTGGAGGCCTAACAGATGGATATCTATCCACACTTAGTGTAATACTAGTGTACCCTTTGTTCCAATAACCTCATGCTTCTCGGAATTTCTTCCAAAAATATACTGACAGAGCATCAAATAACATGAACACTAGTCTACAGTGCACTACTGATGAGCCAAAGTTTGCTGACAGAGAAGTGATCCAACGCTGAGATTCCACACAAAGGAATAGTCCATTTGGGCCAAAGGAAAAAGGCCCCCACATGCTGCCTCTGTGTAGGCTGCTGCGACAAGAAGCCAACTCCACAGCAGTGCATACAGCATTGCCCACAACGTTGAGAAAGCAGAGGGTATATAAGCATACATGTGCACTTACATCTAAAAACAAACCATAGAAGGATGTCAGTGGAATCCCGGCACTTGGGAGGTAAAGGCAAAGAGATCAAGGCCAGTTGTAGCTATATAGAACACACCCTGTCTACAAATAGAGAATAAAAGCCCACAAAACACACCCACACACAAACACACACAAACACAGCCTCAGAAGGCTGCAAAGGAATGGAATCGAAGATGAAAATTATTATCTGAATGTAGTTACTCAGTAGGTAACAGTCTATAGATAAAAAGTGACTGTAGCTCTTATATTATTTTCAGCAGTCATACAGTTAATAATATTGGAATTCTCATTTTGAAACTCTGATGACATATACAGCCTGATGAGCATAAGCAAACCACAACAGATATGTGTTCAGAACCCAGAATTTCAGTGTAAACTAAGAGAACTATAAAGTCAATTATGTACATATCCTCTCAAGTTCTGAATATGAACTGAAAATATCCCTGTTGAGGTGGAGATGTAGCTCAGTAGTAGAGCACTTGACTAACAGGCAGGAAGCCCTAGGTTCAAGCCCCATGATTAAATGGCAAACAAAATAAAACAAGGACAGTATCTGATTTGAAAAAAAAATATCAGCACTAAAAAGAACAGGTATTTTCTGAATCTCCACAATCTTTGTCTACTACAAAGCACAGAAACACAGCAGCAAGCAGCAATGACCATCCTTACCATGCAGACAGACTGTCATCTAAATTTGCTTCCTCGCTAAAAGAGCCAGGGATCGTTGGACATATGGCTGGCTCCAGTGCTGAGCAACGCAGACTCTTCAGGAGAGCAGGGTGAGGAAGAAGAGCATTTACACAGAATGTGCTGATCTCAAGTAAGAATAAAGAGGGCCAGTTCCCTCAGGTCTCCTATGTTTGGATCCTTCAAAGCTAAGCTTCACTTGACAAAAATCTGACTCAGTGTTCAGTTCCTCTCATTGTATTTTCACACAAGCAATACTGACATGGAACACTGCAAATGGCAGTAGTTGTGTTGCAGAATTCAGCGATATATGACTATAATGGAAAAACTCTACCAAATTCGTTCTATGTCAAAGCTACACTGAGCTGCCCATGGTAGCAGGGGCCAGTGATCCCAGCTCTCAGGAAGCTGAGAAGAAGGACAGCCTGCTCTACAAAACAAGACAAGAAAAAAGGCACAGTGAGAAGGAGCTTAAGTGCACCTAGGGCGACTGTACTTCCTGTGTGTGTTGCTTATGTTTCCTCCTGAAGTCATTTGTGTGTGGCTTAGCTTTGAGACCTAAACAAAAAAGTTCACATTTTAGCACTTAGTTTAAAAGGTTCTCAGTTTATCTTTGCCAAGTGTTAAAAGCATAAAATTTTGATTATCTGTCAACTAGTTCAATTACTTTCTCATTTATTATCATGGAGACATTAATACTTTTATCAACTGCTAACTGACATAAGTAATTTGACCTACTACTATTTATATGAGTAAATAAATAATATTTAAAATTTTCAGAAGGGGTCCGAAGACATAGCTCAGTTGGAAGAGTCCTCGCCAACCATGCAGAACACTCCATAAACAAACTATGGTGACACATGCCTGTAACCCTGGCACTGAGGAGGTTCCAGCAGAAGAATGAGGATTTGGGCAGTTAATTAGCTCAGCAGAAAATGGGTACTTATCACCAAACCTAGTGACCTGAGCCTCATCCCCAGGACCCACACAGTGGAAAGAGAACTGATTGCTACAAGTTGCCCTCTGACCTCCAAAATATACACTATGGTATGTATGCCCCAGACCTCCCATAAAAATAAGTAAATAAAAAATGTAGTAAAAGGAGCAATAGTTTAAGATTATCAGTCTTTGTAGCAAGTTCAAGGCCAATCTAAGCTAGATGATACCTGTCTCAAAAAAGCAAAACCACACCAACATTAAACAAAAAAACAAAGCCTAACTTTTTCAGCAGATATAAACCTAAAAGCAAATAGTTCTTAAATTAAACTTCCAAATTACAAGGTTAGCCTGGTGTGAAATATTAGCTACCCATGAAGAATAGAATTGATTTTTGCTAGAAAATGGATGGAACCTCATTTTAAGTAAAACAAGTCAGACTCAGTAAGAGAGATGCTGCATGTTTTCTCATACACAAAATCTAGCTTTTTAAAGATAAGATCAAAGAGGTTTACATACTGTACATGTATCAAATTTCAGAAGGAGGCATACTATACTGTATAAATAACAAACACAATTTTAAAAGCTAAAATTTGTTTGGCCAATGTTAACCCTTTACTGAAAAATTAAAAGTTTTATAGAGCACTTGTTTAGTATTATGAGGCTCTGGGTTTGATCCTAGGGGTGCATATATCCGCATACATGAAATTATTAAGTTTTACAGATTCTACATACACAGCTATACATAAAGCACATGAGCAGTATATAGTATCTATGTAGAAATAATATTTAATCAAAGGGCAATTAAGCGGAAAATGCCTGGCTGGTAACTAGAGAGACTAGAAGTTATTCCCGAAGCAGAGAACTGCCTGCCATGAGGTTGGGGAGTCAGTTCTGGGTGGATCTAAGCAGACCACTTCCTTCTCTCAAGCTGGGGTATGGTCATTCTCTTCTTCTGAGGATAGTTAAGAAAACCCATCAGCCCACAGATGCACTTCCTCTCTTAGGGATCAAGGTATGAACAGTGGGGAGTTGAGAATTAAATACAGCCACTGAACCAGCTTCCTCCTGACATGTTCAAGGAAGGCATTTAACATCTCCAAGAAGAACATGTCTGACAAAGACCTGAGAGGAACCTCTCTGTTAACATAAAAAGGCTATGTGCTATGTAGCTCTGTGCCATCCATAGGAGCTGGCCTAAGCAGTGCGTGTAAATAACAACAGTATCAGAACAGTGAACTAAGCCATTCAGTGCGGGATTTGTGACTATAACAATTTGCAAAACAAAAACACATTGAAAGAAAGCTAAATGTCCATGAGTTGGAAGACCTTTACCTTATACACAGGAGCGAAGCAGAAACAATGACCCTTCATTCACAAGTAAGACAGGCCGAGTGAATCATGAGGCAGGCTCTAGGGCTTCCCGGAGCCCTGCGGCCTGCTGTCCTGCTGCCTGGCCCTAGTCTTTCGCCACATCAAAGCAAATGGACAGTATTGGGAAGCCTCAACCGCAAGCCGTAGACTACCATAGAACAGGTCCTCTTTGCAAAATCACAAGGTCCCAAGCTTCCAAACTTTCTACCCAAAGCCAATGCCTTAGCAGTATAGTCTTTGCTGATGGCACAGTGCGGCTCTGCTCATTAGACTCCCTACGTCATACTCCAGGATGCTCTGTGTAAGGCAAACCATGAGCAGAGCACCTTTACTTCAACAAGCTGCTCAACAGATACTTTCCCAACTAATGTTCACGCTCATTTACACTACGGCAGAGTGACAAGGGAAACAGCACAATTTCACCCATATATTTCAGCATCTGAGATCTTTCACAGGTGTCCTGAAAGGGGAATAAAGTCATGACCTCAGGTCAGGCCAATGATCACTAGGTGTGACTGTAACAGAAGGTACCTAATAACCAGGGTGAGTACATATGGTGTTGGGCTAAATGTGGTCATTACAAGGTCATTTTTCATTTCCTGAAATGAATTCCGAGCAGCCTGAAAACTCAAGACTGTCAAAACTAAAGCTCTGAAACCTGTCTGTTCAACAAGGATCTTGTATCAAGTTAAACTGAACTTTCTGTAAAACTAAAAAAAAAAGGCAAAACTGAACTAGGTAACAAGCTAAGTAGAAAAACCACAGGCTAGAGTCAATGTAGCCAGTCACAAACAAAGCCCACCACATTCTACAAGAAATTATTTTTGCCACTGATTTGCCCAGCAACCACATTACTGTTCTAAACACAAAAATGTTGAGAATTTTCCTTGCCCAGAAGCGGTTTTGTTAAAAGGCTAAGTGCATCTTAACATACATAATTTAGTTTGCAACAAACCACAGAAATGAAGGGAAAGAAGCCTGAAAAAAAAAACAACATATATTTGCTATAATGATCTGATCACATGCCTCTAAAACACTCTGTGTTGAACTTTTGAAACCTTTAAAAAATGCTCTGCAGTCTGCTAACAAGTTAAAGGTTCTTCCCCCCTTTCTTTTTTTCACTCAACTTGACCTCATTCTATCACCAACTTGACAATCTACATCACTTTGTCTTAAATTGCAAAGGTGCTCAGAAAATGAAAACTGTGTCACTAGTGAGCATGGCTTCCCCTCTGGCTGCAGTCATGACTTTCCTCACTCTGCTGCAGACGTCCGCAAGCTGCAGACAGCTGCTGCTTTGCCATCAGTTCCTATTCAACACGTTCTTTGGGACCCATGTGATGAGCAAATGAATTTCCAGATTTCTCTCCCAATGGGTAGGGCCAAGTTCTGAGAGAAAGATTAAGTTCTACTCTACTTATTCTCCCAGCAAAGCAGCACAGAAAAAGCTTGATAGCATGCATTAAGAGACAGAAAGACACAAGGCCCAACTGACATGAGTGAGAATCTCTGCTAAACACACTAAGCTAAAGTGTAACTGCAAAGCTGCTAAGGATGTTTAATTATTAAAAAGGAAACCATATGCTGGAGTAACAGAAGACAGCTCAGTAATCAAAAATGGAATGAAACTATAGTTCTTATTTTGGTTCTACTTGCCCTACTCTGAAGATCTTTTCCATATATTTATATATATATATACATATATATATATACATATATATATATATGTATATATATATATATGCAAAATCACAGTAAGCCTGAAGAAAAGACACAGCTACAAACACTCCAGCAATTCCTGT
Organism: Pachyuromys duprasi; assembly: GCA_028658305.1. Taxonomy (NCBI): domain Eukaryota; kingdom Metazoa; phylum Chordata; class Mammalia; order Rodentia; family Muridae; genus Pachyuromys; species Pachyuromys duprasi. The sequence continues at coordinate 56,878,521 of CM053751.1, forward strand.
GCTGACAAAGTGTCTCAGGAGTCTAGAAAACAGGTTTTAGTTTTCGTTCCTTAGTTGTGGTATATGTACATACACATCACAACAAGAATGAATACTGGCTTTGTTGCTGACTTATTCTGACAAGCCATTTATTTAGACCTTGATTTTTCTGACCATAAAAAGATAATTATATTTGTCATTAGAGAATCAAAACAAGATTCTCATTGAGAATTCCCTATGAAAAATGAAGAATTATAATTTATAAATGACACCAATTGTCTTTCGTTTGATGGCTTTTACAGAAAGCATCCTAAGAGAAAAGCACTGAGGGACTAGGCACATGCCCCAGAATCCAGGGAGCTAGTTGTGGCCACTGATGGTGATAGGAAACTGATGGTGGAAAATGAAAGTAACTTCCCTACTCTTTGCAAGGAAAGCCAGTTAGACATACTAGATAATACTAATCCAGGCCACCCATGTGTAGAAGTTATATCAAAGCTTTTCAAAGTCATAAAAATTTTAGCACTATGGTATTTTGAAAGCCAAATGTAGACTCAATAGGAGAAACAATTCTGAACCCTTAAATACTCATATTAAAAAAACGAAGTGAGCTCGGTGTGGTGGCTCCTGCCAACCATCTCCGTACTTGGGAGGCAAAAGGGGATTGAAAATTGAAGGCAAGCTTAGGCTAAGCAGCTAGATGGGGCTGGGGACATAGCTCAGCAGCAGCACGGTTGCTTATACTGCCCAAGGCCCTGTGTACAATCTCTAGCACTGAAAAGAAAAGAAAAAATAAAAATGGAACAATTTATCCTAACCAAAAGGAACATAAAGATCTACAAGTAATTAAGAAATAGTTATAATCACTAGGTGGGCATGGTGGCAGACACTTTTAATTCTAGATTCAGGAGGTAGAAGCAGGCCAATCTCTGTGAGTTCAAAGCCAGACCGGTCAACATAGTGAGTTCCAGAACAGCCAGAGTTACATGATGAGACTCTGTCTCAAAACAATGAAAAAAAGCCAAGCAGTGGTGGCAAATATGTTTAATCCCAGCAATCAGGAAGCGGGGGCAGGTGGATATCCGAGTTTGAGACCAGCCTTATCTACAGAGCTAGTTCCAGGGGAAAAAAAGAGGGGTGACGCGGGGAGATACAGTTATAATTTATGGATGTATTTTATAATTTAAAAGCAACTCTGGGCCAAAATACCAGAGACTTGCTATTAGGAAAATTAGATGCTAATAAATTCCCTATTGCTTTGAACTTTAATATCCACATGATTCAAATTACATAAGTTTGTAATTACAAAAATGTAATGTTTAAGATCAACACCTACTGGCTCTAATACAAGGCTCGAAGTGGTAGGGACTAGAAAAATTTCCAAATGCTGGATACTGCTGTTTTCATCTTCCAGTGGCTTCTTAAAAGTAGTCTTCTTAGACGGTCACAAGGACGCACTCATTCTCACGGCTCCACACTACACTGCAATGCCTTCCCACCAATTACTCAGCACCGCTCCCAGCCTACTGACCCACATCCACTGCTGCCACATTAATCCCACTGATGTACAGACCACTCATCAGTCACCTGCTTCAAAAGAAGCAGCAGCTTCAACACTTTCCCTCTAACTAGCTGAAGCCCTTGCCAGCATTCAAAACTCCTTCCACAGCTTGTAAGCCAAAGGGTCGTCTTCTCCACACATACCGAAGTACATGAGTAACCAGGCCTAACTCCTACAACATGCCTCCCCTTAATTGCTTCACTTGCAAAGCCCAGACAGTGCACTATACAGACGCAAAGAGTTCCAGCAATGGAGTCTGTTATACAAGCAAAACACATCTCTTCACTGGATCATATCCTATGAGAAACGTGTGGAAATGCCCCATTCCTTCTACTATTAAACATCACACTTTTATTTGAGCAAATAACCCAACACACACACACACACACACACACACACACAGAGCTATTTTCAAAAATGGTTTAAAATAAAAAAGAAAACATGCCACAATAAAAGTAAATTTAAAAAAACACAAATCTCTCAGGATTAAGAAAAATAAATATAAGCAAAACCCCCAAATATTTCCTCTCCAAACCTCACTATAAATAACCACTAAATAACACTTTCAAAATGAAAGTTCTGACGGAAATTTAGGATGCTGAATGCAGTCCTAAACACAGCAAGGTGAACAGCAGGAATGAGTGGTAAGAAATACCTTGTTTCAATTGTTTCTAGGTTTCTTGTGAAAGAAAATAAATTTAATTCAAACTACAGGAGAACAAACAGCAAAAGCCTCAGAACTCCTGCCACAAGGAAAACCAGCACATTAAGAGCGCACACATGGCAGTCAGCCTGAATTAAAGCCAGAGACTGGACCGGGCTTTTGGCAGTGGGTCCCACCTTGCTCCCTGATTAGCAAGTGAAGTGTGCACAATGGTGTGAGTGCGGCTGAGCATGCAGCCCGAGCTCTCCGGTCTCCAGTGCTGGTGGCACAACGCTGCCACAGGGTACCGCAGCTCAGCTACTGCAAGAGCAGCGCTGCACTGTAGCTCCTAACCATTCTGAAAAGCAATCTCTTGGGATGCCGGAGGAAAAGGGAATACTATTTTCTAGGAAATGCTAACAATTGAAATAAAGTTTTCTTCCCTTTACTGCCCACATTCTCTAAATCAAAAGCAAAATGAAATGAAACAGGACTTTATCAAAAACAGGATGTGGCCTTTCATCACATTTCAGCAATTCTGGCATCTTACCTGCTGATGCTTTGATCATGTAGCCCCCCCTTTCCTCACCGGGAGGCACATCAAGCAGCTGCATAATTCTGTCCAGCAGCCCATGAATGATCTCAAACCCAGGATTCTTGTTGTAATAAACAGCACAGAGATGCCTGTAGTTTTTTGCACCCACATCTAAAAAAGCAAAAAGAATTGGTCATCATGTCACATTAGCCATTTATTTAAGCAACTTGACAAAGTTAACAGGAAGAGATAACAGATTATTTGACACACGCAGAGGAGCGTTCAGTCTCATAAATTCATGAAAGAAAATCAAACTTTTCAGCCACCAAATTCTCAAAGGCTTTTTACTTTGGTGGGGAGGACTGACTAGCTCTTAGTGCTGGCCCAGGTCCAAAGGCTTCACTACAAAACCTGCTTGTAAAACTTGCTGTAAACACTCTAGCAAAATGTACCAGCTGATGATTCTTTTTTTTTTTTAATTCATGATACCACCCAAATAATAATACTAAAAGACCAATAGGGCTTTCTGCAGAACTATGTTATTTCCAATAGAGAATGAGAAACAGACAGGAATGAAGGGCAGCATCACTGCTACTCAGCGCACGCTGGTGGCTGTGAAAGCGTGTTCTGAGCAAGCTTACATTGATGAAGAGACAAACACAGTAAGACAAACAGAAACCTGGGACAGTGCTGTGCACTGAGCTGAGGAACTTGCTGCACACTTAAATCCCTTTTTCAAAAAGGAGGCCAACAAGTTAAGAAACAGACCAAACTAAATTATGTTATTAAAATAGCCTGCATAGATTGGAAACTGTGAAGCAAAACAAAGCAGTAACTATCACCAAAGTTCGAGAGAGGTTGCCCCAGTACAGGGAAGCACCACACCAGTCATTGCGGATCCCAGCAGCACTCCATCACTTAGCCAGGTTGTAGTTCCAGTATGGTTTGCTTTATACTTTTCAAAAAGCTATATGTTATATATGTGAGGCATATGTGTATGTAGATGTATATATGTGTGTGTATGGTATATACATATACACAATTAAAATCTGGAATGAGAGGGCTGGACAACTGACTCAGTAGTTAAGAGCACTTGTTGCTCTTGTAGAGGAAGCAGGTTCGGTTCCTAGCACCCACACACATGTCTGCTTACAACCATGCATAATACCAGTTCCTGCCAATCTGACCCCATCTTTTGAACTCCAAAGGCACCAGGCATGCATGTGATGCACAGACATACATGCAAGCAAAATGCTCAAACACATAAAACCTAAAAAATACTTTTTTAAATGGAAGAAGTAAAACAAAGACTATGAATCAATCCCAAAGACATTATGCCAGGAGAAATAAGCTAGTCCATATATGAGGTATTGAAGGCTTTTGCTTTTTGATATGAATGAAAACAGAACCATGTGTGTACAATGCAAGGACATTACCATAAGCTGTACCGTCACCCATACCTCACAGAAAAAGAAATGGGAGGATGGCTGTCAGAGGTGACAGGAAGGAAAGTGGAGAAATGCCATTCACTGGTCACAGGATTACAGCCATGTATGATAAAAAAAAGTTCTAGTGATCTCCTATGCAGAATGCAGAGGTGCTGCTGTACTGTGCACATGAAAGCTCACTAAGAAGACAGCATGTATCTATAGCATGTAAAGAATCAGAACTATACAATCAGCCATAGTCATAACCTCCATGCATGGGGAAAGGACTCAGAGAAACAGATCTAATGTGAACAGGTTATGTTTGAATACAGTAATGTTTCTACTTTTGACTATTTCAAAATCTTTCCATGATTAATATATATTACAGTCTATAAAAACAAGACAAACTACAAAGGAGGGGCAGTGCACATCTTTGATCCCAGCACTCAGGAGGCATTAGCAGGATGATCTCTATGAGTTTGAGGACAGCCTGGTCTACAGAACAAGTTCTAGGACAGCCAGGGCTACACAGAGAAACCTTGTCTCAACAACCTGCCAAAAAAGGACAAAGACCTACAACCTGAGATAAACCCCAGTGAATAAACCAGGATATAAACAGGGAGACACTACTCAGAGATCAAACCTTCGCAAACTGTCAATGATTTTAACAAGCCAAACGTTCTCAGAGGCACTATACTGAATGAAAGAAGCTAGCTGCAGAAGGCTCCATTCTTGCCATGGTGGAAAAAGCAGATTTTAAGTAACTGAGACTAGATGGTAGTTGTATAAAGTAAAATGTAGGGAAATGTGACTAAAATGGGAAAATATGGAGGATTTTCAAGGTGATGCTGTTAGGGATTTCAGGGTGGTAGTTTAAAAAGTACATAGCAATTAAAGGAAGATTTAAAGTCAACAGCATCACTTAACTTTAAAGCTAGCATATAACTTAAGTATGCCATGGCCCTTTAGAGACATAGAGCTCTAATACAAATTCTGAATGCATTTGGCCTCACTTTTCTTTTTATATTAGTAGAAAAGAGAATATAATGCCTATCTTGGGAAATAAAGAGAAAGCGGCAAGCTGCTTCCAACACCCATAGACTGAGCAAAAGCAATGGAGGCACAGCTTTTTCCATATGTAAGAGCTACTAGCCACGGCTGGCACGAATGGCCTTTATCACCCCGATACCAAATGCTGCGGCATTCACACTACTAATAAGCTCTGGCCGGGTACTGAGTACATATCAGGCAACCATCAGTGCCACTTTTTAGCTCGAGGCACTACGCAGCAAGGATTACTACTGCTATGAAACAGACGGAGAAGCCAAACCTCAAGGCAATTAAGTAAAGTTGCCCGAAGTCAAGCTAACTAGCTTGGGCTAATCGCTATCAATTCCACAGCTATGAAGTTACAAACCAGGCCTTGCTCAAGACTGACTAACACCCACACTCTCTCCACTGCTCTACAGTGTGCCATAAAAGACATAGAAGGGAAACAGTGTAAGGGTAAATTCATGCATGGCCACATAGCAGCTTAATGCAGTCAAAGATGTGCATTCCTGAAACGTTTTTGGTACAAAGAACAGATGTTTTACCTCTCCAAAGTTTTCGTGATTTTTAAACTTTTCATTTAAGGCACTGAAAGAAATTATTTTTTAAAATCTGGAATTTGTGTCCATCAACACTATTTTAATTTATGGAGATTATATTCTGAGTAAACTTCTAACTAAATGTTCTCACCATTTAACACTTCTTCATGCATGCTGTGCTTGAGGCACACCAGTTTTCCTGAGACAATAATGGTCAATGGCACTAGAGGGCTCACACAAACTAAACATTTATTTTCTGAATACATAACTAAAGTCTGGAAAAAGAAGTAAGCACATGGAAGCAACTACCACGCCAGGCCAGGAGCACAGAGTGGACCATATTCCAAGGCAACATAAGGGCTGGCTGAGGATGCTGTGCTCAGGATGGTGTGAGGCTGAGGATGGTGTGAGGCTGAGGATGCTGTGCTCAGGGTGGGGTGAGGCTGAGGATGGTGTGCTCAGGGTGGGGTGAGGCTGAGGATGGTGTGAGGCTGAGGATGCTCAGGGTGGGGTGAGGCTGAGGATGGTGTGAGGCTGAGGATGCTCAGGGTGGGGTGAGGCTGAGGATGGTGTGAGGCTGAGGATGCTCAGGGTGGTGTGAGGCTGAGGATGGTGTGAGGCTGAGGATGGTGTGAGGCTGAGGATGCTGTGCTCAGGGTGGGGTGAGGCTGCCATGCTTCCACCCCTTGCCATTGTTTCTGTCTTCAAAGACAAAGAACTCTTCTGTCTAAACTCTGTAAGCAAGGGTGCAGGGGTAACTCTGCTATCTAAATTCTATAATCAAAGTATGCAAATATTAAAGTCGAGCAGGCACAAATGCTGGGCAAAGCAGCAGCTTACATAAACTAAAACGAGAGGCCTAATTCTGCTGCAAAAATGTGAACACACACACACACACACACTGCCTCTCTCCTGAAGGGAAAAAAATTAAATGAAACAGAACTAAATTATCCCTTTCATACTACTGACTTGCTTCTGGGTATTCCTGCCATGTGGTACCCATTTGTTGGTGTCACATGCTTCCACTTTAACACACAGGCACGTATTGAAACTACTTTGTAGTTCCATATTCACTGTGAGAGAACAGGCCAAGAGTAAGGCCACCATTCAGAGAGCTTGCCAATGCAAATGAGAAGCTGCTTTATTTCAGTAACCTTTGCCTTGGACTACTTTTTCCTAATCTCCAGATTATTTAAAGTACACCTTTCTAATAACAGTAAAATATCTAGGATCATAACCAGAGAATTTTTTAAAGCAAATGATGTGCTTTGAGTGGCTGTAGCAAAAACATTTACATTAAAAAAAATAAAAATAAATTAGTAGAGCTGGGGACACGGCTCAGTTGAGAGTGCTTGCCTAACACTGCGCGGTGGCACATGCCCAACAGGAAGATCACAAGTTCAAGGTCATCACTGGGTGCACAGTGAGTTTGAAGCTACCCTAGGCTATGTGAGACCTTGTCTCCAAAAAGATAAAAATTACAATTAAGGTTTATTTCATTTACGAAAGGCTTCAGGATGTGTATAACATATATGAGAAGCAATAGGCTAATTTTTAGATTTAATTCTACAGTAGGCTTATAAAAGGCACTGACTTTTAGGGCTATGTATCAGCTCCTCACTTAGGTGCCTCCTCCCTACCTCACCACCGGCTTTTTTTTAACATTTACTAATGGTACCACCCCCTCTGGACTTGTTTCTGTATACTTTGTTAAAACATTCCTCACCCTTGATTCCCATCACCGAACAACAGAAAGATGGCCAGGTATGTCATTTCCTAGCCTTCTGCACAGAGAGGCCACATTACATCACAGGAAGTATAGACTGCATGCCACAAAGTAAGAACTATTTAGATCTCATGCCAAAGCTAGGGTTTGTTGGAAATGCCTCAGCTCTTTATAACTCAGTTAACAGACCTCTTGTGTCATGCCATCAAACAATCTGCTTTTTAAATGGGCCTGCCAAGTGTGTCAGCCTAGATTATCCGTGTATTCCACAGACTTCAAAGTATTGCCTGGAGAGCGCTGATCTAAACCACCCAAAGGAGGACTGGATAGATGCAGTTCTGTGAGCTAAAAGAATACAACAAATGACTTTTTTTTTTTTTAAAGGAAAAGAAAAGGGAATGGTATATGCTGTCCCTAGCACGTGACTCTTATATATACTCTAGGCTTTGGCACAGGCTCCCAAGCAGTCCAGATCCTGTTGCACCAATGATTAGAGGAGAATTAGTGGTTTCTGGTGATAATTTCACCCAGGGCACAGAGTCTTCCATATGTTCACATGCACCCAGATGCTTAAATAAAGATGCTGTCAGAACGAAAGTGGATGGAGAGAACAAAAAAGCTTCTAAAATAATCAAGGTCTGATACTGTGCTCAAGTTGGAGATATTACCAGTCAGCCAGACTCAGAAAATGAGGCACATCACCTTCGCTTCTCAATCCACCCTATCCAGCAGTGTTTTCAACACTAGCACCACAAAACCGGAACTCAAGCTGAATGCTGTAGCACTCTCTAAATGACTCACAAAGGTGCCAAGAATCCTACAAAAACAAAGCACCTTGAAAAACCACAGCCAATGTGGAGACAAGAACCCTGATACACTCCCGACAGAATGTAAGTTAGTACAGCAAAAACAAATAAAACAAAGACATGGAAATGGAAGACAGAACTAGACAGGCAGATCAGCAACGATGAGATAGGGACAAGCAGTAGTGGTATGCTGATGCCGAAACACACATTACACACGCATGAAGATGGCATAAAAGTCCGAAAGGTGCCTGTAATCCCAGCACTTGGGAGGCAGAGCAGGCAGATTTGAGGACAGCCTGGTCTACATAACAAGTTCCAACCAAGCCAGAGGTGCTTGTTTCAAGAAAAATAAAGAAGAAAACAAAATGGCATAGTGAAGTCCACTTTATAGGCATAATTAATATATGCAATATAGTGACATATGAAATGTATATTTATATGTATGCACATATAACTATAAGGTGGTGCATGCGAACCTTTAATCCTATCCCTCAGGAGGTAGAAGCAGGAAGTGAGTTTGAAGTCAGTCAAGGTCACACAGCACAACCTGTCTCAAAACCAACCAAAACTAAACAAAACAGTTTTAAAAATCAGTCAAAAATTGTAGAAAATAATTCATTAATCAAATATTTAAATGTGTATACCTAGAGACTGACAAGTTGTTATTTCTAAAAATGTGTTTATACAAGGGAAAATGATAGTAATTGCAAGACATACTTTAGGAAAGGTCTCATAACAATTCATCCTCATTCTGTTTCCATATGGTAAAATATTATGTAGTGATTAAAGATGAGATCAAAAGTATTCATTCATATAGGCTAGACCAAGTATAACCACATCTGTGCAAGCTATAAAACCATTACCTTTCTCTATAGCTGCACACAGAAGTATAAAATATGGCTGCAGATATACACAAGGACTGGCAGTGAATTCTAGGTGTGGAATGAGAAAGAAGTTAAAGGTTCTTTTTTAATTAAATAAAGTTAAAGATCTTTTTTAATTAAATAAAAAGAACAAAATTCTTTTTTGTGGCACATATTCATGAAAGCTTAAGAATATTACAAATATGTGTTCAATCATAAAGAAAATCAACAACTTTCCTAAAATAGTTCTATATTGCAGCACCAAAGTAAACACTTTTCTTCTAAAATGATGATGAAAAGCCAAGAAACAAATGTGAAATGAAATCTCTAAAATTCTCAATGCATTTAGGGAAAAAAATTATATTTCTGAGGGTTGGCTTTTATTTAGTTAATATAAACCTGGAATGGATTTTTATCTATTAAAAAAATACAGAACTGGATGCATGACAGGGCACATTATACTCACGTTAGCAGATCTTAACTATGTGGAACCAAGCACACTAAAATAACTTTTTATATTAAAAATGATATATTTATACAGCTAAGATGCCATCTCATATGCAAAGGATGCTACTTCAAAAACTGTTAACGTCAGTCTCCTTACACCCATGTTTTTTGGATTATTAATTGGAAATTCTACATGCCAAAAATATGAAATGGTGAAATTAAATTAATCCAGACTGATGACATAAGCCCTTTTCAGAAAAATCTCATTCCACATGTGGATGCTGAATAGTATTCCATTATCTGAGGCTCCAGAATTGATGGACAATGTCTCAGAAGATAGGTATTCACAAGTCTATAATAAAATGCTTTTCTTGAGTCTTTATCAAACATGCAAGTATACCAAAATTTATAGAGACCCAACTCCTTATTTTATTCATTTATGTCTATTTTTTGTCATGCTGGGTATTGAACCCAAGGCTATATGCATACTCCTATACTTAATATTCTCTAGCACAAAACACCAACAAACCCACACATAAAGACCAAAGAATTATGTTCTATGGCAGCCATGGTGCTCTAGGGAGGAAGAAGAAACAAGAACTCTAAAACAGATCTTGCAATTAAAGGCTTAAAACCCAAATTCTTTTATTTCCACATCCATTTAGGAAGGGTAAGGAGAAACAGACCATCCTCTCACTTAGAGACTCGTCTGGGACAATGTGAAAGTTTGGGAACTATTTAACTGTAACCTGGAGGCAGGGGGACTGGAGTTCAAAGCAGGAGCTGCTCTGGAGGACAGAGGAAGGTCTGTGCACGTCAAAGCTCATAGTGGTCATGCTTCAAGAAGCCACCTAGAGCCCCGTGTGAGTGTTCTACCCACTTCACTCAGCACAGCAACGACTGAAGTCCAAACCTTCTGAAATGCTGTTGCTGAAACCAAGTGTGAGACTGAGAGTTGGCCACAGATGCACGTCAGCTGATCCCATCCTGCTGATAGAAATTACCCAAAAACCCTTTACAAAGCCAGGCTCATGCAGGCCCTTAGGCTCTTGCTTCTTTAACCATCTTTGTCCCAGAGATCTGTTCTCTCTTGCCATCTCAGTGAGATTCTAGGTAAACTGGTAGCTTCCATGAACACTGAGAAAAGAACCCTGATTGCAGAATTCAATTGTGTTTAAAAAGTGGAAGGCTGGATTGTGCAGAATAAGCCAGCTTTTCCAGGCAGGCAGTCTTTTGCTCATCCTTGCAGTTTTTCTGGCTTTTAAAAACATTTTATTTACAGTTTGGCTACTCCTGACATTGAAATGAATGAGCTATTAACGTCTGAAACCAACCAGTAACATACATAGCGGCCCTGCATGCTCTCCCTGCTACAAAACTGAACAACTTACCCTACGGCAGGGTCTGTACTCAGTTTCTTGTTCCAAAAACACATGCCCTCTGTCCAACAAAAGGGATAAATCAGCTTCGTCCCCTGAGTCATGACTAATTTTTAAAAGTGCTACAGCAACTTCGGATCTTGAGGCTTAACAAATGTAGTGCTGGCGCAGCCTCAAACAAGCCGAATGTGCCTGATTTACACTGGACGTCTTAATGCCCGGAAAGTGTGCCTGACTTGGTTTCAAAACTGGCAGCCCAACAGCCTCATTCATCATGATGGGCAGTGAGAGCAGTCCATGTCAGAATGAAATGTCCGAGTATGTCAAGCAGGAAAGTGGGAGCTGTCTTTTGTCTGCTCTCAGAGGAACTTGGGTCAGACAGGAAAACATGGAAATCCACAGAAGATTCCATTTTCATTTTTATTCTGGAAGCTATCTTTGCCAAGCAGATATTAATATAAGGTTTAGGAGTGCCAGGGTTTTCTCAGTATTACAGAATGAGTTACTGGCATTTTCTGCATTCCCAGGGCATTGTGCACATTTCCTCCAAACGGAACATGGCTAAGCTGGGTGGCCAGTGAGTTCTGCCAGTCTCTGCTTCCTAGCCTTGATATGACAGGCACATGTTGCCACGCTTGGTCGTTCATATGGGTGCTGAGGATCCGAAGTAGTTTCTTCTTTCCTATCACCATAGTGAATGAGACCACCTGTTGTGCTTGCCCCACATCTCTATTCTCTTGAACCGCGTAATCTAGGGATTGCTCACTAAGGAAAATTTGGGGGAATTCCTATTAATTAGAAAATTCCTCTATCATTTAACTTTCGGTGGTTTCAACTTTACATTTAAAAAGTTTCACTTAAGAACACATGACCAGCATGTATCTAAGCGAGAGGTGACAACTTTAAAAAACAGGCATACTAAATCACTCCAAAATTATTTCTGTAATTGATAGATTGACCTATTTTTTACTGCTATGCCAGTGTAGTTGTTACTCTGTAGATGTTGATAGAATCAATGCTGAGGATCTTCCAGCACCAGTGGATCTGATATCCAGTTTTAGTATTCCTTAGTAGGGTACAGCATAGCATTTCTTCCAGAGCTGGGTCACCCAGATCCACAAGTCTGAACGTTGTCTTCCCATCTTGTGAGCTTTAGTATCAAGGCTACAGCATGCAGCCACCCAGAGGAGGAGCAGCTCTTCACTATCAAGCCTGTCACCATTCAGTTTACTGTCCCACCTGCCTGGCCTCTGCCCAGCCTCTCCACCCACACAGCAACAATGGCAATAAGATCTTTGAGTGCAAGGTGGTGATCTATTTTTAAAAGTCTTATATCTGAATAGTTTGGGTTTCTCACACAGGGGAAAAACACAAAAGAAGAAAATCCAATAGCACAGAGTACCTTAAAGATGAGGATTTAAAAAAAAAAAAACCAAGCCCCATTGTCTCAGCACAGCACAGTAACAGTACCGGCCACCCTGGCTTTTAAGCATTATGGCAGAAAAAGGGCATGAGCCAGGTCCAGCAGCATCTGACCCCGAGACGGACAGAACTCCAACAAAAGCAGCAGTCATCACTTACTGTGTGGCTGACACTTTCCAAACGCAGTTTCACTGGAGTCTTACTACAGCTAATAAAATAAATGATGTCATTACCCCATTGTACAGATGAGAAAACAGCCACAGAGTTCAAAACCATGACTAAAACCCAAACCTTGTGGCTGTGGTCTGCAGAACGTGAACTCACTGCTGCCTCCCCTACAAATGCTGTAAATGTGGACCCTTTCCTATAGGCCAGATAACTAGGAGAGAGTCCATATGCACCTACTTAGAATACTGCATCAGAAAAGCTTTTGTTACTCAATAAGACCCAGGCCTACCTAAAGAGAAAACATACTCCATCTTAAAGAAAGGAAACAGTTTCCTGGTTGTAGAGTCAGTGAGCAATTTACTTCCCTTCATTTTTCAAATGCTATTGATACAATAGAAAATGCTAAAGAAATAAGAACAAGCAAATGCAAGGCAATGAGTCAATGTTTTCAGACAAAAACAAACCATGGACAAAACAGTAGGATGGTTTCAACTAAGACAGTCACAGCAGAGATCGGCTCCCTGAGGAGAAAAAGCACAACAGAAGTACAAATGTCTGAGCTAAAACAAACAACAACAAAACCCACCTCAGACACAGACACCTACGGCTGAAACACAAACATGTACTATTCCATCGGCATAGCCAAACTCCGCAGCAAGTGTGGGACCCAGCTGCCCCTCACTCTCACCCCCCAGAATGTGAGCACACCCAGGCCTGCAGAGCCATTAGGGAGCCCTGTCAGTTGCTGAAAAGGGTCCAATGCTGAAAAAGCATCACAAAACTTTTGAGGAAACAGTGTGATGACCTTAATCCGATACTTGCAATGATGAGCACACCACTGAGGATCAAGACAATGTGAAGCTCAAACAACAAATGTGGAAGGAAACAAAGAACCAGGTCAGTGCTGCCCTGCCATCTCAGTATCTACACCAGTGCAAAAACTGAGTGAATCCTCAGAGCTCTTTGCAGCTGACACTAAAAACTGTTTTCTACTTTTAGTATAGATTTGCCACCTCAAGAAAATTCTGCAGACTGCAGCCTGGAGTTAAAAACCATTCGTAACTCTAAGGACTGATGCATGAGATCAAATGACCAATGAGGGCTGTCAGCAAGGCGGTCACAGGAGGCACTGCTCGCTCAGGGGACACAGCACTTACAGGTCTAGACAATCAATTGAACCTGAGTTTGCATTAAAAAGACCGACTTCCAGAAACACCAGGCTTCCAAAACTACTAAGTTTGTATTTATTAAACAACCATGCATGCCAAGTGTTAGACCAAAACCCGGCTATACTATGCTAAGTACGTTGAACTTAAGTACCTTAAAAGGAAAAACTATAAAACACATTAACAATCACTATCACAAGTGCTGGGCAATCAAAGCCCGAACACAGTGCCATACCACAAATATCACAGTGTATAGAAAAAAATTTTTCCAAGTGCTATTATTATTATTATTCTGCTTCTGCTTCTTCCTCCTCCTCCTCTTCTTCCTCTCTCTCCTTCTTCCCCACCCCCAGAGGGTTGGAACTGAGATAAGCTAAGGGACCCATGCATGCCCATGTCATGAACTACCACTGAACTACATTTCCTGCCCTCTATGGTGCTTTTTAAGGTGAAAAAGCATCTAATAATTACTAAATTTTTGATGAAAATATATTTTCCATTCCAGGATACAAAAAAACACAGCAACCAAAACCTAGGCTCCGCTAGAATGCAGATTCAAATAAGTTAGTCATTAAAAGAAATTTACTACGGGAAGGGGCCTGGGATACTTAAATAGAGTATTTGATAAGTGTGGCAATGATTTTATTTAGCAACAAACAACAGAGCTGCGGTGGGGCTTAGTTTTAGAATTACCAAATCAAGGGTGTGCTGACAGTGATGTACGAACTCAGATTTACACTAAAATTCTATGAGGAGGGTGGTAGCAATTTGGAAGAAACATAGCTACAAGAACAGATGTAAGCATACTAGCTTCTCTAAACAGCTGAAATTCATACAATAAAAAATGCACTTGCGCCTGGGATTCAAAGTACCTAACCTGTGATTGAGATAAAAATAAATAAATATAAAAAAAATAAATACATTTTTATAATAGTAAAAAAAAAAATGCACTTGCAAATTGGAAGTAGCGCACTCTTACCTTTGCTAGAATCTTTCACTACAATATCAGAGATTTCAAACAGTTTGAGGGGAAGGGGCATCTTCCGGTTTGCTGCAATGGTCTTCAAAAGGCCAGGAAGGAGGGTAGTGCGCGCCACCTACAGGAAAGATGGGAATTCACACTGATGCAAGAAAAACCAGCAAACCCAGTTAAAGATCACAAAGCAGGATTGAGCATCTTACCCAGGGTCCTCCTTCTTACTTAGCTTCTTTAGGTATACAGATTTTAGTATGTTTATCCTATATTATATGTCTAATATCTACTTATAAGTAAGTATATACCATGTGTGTCTTTCTGCTTCTGGGATACCTCACTCAGGATGATCTTTTCTAGTTCCCACCATTTGCCTGCAAATTTCATGATTTCCTTGTTTTTAATTGCTGAGTAGTATTCCATTGTGTATATGTACAATTTCTGTATACATTCCTCAACTGAGGGACATCTGGGTTGCTTCCAGATTCTGGCTATTATGAATACAGCTGCTATGAACATGGTTGAGCAAGTGTCCTTGTTGTATACTTCAGCATATTTTGGATAGGATAATCATACTAAAATCTGCACACCTAAAGAAGCTAAGCAAAGAGGACAACCCTGGGTAAGATGGTCAATCCTCATTCAGAAAGGCAAACGGAATAGACATTGGAAGAGGGAGCAAACAGGGAACAGGACAGAAGCCTACCGCAGAGGGCCTCTTAAAGACTCTATCCAGAAGCGTATTAAAGCAGATGCTGAAACTACTGGGGAAGAGGTACGGGAGGAAAAGAGGGAGGGAGGGTAGGATTGGGAAGGGACAAGGAAGTTGGGTACAAAGTGAATAAACTGTAATAAATAAAAAATAAATTTAAAAAAAAGAACACAAAGCAGACCCAAGCCAACTTCCTGGTTTCAAAGGAAAACACTTTTAGAAATGGCTATACCTTAAATGTGTGAGTCATCTTAAATTTTCAGATCCAATTCACGAAAAGAGCTGAAAATATTCTCCATTCCAACTTAACATAATAAATATCAGTAAATATTATTAAAAACAAAGTGAGAAACAACTCAACGACTGGTTGTTTCATTATAGTTTTTTAAACTAAATTGGGTTTTCAAGGTTACACGTATGCAAATTTTTATATCCTGTCTTCTTCCACAAAGTAATTTAAGTAGCCCAGACTGGACTGCCAAATGCTCACATTCAGCTTATAACTGGTCTTAGGTGCTTTGAGCGAGCTGGCTCAATTACTCTTACTGAATTTTCCACTACATAATTAAATTTTTCTTACCAGTCTCAGCTTCTTCTCTTTCTCATCCATTTGTAGTAAATGTAAAATAAATACATAAATGGAGTTTTCTGATCTTGACATGGTTGAAAGGCATATAATCCCAGCACTTGGAAGGCTAGATAGTGAGATTGTAAATTCAAGGCTTGCTTGAGTAACATCATTTAAGCCAGTCTGAGCTGTCTAGCTTCCAGCCCACCATGGTGGTGCACGTGGAATCCCAGCACTTGGGAAGCTGAGGATGAAGACTATCACAAGCTCATAAGTCTGGGATATTTAGGGAGTACTGGGCCAGTAAGTCTCTCTCTCAAATAGAGCAGCAAAATGGTTTCCTTATATGTAGCTGCTAAACCTTCCTATCTCTTACATTCTAGTTCCCTCCTTTCTACAGAGGATGTGTTCCGAGATGCTGTAGTTATATCGGAAACCAAGCTCCATCCATATGTACCTATGATAATAGTGTATATGCTGGGCACAGTAAGAGACCAGTTGTGACTAACAATATCCTGTAATAATGGTTAGTCAACACAATCTCTTTTCAAGATATCTTACATTACCATAGACCTTAGTAATCTCGTTATATTATTTTTGGGATCTTGGATTTGTTTGGTTTTTTTAACCCCATACATTAGACATTTTTATCTTTTAAAGGAAGTATTTACTGTTTAACCTATCAACCATGTGGGTTCCAGGGATCAAACTGAGGTTGTCAAGCTTGCTGGAAAACAACCATTGAGCCAACTGCCAGCTCAAGCAACTACTTTTAAAGATCACTTTTCTCTAAGTAGATGTGCTGGTACATGTCTGTAATCCCAGCCCCTGGAGGCAGAGGCATAAGGATCAGGAGTTTTCAAGGTCATTATCAGCTTCATAACAGATAAAGGCCTAAACTAAATAAGTTTCTTAGTTAGGGTTTCTATTGCTCTAGTAAACACCATGACCAAAAGCAACTTGGGAAGGAAAGGGTTTATTTCATTTTACAGTTCCAGTTAATAGCCCATTGCTGAGGGAACCCAGAACAGGAACTCAAGCACAGCAGGAACCTGGAGGCAGGAGCTGAAGCAGAAGCCATGGATGGAGGAGAACTGCTCAGCCTGTCTTCCTGTAGCACATAGAACCAGGAGTGGCACCACCCAAAGTGAACTGTTCCCCCCCTCCCCCCATCAATCACAGTCAAGAAAAAGCACCACAGGCCAGTCTGGCAGGAGCATTTTCTCCATTGAAGATCCAAAACAAAAACAAAACAAAACAAAAACTCTCAATTTTTTATTGTTGTTGTTTGTCACCCTCCTTAGTATAATGGTAAATATCCCCCTTTGTACAGATAACTCCTACTTGTTTAGTTAAAAAAACATCAGCAACATGAAAATTTAAAACCTAAATCTGGTCAAACTTCTAGATCTAACTATTAACTTATGATAAATATAGTTGACCACTGAGATAAATTCAGCAAAATCCTAAATGTGGACCACCTACAGAACAAAGGACCCATGTTTTTTTTAACAAATAAAGTGAAAGGAAGGAGGTGCATATAAAAGATTATGGGATGTGGAGGGAATTATGGACTAATAACCTATAGAGTAGGCTTAGGCACTCCATCAACTTTAATGTATAGCCTCAAGTGAATCCCAAATTAAAAACAAAACATACAGCTGGGAAGACTTGCACAGCGCAAACCATTTGAAGACTTACTACTACTGTTAACCTGGGGACAAGTGAAAATACTCCGCAACCTTGTTTAAAATAATTGCAATAAAAATTTACACATTTTTTCCTAAATAATTTCCTATTGTCCATTCTATAATACAGCCACTGTCAGAGAAAAATTACACAGAGAAAGAACAGGCTTGTATCCAAATTACAAGCCACTTTACATTTAATTTAATTTAACCATAAATAAGTACAAATCTGTCCTCTACAGTAGTAATGGCAGAATGATTAGGTAAAGCAGAAGCCGCCAAGTCTAAAGGACACTCTGTGTTATCTCCAATATATTTATGCAGAAATACTGACTCTTAAGTATGCTAAGGCACAGCCATGTGTAGCAACAGCTAAGAGATTTCTGATCTGCTTTTTCTCTGTTTATATAAAGCTAAGCAGACAGGACACAAACTCTGAAGAATATTAACAGTTACAGAAATCTTGAGAAATACAAAATTTGTGTCACTCTGGATAAATGAAACTGGGGAAGGGGGATACATTTAGCATAAATAAGTAAAATACATTCAGATTCAATAAAAATGTGCTTTGAGTAAACATTACTATAGCTCATTTTTCACAGTGGGTAGTTCTATAGATTAAATTCAGAGTTTTTAAGTGTAAACATTTCTAGGGCTTGTAGGATTATCTAAAAACGAACCTAGAGCCTAACTTTTATACAACTGAGAACCAAGTTCCAAGGAAACTACCGCGGATCACAGCTGAAGTGTGCTCTACCCAGTGTTAAGTTTCCTAAATGCAGAGCCTGCAGTTCTAAGATCTTGCAAACACACAAGACTGTATATGCAAGAAAGCAAGACTTCACATGCAGGGAAAGATGGATGCCTAGAGCCATTTATTAGCAAAGCTGTCATAACCTGAAATGCACTTCTATAGCTAATCCATCTTCAGAATCATTTAACACCGACTACTATTATAGTATCATTCTCATTTAACTCTTCCTAAACTCTATAGAAACTGCCAATAAACTTAGATGATAATAAAAGACACAGAAAGCACAGTCAAAAACTGGCACAATGGCTTATGGAGAGTCAAGAAATACATTTTAATTCATTTACTACAAACGAATGAGAAAAGAGAGGAAGCTGAAAACAGTAAGTGAATGTCAATTACGAAATGGAAAATTCAGGTAAGGTTGCTGAGCCAGCTAGCTCAAAGAATGTAAGAACTAAGAACAGCCTGAATGTGAGCACTTGGGAGTCCAGCCTAGGCTATGCAGTGAGTTCCAGACAAGTCTAGGCTACAGTGGAAGACATCATCTCAAAGACAGGAATAATAATTGTTATCTATTTTTAAACAAGCCAGCTGCATTATCTGGTTAGCAGCTAATTTGCCCACCAAGCACAAGGTTCTGGGTTCAATACTAAAAATACATACACAGAGAAAGAACGAGACAGAGGGGCTGACAAGCTAACTGCAAATTATATAAGGCAAGTCATTAAAACATTTAAAGCACTCACTCCCAAGATATAATAACTGGAGAGTGTTTTCCTAAGTCATTTACCACAAACTCAGCTTTTACCCCAATTCTTACCCACTTAAAATTCTTACCTGGAACTCAGCAGTTTTGGGATTACTTATGTGGACTGCCTGTGTTGCAGAGATATCCAAGCCAAGTTTATCAGCAATATCTTCTTGGGAACACTAACAACATGTAGAACAGATTAGTACAGGGCAATGCCTAACTCAAAATTTAAGAGTATTTAATGCTATCATTATCATTCAGTTTACAGTAGTCTCTTAGCAATGCATATGCTCTATACAAATCAGTAAGTTAATAATAAACTAAAAATTGTACCTAATGAGTTTAACAGTTAATAATTCCTCACTTGTAATTCACGTAGTTCAGGCCCACAGAAGATGCAATTAACCATGAATTGCTCTCCATGGTGAGCTGTAGCCACAACAGGGCACTAGTTTGTTCCCTGCAGCGATGGGAGTCTAACCCACACAGGTCCTTTTTGTACTAGGCCCATATTTACCTTTCCAGTATAATCTCCTGATTCCTCTGTGTTCTCTAAACATTGTATTTTTACCTGCCTTTACCTAAAACACCATCCCAGTACAACAACACAGCCAAATCCAAGGGTCTGCTTAGGTGACTTTGCTTGAACCTCCTCAATAAAAGTATCCCTAGTAGGACCACTAAGAAAGTTCCCAGGGCTTTCTGATTACAAATGCAATCTCAGTTAAGTCTGCACTGATGTGGGGCAAAACTGTCAAGTGGGAAAAGTCACATGCTGAATGCTACTCACTGTTCTTTGAAATGCTACTGTTTAACTTCCCTTGCACATGACCCTAGGAACAGATAAACTACACAATTCTTAACCACTTACAGAAGCTAGAAGAGTAGGCAGAAGTTAGAACAGACCTCATTATTAGATTCAACAAACCTAATAAGGATCAAGATTTAGAGAAAATGTATCTTTAATGCCTAATAGAAAGTGCTAAAAAAAGAAATAAAAAATACTCAAGTGATGAAAGTTAGTGCCATATCAGATTACTAGAGTTCTTTCCAACTTTAGGACAATATTGTACACTGAACTGTTCTAAAAGGCATCTTCAAGTAGTGGGCCTTTATAGCACTAAAGAGTGTTGACATCTGTTGTCTACCTGGTACTGTACTGGAGGAAGCCTGGAGCTGAGAGAAGGTAAACAGCCAGCTCACTGCATGCTAATGCCTGACCTAGCAACTCCTGCCTGAGCCCACTCGATGGCCAGGTTGTCATGGGACTTACCATCCTACCTCAGCCTCCCAAGTGTTGGGTTATTATATTTGTACTAATGTGCACTACCATACCCAGCTTTGCCAGGCATTCTTGAAAAGTAATCAGAACAAAGCACGCACACGCACACACCTGCTATGCTAGTGGGAAAGCTTGTATCATTCTGAAAGCTTGTATCATACTTTCTCTACAACAGAAAGGTTTTGCAACGGGATTTAAAATACATTGTGATCAGTTAATTAAAAATGCATTTACATGATGCTACCCACTCAAACAGAGCTAGCTCTGTCTGTGTGAAAAAATAAAATAAAATTTAAAAAAAAAGAGGCTCCCCAGACAGGTCAACATCTGAGTGCACCTGAGTGACCTTGTGCTTCACAATGGTGATGAAATAAAGGGACACAATCGGAAGCAGTTTTTATTAAGCTTCCATGAAATGACAGTAACTAAAGCCCAGGATGGAAAAGGTTCTTAAATATTAGTACTTATGTGCTTACTGTAATGTTAGGAATATAAAAGTATAAAACCCATAATCACCTTCGCTGTTTGTTCCTGAGATAGAAAGACCTGGAGGGGACAGGAGCTCCACAAGGAGAGCAACAGAACCAAAAAGTCCAGGCACAGGGGTCTTTTCTGAGACTGATATGCCAACCAAGGACCATGCATGGAGATAACCTAGAACCCCTGCAGATGTAGCCCATGGCATTTCAGTGTCCACATGGGTTCCATAGTAATGGAAACAGGGACTGCCTCTGACATCAACTGATTGGCCTACTCTTTGATCACCTCTCGCTGAGGGGGGAGCAGCCTTACCAGGCCACAGAGGAAGACAAGCAGCCAGTCCTGATGAGACCGTATAGGCTAGGGTCACAGGAAAGGGGAGGAGGACCTCCCCTATCAGTGGACTAGGAGAGGGCATGGGAGGCGATGAGAGAGAGAGGGTGGGGTTGGGAAGGGTCAAAAGAGGTGGCTACAGCTGGGATACAAAGTGAATAAACTGCAATTAATAAAAATTAATTAATTAATTAAACAACAAACCATAATTGCAGATGGACAGATCTCTGCACTTAGCAGGCAGAGGCAGGCAGATCTGAGTTCCAGGCCAGCCTGGTCTACAGAGTGAATACCAGGACAGCCATGGCTACAAAGAGAAACTCTGCCTCAGAAAAACAAAACAAAACCAAACAAATAAAACCCATAATCACAAAAAAAAAACCACCCATAATCACTCTAAGTGTTACTCTTAAGGTAGGCATTTAGTTCTAAAATTCAATTTATAAAAGAAAATATTATAACTAGTATGCAGTGCTAGTAAAAAAATCAAAATGCTAAAAAATGAACTGCTTGTTAGGAAGTCAAGGCCAGCTTCTAAAGACTGACTGTCACTGGATGTAACTATACAGACCAGTGATGTTAAGATCTGTTTATAAAATACAGAACTTTATAAACTTTTATATTTTAATGTTTTATTTATTTTATTCGTATAGGTGTTTTGTCTGCATAAGAACACAGTGCTCACAGAAGCCAGAACAGGCCACTGAATGCCCTGGGACTGGAGTTACAGATGGCTGTGAGGCACCATGTGGGTGCTGGAGACTGACCCGGGGTCCCCTGCAAGAGCAGTCAGTACTCTAAACCTCCAACTCATCTCTCCAGCCCCCATGACTTTTAATAGGAACTGTTAATAGGAAGCTATGTGAACCCTATCCACTCTAGCCCCTCACTCCTTTTCTCCCAAACAACGAACAGAAATGTGTGACTGACAGCTGAGCAGACTGCTCAACATTACATTCTAGTTACAAGCTCTGGCTCCTAACAGGCCTGGGCTGGAATCTTGGGCCTGTGGCTGCACGGGGGACAGAGGGACTGAGAGAGAAGGTATTCTGTGCAGGGCAGAGGGCTGCTGTGGAGGACAGGAACACTGCTGAGAACTGGTGCCATGTGCACACTGCTATCAGGGTTAAGAACCCTCCCTACAGAGCAGGCCCTAGCATGAGGCAACTTATGTGTTCCTGCAAGATGCATGGGACTTAGCACTGACAGGCAGTGAGAACTACAAGCCAAGGTTGTAACTGCAGTCGGTTTGGGGAAGAAAAACAGAATCACAAGTGGTGAGCACAACTTAAGTGGTCACTTTGTATTTTATAAAGTTGAAATCTTTCAACTTTCCTGCGTCACTTATATACTTTAAAAAAAACAAACACATTTCTCAATGCTAAGTTTTACATTTCAACTTGTATAAAATAGTGACTGCTCACAAATGGAAATGAATGTCTACATATGAACGATATGGTACTCTAAGCCTAGTGTACATGAGATGAGGCCAGAGTCAAGCACTAGACACCCAAAGTCCTGAGCCCCGTGACTGCTGTCTGCGCTGTCATCTAGCCAGCTTCCCTCAGCTTCGAGCTTCCTCAGGGGTGCAGTGCATGCCAACAACAATGCTGTAACCGGCCCTTAACTTCTCTAAAGATTGAGGACTTCAGGGCTGGGGCTGGGGACTGGGGACTGGCAGCCACCTGATCCACAGGTTGTTAAACTAAGCTATCTAGAATATCTGAGCCCTGCGTTATGGGTACCACGGACACCCTCGGCCAGGGGAAGCCATACAAACTGCAAGCACACTTAACTTCTTTCAGTGGTCAGCCTGAGGAGGGGGAGGGGGAGTTCCTTCTGATTCTGTAAAAACATTCATTTCCTGATTTAGGCCTTTTATGTCAGCTTTTCAACTCAAAGCAAATGTTTGTGAACATGTTCAAAGACAAAGAAATAAGTCTAATGTGGAACAGTTCTCAAGACCTTAACCAGGGCGGCATCTAGTGGGTACAGCCACAAGCAAATTAAGACCAAATATTCTAACCTAACAAAACTTCTTATGAAATTCATTGCGCACCTTCTACACTTACATCAAATATAAAGCACGTGGCCATTTGTCACTGGGACTTTTTGTTTCTATGACCACAAAAAGAAACACTCCCAACTTTTCTTAACTAGAAATTGTATGATCTCAAATAACACAAGTTTCTCTTTAGAATCTGAAAGTTTCAGCAATCTTGACTTTATAGATTCACATAAGGAATCACAGAACAAATAATTCAGAAATTCCTAGGAAACGCTCAGTCAGACAGAAGTGAGCTGAAGACGTACCAGAGCAAAAGTAAGGGCTTCGGTGAAGCCAGCAGCAGCCATGTCAAGTCTCAGGAGCTCTGTAAGCTTGTTGAGCGGAAACTGGGGGAAAAGCAACACACCACGACATCTCAGTCAAATCTGCTTTGTTTTCTTAAAGAGATTTATACAGCACATACCATTACAAAGAAAACTTCCCTCTCACTAGCACACTGCAAATATCACCACCACAGCTATCCAAGAGCCTCCCACCCCCCCACCCCCCCACACGGCGTCTGCCTTCAGGCCCAAGCTGAGAAAAACGAATTTTTCAGTTAAAGAGTCAACAAGAGCGCCATACTGGAAACCTGTCTTTCTTCAAAGAACTAGTCATCACAGATCCTCAACTCAATCTAATCATTTGGGCATCTGCTTTGTATCCTTTCCCCTAGCAAATGCCTCTCATAGTAAAAGCACAGCCAAGTGCTATTTAATTCCCGGGTTCTGTTTGTCTCGAAGCCATCCAAGAATCGGTCGCTAACAATAGGAGTGTTTCTTCAAGGGTGCACTCTTACTTGATTAGCTATGGTGTATGTTTTGGGCAGAGTCATCGGAATGTTGTTATAGCCGTAAGCTACAGCTGCATCTTCCACAATGTCACACGCATGGATGACGTCGGCTCTCGTTGGAGGAATCTCAACCTCAATCTGACTGCCATCACCTATAACTTCTGACCTCAGATACATCCTGGTCAGGAGCTTGGCAAGATTTGCAGGAGTTTCTCTAATAAAACAATGCACAAACCATAAGCTTCACTGGAGTATGTAAATCGTACTTATAATGTTTCAAGATAGGTCTGTACCTGAAATACCACTACAAGGAAAGGTTTCTGAGTTCTCTTAAGTATTGAATATCCTCGTTTACTATCGAACACTCAATATATGCTTTATGCTTGAATTCTCTCCTCTCAGACCTTAAGTTCCAAAGCATATCTAATACCAGCTTTGTTAATTAAAAAATAAGTTTAAAGCATACCTGATACCAACTTTCTTGTTAATTAAATCAGCTCTCACCATCTCCTTTCTGTAAGCCAGCTCCTAAGAGAAAGTTTGAAACCATCAATCATCTCTCATCAGATGATGCTTTCTAGTCTTTCTCAATCAGTTGTTGCAGCTTTATTACCCAGCCAAGAGACTGTTCTTAGAGACACTCTAAAATAAACCTGAGGTTTTTAAATATTATACCATCAATTTGTTACCCTTGCTCATGTATGAACAGTTTATGTCCTAACTTACTTTCTTACTCCTTGGGAACAGCATAAATCGCAAACAATCTTCTTTTACAACGCCATCCCCACTCCTACAGAACACCACCACCACCATACTGTGCTGTTTCTAAGAAGTTTACAAATGCTCAGTCTTATGCAAGCAAAGAATACGACCAAGGGACAACAATCCAAATGTCACAATGTACCATTCATTGTACTAATGAGACTCAGGAGCACATTTCTTGGGTCAGACAGATGGCTAGGTGAGTAAAGGAGCTTGCTGCCAAGTCTGATGAACTGAGTTCAGTCTGCAGGATCCACATGAGAGGAGAGTGACTTTCACTTGGGTGTTGTAGCTCACACACCCTAAGTAAACACACTATTTATTTATTCATTTATTATTTTTTATTTATTTATTTTTCTGTAGCTGAGGACTAAACCCTCTGATATTGAGCTAAATCCCCCAACCTCTGCAATTTCTTCTTTAAGAAAGAACAAATTTCTCTGTTACCATTTCCCAAGTGAAAAAACACTATGATCAGCACCAGGAGACAGTGAGACTGGGTGGGAACATTTCTTAAGTTGGCATTCACTCTCCTTCAAATGACTCATAACCTTACAATCTTAAGTGAAAACACACATGCGTACAAGCTGGGCTCTCCCCCACCTTTGGAAACAGCTTATGAACACTTATCCCAAATTACCTTCAACATGTATACAGTTAATGAATGTGTGCACCTATGAAATAATGATAAGACAGACAGAGAGCCCAACTCCAAAGCTGACACTATTAGTCAACTATCTCCAAAACCTTGCTCCTTTGTACAATGTAACAAGGGGAATGAAAAACAGCAAACATTCTTCACAGTGTTTAAGGAACCTTATATTCCCTTTAAGAAAGATGTACTCTCTTCCTCGGAGCTACTCTAGGGTAAGTTTAAGAGAAAAAACTCAAAAATGCCAGCACTCCTTTTCAGAATGCCCACCATTTAAATTTCAAAAGTGCTCTCTCACACATAAATGCTTTTATAAGGTTATCTACACAAGGAAACAGCACACAAAAACTTGAAGCATATTTTCCCTTCTCTTTACAAAAAAATTTATTATTTCATTAAAACTTGACAGTTCCTCATATTAGAAAGAAATAAAGCAAGAGAGAGAGAGAGAGAGAACGAACAGAAACTTCAATTGAGAGATGGCTCAGTGGTTGCTGCTCTTCCACAGAACCCAAGTTCAATTCCCAGGATCCACATGACAGCTCACAAACAACTGTAATTGCAGTTCCCAGAGATCTGATGTCCTCTTCCGGCCGCTACAGGCACTGCATACATACAGTGCATAGATACACTGGCAGACAGAGTACCCATATATAAAAAAAATACTTAGACTATTAAAAAAAAAAAGAATAAAAAGTTTCTTCAAATCGGACATTTAAAAACTCATTATGCAGTTGTGCACACTGGGTCACAGCACTGAGGGTGAAGAAGAAGGCTCATGAGTTTGATACCAGCCTGGGTACATTCATTTTTTGGTCTCAGAAAAACAAAATAAAAAGCAACCACAAATTCTTCCTTTGTCCACATGCATGCCTTTAGAATGCAGCACTACAGTTTTCCTATTAGATAGATGGATGGTACCTGTTTCTCCACCTCACAAATGCCTCAAAACCAGCCATAGGGCTGGATATCCTGCTAGAAGGCACTGGACTTGCTCCCTTAGAGCAGGTAGCCCTGAAACATCACCTTTAAAGAAACCTAAGCCCTTTTCTGTCTCTTGTCTTAACAATACTTGCCGTAGTTGTTGTTTCCTGAGCTCCTTCTGACACCCATGAGGCCATATCCCAGTAAAACCCTGGGCTTCCCTTTCTTTCTTCCTTCCTTCCTTCCTTCCTTCCTTCCTTCCTTTCTTTCTTTCTTTCTTTCTTTCTTTCTTTCTTTCTTTCTTTCTTTCTTTCTTTGTTTCTTTCTTTCTTCTTTGCTTTCTTTCTTCTTTCTTTCTTCCTTTCTTTCTTGTTTTTACTTGTTAAGAGTTAATTTACAAACACTTTAAAAATGCTAATAAAGTAAAAGCATAGTTTACTAGTACAGTCCTTGTCTCTATTTGTGGTTCTATCCCCAACATTACAAAAATCCCTAACATAAACTACAAAATCTCTAAACCGGTAAAAGCTGATACTATAATTTCAGCTAAATAGTCACACTCCCAGTTTCTCCATGATAATCTAGAATAGGATGCTGGGGCAAGGAGATGGCTCTGTGGACAGAGGTGCTGGCTGCACAAGCCTGACAAGTCGAGATCTATCTCCAGAATCCACATAAAGTGGATGCAAAGACCGACTCCACAAAGTTGTCCTCTGGCCTCCAGAGGTACAACAGACATCATTCACAAGCACACACACTAGTACATCAAAATTTTTTTAAAGAATACCATGTTAAACACTAACCCTTTTAGAAAGGGTAATATACTTTTACAATGATTTTACTGACTGGAAGGAAGTAGAGAAAAGCACTTCCCACCAAGTCTAATGACTTGAGTTCCATTTCTGAAACCCACATAGTAGGAGAGAATCAGCTTCTACAAATTATGGGGACATACTCATACACAAATAAATGTAACTCGGGTGCTGGAGAGATGCTCAGGGGTTAAGAGCACTGGGAGCTCTTCAAGACCTGGGTTTTGTTCCCAGCACCCACAGGGCAGCTCACAACCGTCTATAACTCCAGGTCCAAGGATCATACACTCTCTTCTGGTGTCCATGAGCACCAGACCTAAAACACACATGGTGCATAGACAAACATACAGGCAAAATACTCACATACATAAAAACATTTTTTAATTAGTTAAAAAAAAACAATTTGGGGCTAGAGAGATGGCTCAATGGTTAAGAGCACTGGCTGCTCTTCCAGAGGTCCTGAGTTCAATTCCTGGCAAGCATATAGTGGCTTACAACATCTACAATGAGATCTGGTGCTCTCTTCTGGTGTGCAGGTATATATACAGATAAAGCACTCATATACATAAAATAAATTTTTTAAAAATTTATGGTAGGTTCACTTCATATAAAAGAATGAAAAAACAAAGTAAAAGAAAAGAAACACAAGTTGATCAGAGAATGATGTCACTGAGCAGAACCACAACTAAATGATTTTGATACTGTCACATTTGAAATGAACACCTTATGATAGGTGTGGTGGCATAGCTTAGTTCTTGGGGAGGGAAGCAGAAGGATCATGAATTTACAAACTAGCTTTGGCTACAGAGTGAATGCCAGGCCAGCCTCAGATACAAAAGACCATAAGCAACCAAAATAAATTAAGAATTAATACTAGCTTGGATGTTTTCTATTAAGACCCCATATTGAACATTCACTGTGCTTACTTCTAAACCAGTCTGAAAACATTCAGAATTACTACAATGACAGCCTTTAGCAATTACAGATTGAAATGTGAACTCACTAACTAGATTTGCAGAACTGACTAATCATAAAAGGGATGAGACTATAAATCGCTCAGTTAATAAAAGGATAGATCACAATTATGTTACTATGTAATACACTGTGATGACAGCTACAGTCAGGCACCTGCACTTAAATCCTTGCTGCAACACTTAGTAACAGACAACCTATTAAACATTTCCCAGTCCTCAGATCTCCACAGAATGGCAGCACACCACCCACCCTCTCAAGGTTACTGAGAACTGAATCCATGAGGCGTAGTATGGTGTGTTTTGCAAGCCTAGATGTGTGGAAAGATGGGACCAATCAAAAGCGAGAAGCAAACCCCCACAATCAATGCTGGCAGTAAGGTCAGTATTACCATCAACATCTTTTAAGAACTTACTGGGTAGGTACTTGATTTTCCATTAGGAGAAACTACTTCAGCTGCTTCAACTCTAAAAATAAAAGGAAAAAAGTGAGAAATAAAATGCTTATGAAGATAAATGAGCTATAAAATTCTTAAAATGTATATGATTAATAACTGTTTTATAACTGCAGCCTTAGCAGCCTCAATCTCTTACATCCTAACATTGTTGTTTTAACCAGTCTTCCTTTATACACTATTACTCTACCATTCCAGGTCCCAAAGCTCCCTCCTAAGTCCCTCTAGGCAGTGGCCACCTAGAAATCTTATTTTCTGGTGGGTAAAGCATGCATTCTATACAGCCTTTTTAACAAAGCTGATGTATACCCAAGCTTTATGAGGATATTATGTTGAAAAAAGATGCTAACACATAAATCCCTGAAGTGAAAATTATAAAAACCAAAAACACTAGTACATCCTACATAACTTCAGTCATTTTTATTCTTATATATTTACTATTAATTATAACTGAGAGTCTAGGATAAGCTGATGCTGCAACACATGAAGGCTATGTAGCTTGGTCATACACCTCTACACTCTGTATTCCTCCATCTTTACACAGCCTCATACCTACTGCTCGTTAAATACCACTTAAACTTCACTGGCTCCGTGAAGCCTTGCCAGATTGGCCTTACCAACAGCAGAACACTGTCAAAAGATTGAACACTTTCTACTTTGCATATTATTTAGAGCTATGTCATCTTCCCAGATGTGTTTTAGCTACAGGAACATCTACATTCACACACTGACCGACCTGAGCTTACGTCCAAGCTAACCAGAGGAATAAAGCATTATGTCCCAATAAGGATTTTTTAAGATTTTTTTTTTTTTGGTCTGTGTTCTGCCTGCATGTATATACATATACTACATACATAGTTATCATTAGTACAGGGAAGCCTTAGAGCCTTGGCTTCAGAGCTTACGCCACTGATAGTGCTGAGTGACTTACGTAAACTGATTTTCACAGTATTCACTGAACATGGTGACAATA
Organism: Pachyuromys duprasi; assembly: GCA_028658305.1. Classification (NCBI taxonomy): domain Eukaryota; kingdom Metazoa; phylum Chordata; class Mammalia; order Rodentia; family Muridae; genus Pachyuromys; species Pachyuromys duprasi. The sequence continues at coordinate 56,908,162 of CM053751.1, forward strand.
ATGTCAAGCACAATTTTTGCCTGTAAAAAAAAAAAAAATACAAATATCATGGTAATTTATATGCATATTCTCATTCAATTCTGATGTAATAAATATTTTTTATAACTCAGTCTTCAAACACCTAAAAATGAACCCTTACATACACATTCTAAGAAAGGAAGTAGAATAAAAACTTAGGAGCAGGCTCGTTCTTATCTTCAGGTGTTCTCTATTTATGCAGCTCTCTGAGAGTTACAATCCATGACTGAGACAAATCGTTTAGTTCCCCCACCCCAACCCTGGATTATGAGGTTTCAAGAGAGACAAATGGCTAGTTACTACATTAAATGTTATCAATTTCCTAAGTCTCTGAAGCCAGACTGCTGGAGTCCTGGCTCAGGCACTATCGATGTGGCTGTGTATGCTCTACTTTATTCTCTCTGCATCTCAGTTCTCTCACTGGTTAAGTTGAGGTACTAAAAATATCTACCTTTGCTAACTACAAGAATGAATGCACACACAGCGTACTTGGAACATCCCTAACATGTACAAAGGGCTATGTAAGTTCTAAGGTGAAACACATCCTTACTGGGGGACTAGAAAGATATCTCAGCGGTTAAGAACAAGCACTTCTACTCTTATAGAGCAACCAAATTCAGTTCCCAGCACCCACGTGGCAATTCACAACTGTTGAAGGCAACTCCAATTCTAGGGAAATTGGCACCATTTTCCGGCATCTACAACCACCAGAAATGTATGTAGTGCAATATACACAGGCAAAACACTTATATGCATAAATAAATAAATGTTTAAGAAAAGTAATCCTTATTGGGTCATATGCTTTACTTGAGTATGTTTAGCTTAGATGTTAGCTTCTAGGAATACAGCCAAGGTCTGTCAGGGCATGGATTTCAATAAAAATCTGTATCACTGACAATATTTCTAAAGGCAAACACCACAGATAAGAAGTACAAATCAAGTGCCTAAGCTAGTTGGTCTCCACTACTGCAGACCTAGGGGAGAGTCTCTGAAGGGTCCCACTTCCACATGCCAACCTCCTATTGTAGGACCTCCCTTAGTTTGAATACCTGCCCACTCTCTTGGCTTTACTTACCATGTGTAAAGCCATCAAGTGTCATGGAACAAGCTTTCCTAGCAATCAAATCCAACATTTGTAGTAACTGAAAGTGAGTGGACAACTAGTAAGCTACACAGTCTAGATACCTTTACAAACATAAGCTGTCAAGTAACTAACGATAACAGTTCTTTTCACTCAGCTCTGCTGGCTGGTTATTTGTTTATTTAGTACAATGTCTCAAGTAGCTTAGCTTTGAACTTATGTAGCCAAAGAGGACCCTGAACTCCTGGTCTTCCTGGCCCTCCCAAGTCCTGAGATTCTGGGCACACCACTCTACCATACCCAGCATAGCCAGTTCTTTTTAGGGAACAAATGAATGAATGAATACCTAAATAACTTTCCAAGTGCACAGATTCATAGACAGACAGACAGATAGATAGATAAATTTCCATGTACACAAAAGTGCCAGACTATACACTTAAATTCAGCCGGTGAGGTGACGCAATTCTAATTTCTACAGTCATATACCTATCCGGATAGGTCAAGAAGCATGTGCTTGGGCTGGAGAGAAGCTCAATGATTAATAGCACTGGCTGCTCTTCCAAAGGTCCTGAGTTCAATTCCCAGCAACCACATAGTAGCTCACAACTATCTATACTGTGATCTGATGCCCTCTTCTGACATGCAGGCAGAAAGAGCACTCATATACATGAAATAAATAAATTAAATCTTTTAAGAAGCCGCAGCAGCATGTACTCATTAAGTTTCTGCCACAGGAGAGACACTGAGTGTTTAGCAAACATTTATAAATTAATGAAAGTAATTACTATAAACAAACTGTATATTATCCACATCATTTTCATTTTCTGTCTACAATATGCTCCCATGTATGATAACAATTTATAGTTTAAAATCTGTCTTGGCCCACAAGTAAACTGCATCTTGTCTGACAGTATAAAAGTTGACTAAAGCTTTTATTTACCTTAGTGAGGTCAGTCCCTGTGCATTCGATAAATATATTCCTAGTATTTTCTGTTATTTTTGAATGATTCCCTATAAACAATAATGAAAATAATTTCAGAGATGACAAAATACAAACCTCAATTTACAAAAAGTCACATTTTAAACTTAGAAAACAACCTAAATACCTTAGAAGTAAGAGGATATACATATTTCCCTTTGATTTTTTTTGTAGATAGGGTATCATTAGCCCAGGTTAAACCAGAATTTACTGCATAGCTCAGGTCACAGTGATCCTACTGCCTCAGCGGCTCAAGTACTGGGATGAAAGACGTGAGCCAACTATGCCTGGCTATAGGGTATGCAGCATTTTCCTTTTTACAATTATTTATTTAGTGTGCATGCCAGGGACATGTGTGAGGGTCAGAGGAGAACTTGCAGAGGAGTCGATTCCCTCTGCCAGGGCTCAAACACAGCTCAGTAGGTGTGAAGTCAAGAGCCTTTACCTTCCATAGAACCATGCCACCAGACCTGAGATATGAGACCTTTAAGTTCCCACTATAAGTTGAAAATACAGATATCTTTACCATCTTATGACAAAATCACAAACAATCCCAGCAATGAGGAAGGAGAAGCAGATGGACTTCTGTGATAGTTCAAAGCAAGCCTGGTCTAGACACAAGTTCCAGGACATTCAGGGCTAAATGGAGAAACCCTATCTTGAAATAGAAAACAAGCAACAACGAAAAGATAACTGAGGATTAGAAAGATTAAACTATCTGATCATGACCACTAACTATGAAGCAACAGGTTAAGATCAATTTGGATCTAGTTCACTTAGAGATCCACATTCTTGAGTCAAACTCCAGGCACCTGCAATCTCAAGATTTTCTTTTCATGCTGTGTAGGTTAAACCTTTTTCTGATCTCCCCCCCCCACTCATTTATAGCTCAGACATCATTAAACTAAGTAAACACACTTAAATTGATTCATAAACACTTCCTCCATAAAGGAATTAAGAGTAAAATGTAAATAAATAGGAGTAAAAAATGTAAATAAAAGTTTAGTTTATAAAACTACAAATTAGAGGTTGAGTTCAACAAAGAGATTTGCTGTTAATACCAAAATATCTAAATAAAGGTTAAAGAGAGAGAGAGAGAGAGAGAGAGAGAGAGAGAGAAATCTTCCCCACCTCCCTCAAGGGCCAATGCACTTGCCACTTGAGCCGGCAGCCAAAGTTCAATCCCTAGAACCCACATGGTGGAAGGACTGACTCTGGAAAGCTCCTCGGACCCCCACACATGCATGGTATGCACGCTCCCACACAAGCCCAGACACACATACTAACCAGACACTAAAGCATCAAACTCCTGAGGAAAGAGACAGATCCACAGGCTGGTATCAGAATATACTTACACATGCATAAGTATTTATATAATTATGAATTAAATGTACAGTTCATATAATTATGGATAAAAGAGATTATTACATAAAAATCAGCAGTTAAAGCTAAGGGTTTTGAGAAATACATAAAAATAACTATTATAACTATTAGGTTATAGAGATGGTTCAGTGGCTTAGAGCACTTGCTGCTCTTGCAAGGATCTGGGTTCAAGTCTCAGAACCCACATGGTGATTCATAACAATCTGTATCTCCCATTCCAGAGGATTCAATATTCTCTTCTGCCCCATAAAGGCACCAGTCACACACATGTTACACAGACACACATGCTGGTAAAACATTCATGCACATAAAAAATAGTTTAAAAAATTTTAAACAATAAAATCTACAAAAGACTTGAGACAAGTTAAAAACTCAGTCACCCTACTGATATTTGTACAAAAGCACTAGTAAGAAAACACTGCAAAGATCCACACTTTTCACGAAGTAACTTACCATTTATAATTGGAGGCATCGAGAGGACCACACCATTACTGTCATAGATAACTGGATACAGGGGCTTATTTTCAATGATATGCAAATAATGCTTAAGGTGGTTGTCGGTCTAAAATATTAAGCCAAACAAAATTAGTAATTTATTTCTCCTATAACCAGCTAACACTAATTTGATATTTTTTTAAAAGTCAGGAAAAACATCAAAAATGTCCTAAATGACAGGAAGTTATAACCTGATGAACTTTACCAGTGTATATGGGTATCTTAGTGTCTACCTAGATACAGTCTCTCCTACTGGGACAAGATGAGAAACTGGTCACTTTCCCAGAGTGAAAAGAGATTTTTCACTGGTACTGCCAAGTCACTGCAAACAAAATACTGCCATCACAAAATTCAGCTTAAAGTAGAACAGATTCCCAAACATTTCTGAAGTGGTCTGAAAAACTCTGTGTCATTCTGTGCTCTATATGATAAGAAGCACTAATTATTATATAATCAAAATACCAATTAACCCTGAAAAGCACTAAGATGTTCCACACCCTCTAAAGTATCAAATACTCATCAAGCATTTCATTCTTTTTTTTTCTGTGCTTTTTTTTTACTCTTCCTTTTTTTCCTTTCCATTTTTTAAATTTTTATTAATTACACTTTATTCACTTTTTATCATCCCCTCACCGTGGCCCTCTTCCTCCTGCCCTCCGAACCCCTTCTTCCCTTCCTCTTCTCCATGCATGCCCCTCCCAAAGTCCACTGATAGGGGAGGTCTTCTTTCCCTTCCTTCTGATCCTACTCTATCAGGTCTCATCATTGTCTTCCTCTGTGGCCTGGTAAGGCTGCTCCCCCCTCAGGGGGAGGTGATCTTTAGCAGGCCATTCAGTTATGTCAGAGACAGTCTCCGTTCCCATTACTATGAAACCCACTTGGACACCGAACTGCCATGCCCAACATTTGTGCAGGAAGGATTTCATTCTTTATGCAAAAATAAACAAGCACCTCAAGCTCATTAGTAATTTTCTCTCACCTTTAATAAATGTATACACACATACCACAAACTGTTTTAAAATAAGTTCCTTCGTGATTTACTATCAGCAAATACTTGACCTCTACCTGTACCCTACAGCCACATGAGCAGAGGTCATGAGTGGGGAAGCTCGAGAAGCCCTGCTGCAGACCCCTTTCTAAATCAGGTGAAACTGTCTTTGGGACAGAACCCAGACATTAATTATTTATTTTAGGTTTTTTTATTTTTATTAATTAGGTTATTCACTTTGTATCCCCCCTGTAGTTCTCTCCCCCCTCCCCTCCCAATCCAACCCTTCTTCCCTCTTCTCTACCCATGACCCTCCCCTAGTCCACTGATAGGGGAAGTCCTCCTCTCCTTCCCTCTGATCCTGATGTATCAGGTCTCATCAGGACTGGCTGCAATTTCTTCCTCTGTGACCTGGTAAGGCTGCTCCCCCCTCAGGGGAAGGTGGTCAAAGAGGAGGCCAATCAGTTCATGTCAGAGACAGTCCCTGTTCCTATTACTATAGAGCCCATTTGGACACTGAGCTGCCATGGGCTACATCTGTGCAGGGGTTCTAGGTTATCTCCATGCATGGTCCTTGGTTGGAGTATCAGTCTCAGAAAAGACCCTGTGCCGAGATTTTTTGGTTCTGTTGCTCTCCTTGTGGAGCTCCTGTCCTCTCCAGGTCTTAGTATCTCCCCCTTCTTTCCTAAGATTCCCTGCACTCCACCCAAAGTTTGGCTGTGAGTCTCAGCCTCTGCTCTAATTCCCTGCAGGGTAGAGCCTTTCACAGGAGCACTCATGGAGATGGCCTGGAACCCCTGCACAGATGTAGCCCGTGGCAGTTCAGTGTCCAAGTGGGTTCCATAGTAATGGGGGCAGGGACTGTCTCTGACTGGAACTGATTGGCCTGCCCTTCAATCACCTCCTCCTGAGGGGGGAGCAGCCTTACCAGGTCACAGAGGAAGACAGCGCAGCCACGCCTGATGAGACCTGATAGACTAGGATCAGAAGGAAGGAGAGGAGGACCTCCCCTATCAGTGGACTGGGTGTGGAAGAGGAAGGGAGGATGGAATTGGGAGAGGAGGAGGGAGGTACAGGAGGGATACAAAGTGAAAACTGTAATTAATAAAAATAATTATATTTAAAGAAAGAAACTAATCAAGAAGGAGGACTCTGGCAATCTCCATTCAGAAAGGCAAAGAGGCTGGACATCAGAAGAGGGAGAAAACAGGGAACAGGACACTTTTCATTTTTTAAAAGGCATTCACTAGCTTTTCCTAATCTAAGACTTAACATTAAAGGCAGTTTTTTAATTTATGCAAAGCTATGGCATAATAATATTAACAACAATTTTATTTGTAAGATAAAGATAGTGACTCCCTCAAAACCATGTTGTAAACCATGCATACTAACTGCAAATTGAGAAGGAAACAAATAAATATCTAATTTATTTTGTTAAAAAAAAAAAGAATGCCAAGGGAGTGAGATGGCTTAGCAGGTAAAGGTGCTTTCCTCCTACAAGCACCTGGGTTCAATCCTAAGAATCCATTCTGGAAGGAGAGAAGCAATTTCTAATAGTCCTCTGATCGATACACTTCAGCTACGGCACATTAAAGCTCTCTCTCTCACATACACACATTCTCTCACACACAAATAAATAAAACAGAAGATTTCTTTACCTTGTATATGTTCATTAGTTCACAAGCTGTATACTCCTTAGTCTTATTCAGAGGCTTGAATTTGATATCTGAAGGGCGCTTTGCAGTGAAAGTAAATGGGCCTGATAAAGTGTCCAAGTCATGAGTGCCAATAGCAACCAATGCTCTTTTCCTAAATGATAAAAAAGGAGGAAGAAAAGGGAAATGAGAGCGAGATACTAATTTTCAGAAGATAACAGAGGCCATATGTTTTTAATTTTTATTCTAAATACTTCGCTAAAACAGCCCATGTCTGCTACATAACATCTTTACTGTAATATAGCAAATTCTCACAATCATTAAGCTAGTGAGAACAAAATGTTAAACATTATTTCAATAGCAGAAGCAAATGCTTTCTTAAGTATTGTGTTCTTATGAGTCCTTAAAATTAGTTCAACATGGAGGTGCACACATATTTACATAGAACCACACACATATATTCATCAGATAAAATGTATAATATTAGATGAAGCTGAGATGTAGCTCATTGCTATGGTAGAGCTCTTGTCTTGCATCACAAGGCCCTGGGCTGGAGTCCCGGGACTGAATCAAAGAAAAAAAAAGTATAAGTGAATAAAAACTGAAACAACTATGGCTGAACTGGACAGAATTCCTAGCAAGCAGAAAGGATGTGTTATTCAATGATTTAGAAATAAACACAGAATTATCATACAATGAAATACACCGTTTGGTGATAAATGAACAACTGCCAAACACATGGATAAGAAGGTGGACACCAAGCATCCCTAAGAAAGAAAGAGAGTGAGGAGGGAGGAAGTAGGGAGGGCAGAAAGGAAGGAAGAAGAAAAGAAGGAAGGAGGGAGGAAGGAAAAAAGGAAGGAAGGAGGAAGGGAGGGAATGTTTGATTGATGAAAACAAAAAGGGAAAAAAATAAAGGAAACAAACAAACAAAACAAACCTCAAACTACAAGTGTATTCTTTGAAAGACTAATAAAACCATTAAGCTCCTATACTGACCAGCCTGAGCTACAACAAGGAGGGAAGGAAGGAAGGAGGGAAGGAAGGAGGGAAGGAGAGAGAGAGAGAGGAAGGCAGGGAAGAATTTTATAATAAATATGTCCAAATAGAGGACATGCCATCACCTCTCAGCTTTCACTGCTGTCAAACCCTGTACCTTATTCTTTTAAAAACATTCTACTTTGCTGCAGGCCAGTTGCTCCCATTTTATTGCCCGTGCCCACGGCACTCTTACAATGTACAATAAACATTTTCTTCAAAATAAATTCATAGTTCATTTCTTATTATTTTCTTAGTAATGACATGTCAGCATGCTAATACACAGATTTTTAATATAAAAAGACTGTTACTTGAAATCCTAGGAACATGAATGAGGCACTGGGTTTGGCACATAGCACCTCTGAAAAAACAAAATAAGCAAAGTTCAGTCATTTAAGTTCAGGTTGCTTCCATTTACTAATTTTTTCGAGTGTTGTGATCAAGCCTGGGCCCACACTACATGCTAGGTGTATGTCTACCTCTGCTTGAGTTTATGTGTTAAAATTTAATTATACTTATTCAAAAAGTGGACCAAGTAAAGAAAGTTTTCAAGCTTGGTCCTCAGGTAGTGAAACTATTTGGGAAATGAAAGTATTTGTCAGAAGAGGTGTGACTCTGGGGATGGGCGCTACGTTTTCAAAAACTCATGTCACACACAGCGCCTCTCCCAACTTGCTGCCTCCAGATCTGGGTACACAGCTCTCAGCACCGCGCCTGCCTGCCTGTCTGCCTTGCCACCGTGTTCCCACAATGATCACTAACCCTCTAAGATGGGAAGCAAGTCCCCCAACCACACACTTTCTTTTGTAAGTTGCCTGAGGCATGCTGTCTCTTCAGCAACAGAACAGTAACTAGGGCAGGCAGGTAGCTGGGACAAGGAGTTGTGAAGCAGAAGGGATGGAAATGAGGCAGGAGAAGAAGGGACAGACAAGGAATGGGACAAAGCCAGACGAACCTGCAAATATTCTGGTGTAGTTTCTCCTGAAGTTCAATGAAGCTATCGTACCGATCCTTCGTGAACTTGACATTGCGGAGAACTGCCGCTACAGCGAAAGGCCGCACTTTAGCTGTCTGGAAGTCAACACCGTCACTACCGTTAGTGCCACGGCTTTCCTTTGTCAAAACGTTTTAACACAGAAAAGTGGCTGCACGCCTAACCGGGTCACAAATTTTGATTCTAAGAGGCATATATTCATGTCAATCAACAAGGAATAAGTGATAAGCAGGAGATACACACCTTATACAAAAAGAATTTATACTTCAGTAAGATTTCTGCAAATATACTAAAAAATTAAGGAAAAATTATTCTTCAAATAATTTGCTTACAGGCCTTATTTTTAAAATTTTTATTTATTTATGTATATGAGTGCTTTATTTTCATGTGTGCCTACATGACAGAGGAGGGCATCAGATCTCATCACAAATGGTTGTAAGCCACCATGTGATTGCTGGGAAATGAACTCAGGACATCTGGAAAAACAGCTGGTATTCTTCATTGCTGAGCCATCTCTCTAGCTCCAAGGCCTTTTTTACCAAAAGAATCCCTCGTGTTTTACCTTTACAAATGTTGTTAGTGTACCACAATTTAGTAAACTATATCTCAAATGTATCTTATTTATTTCATCAATTTCTTTTGATAGCAGACATTGAATAGGGGTCCTCCCTCAACTAAACTAGTGTTCTACCACTGAACTATACCTCAGTTCTCAAGCTTTTTCTTTGTTTTGGTTTGGACTTATTAAAAGAGGATCTCTCTCTCCCATTCTTGCTCTCTCATACTCCAGGCTAGTTTCAAGATCACTGCATTAATGCTGCTAGCCTTGAACAACTGATCCTCCTGCCTCTACCTCCCAATTTCTGTGAAGAGGTCCCTGCAGGTGTCAGACAGGGAAGCAAACCTCATGAAGAGATAACAATGAAAATCTAGTGCAGAGTGACCTGTCAACCTGGATCAGACTTCAGGCCAGGCAGTTCACTGTCTGCATATTTAAAATATGGTACAATTTGGGGAAAGGTTTCTAGGCAACAATCAGTCCAATTCCAGATGTACAATAAAACTTGAAGTGTGACTACATAAAAACTCCATTATAAAGTATATGTGAACATGATGGTGAATTCTATAGCTAAAAGGTTTAGAATCTAATGTGGTCAGCAGGCCATAAAAAAAACATGTGACATCTCCCCTAAGGATAGGTAATGGTAAAGAGAGGGAAGAGTCTGGGATAATCATCTGGGGACTTTGGGTAAGGTCTGCCTCCATGGATAGCAAAAGGTCACCAGGTCCATACCAAAATTCATTCTTAGCTTTTTGGAGGGAATGCAGATTTTTATCTCCTCCACTGAGAAGACAGCCCTACATGATTAGCATTCCTGGTTCTCTCAGTGCTTCTCTGTGAGTACAAGGACTTCTGTGTCCCCAACAGTTCTGGAATTACAAGCTTGTACCACCATGCCTGGCTTAAATGTGTTTTATAAAAGCAATTGATACTTTCAAAAATTACCTACTGAAAACAGATGTTTTGTTTTCTTTCATTTCTTAGTAATAAACAGACAATCTTCTAAAAACTATTTTACATGTACATGTATTTTGCTTTGCACACATACTTATGCATCACATATATGCTTGTTGCCCACAGAGGCCAGAATAGAGCATCAGATTCCCTGCAAACAGAATTATAGATGGTTGAGAGCTGCCATGTGGGTACTGGGAATGGAACTCAGGTCCTCTGGAAGAATAGCCAGAGCTCTTAACTGCTGAGCCATCTCTCTAGCCCCATAAACAGACAATTTTTAAGGGTAAGCCACTTAAAAGAACATCTATCCTTAACACATGATCAGAGGAAAACACATTTGGTAGAACAGTTGGCATTGTTGCTCTCTCCTCTGATCTTATTAATACATGCATAAAAGAGGGGTTTTAAGGGAAAGATAACTATTTTATTACCTCTTCTGTGATAATCAATTTTTGAACTTCTCCCTTAGGCATTACTCGTTTATATACTGGAGCTTTTATCCTAAAATAATATTGAAACAAAGTTATTCAAAATAGTAAGACTATCTGTAATTACATTTTATATTTATAAATATATAAAATCAATAGAATTAGGGAAATATGTTAACTTACAGTAAGTCAGCTTCCACTGAATGTTAAAAATAAAGACAAAAAACTGCAAGCTTCCTAATATTTAAAATTGTCCAAAAACACAAAGAATACCACATGGTAGTGAGTCTCTCACTAGAGTTCCAGCAAGACCACTAAGTCATTAACAGAGCAACTGTTCAAGGCACTGGATTCAATAGTGTTTAAGTTTCATTGCAACGTAAGATTTTAAGCTTCTAAGAATAAATAGCTTATTGAAATTGAAAATATAGCTTCCCCTGGTTCTATCTGAAGTTACCGCATCAGATGGACAGTAGGAAAGCTTGATAACTGGTGCAGAATGAAGGGATTTCTTGGCAACTCTCATCACCTGAACCCAGGAACTGCTGTTTCAAGTCAGTCCTTCTCCATTTGCATAACAGATAGCTCACTGCAAAGTCTATTGAAGCTCAGATGGGTCCCTGAGGCTGAGCTCTCTTGCGATGCAGACACTACTAGCTTATGAGCAACAATTGTAATTGCAAAGACTGAAATCAATTCCTAATTTTGTCTACACATAAACATTCACAATGTACTTATTGAAAATATAGATCCTAGAAAGAAATATACTATAATCCTAGCACCCAGAAGGCAGGGCCTACCACAGGTCTAAAGCCAGTGTGGTATACATACTAAGTTCCAGGCTAGCAAGGGATAGATAAGATGGCCTCCTTTTCACAAACACACACACAAACACCTATATCCATTAATTAAAAAAAATTAAAGTACAGATCCTGACCTATGGTCCTAAAATCCAGTCATTTAATTTTCAAGTATGAACGCAATTAAACAAACTCAAGTAATCACCATTTCAAATATCTACATTCACCCAAAGATTTTATAATTTTATGATCTAGCCCAGCAACCAAAAGCACATACTCTTTTGCAATTGACCAGATGACATGTAAGTAAATAAAAACAAAAATAATTAATTCTGATAGCTCGTCTTTTTCACCTTACATATTTATTGCCTTCTACATTTATTGCATGCTAAGTCTGAAGGGCCTTGAAAATCTTCATTATATATCAGAAGGCTAAGACTTCCCAGGACCATATACCCACCATAGATAGTCAAGATTTCCACAAGAGCTTTCGTGCTCCTTGTGATTGTTAACATAAAGGCAAATAAAGTCAATTGTCACTTCTACTTTTCCCTCATGCTTTAACAAATCTAAAAAACAATCCACCAAACTGGGATTACTGAGGAAAACCACAGACCCTGCTGAAGGATTTTTATGGTAACTCTAAGATCATGTTTTCCCATGATCCCCCAATTTTGAAATGGCTACAATCCACATGACTCTTATCTTCCAATCAGCACTTATGGGAACCTAAAGCTGTGTTACCATATGATATTTCTCTTAGAAATTTAAACTCGATTGTTGATAGCAACAGGGAGAAAAGAGTCGAGTCAGCAATGTGCACAGTTCTTTACCTTTCTTTGAAGACTTGAAGTCCCCGGGCCAATCCTTCCAGACACAGGAGATCATATCTGTTGGCAGGGACATCAATCTTGTAAAGCACAACATCGGAGGCCCCCTGTGCCTTCACATTTCCTTGTTCCTTGCTTATGATCTGCTTCTCAGAAGTCTAAAGAAAGCCAAAAAAGTTTAATAAACTGCCAAATATGTTTCTTTTCTGCAAAAACAAGACAAAAATGTTACATGTGTTATAGCATAGCAGACAGAAAAATACTGTCTTTCATCCCAGAACATAATCCATCTAAAGCAGCGTCAGCAAACACTGGCCCACACACCTAACTGTTTTTGCAAATAATGCTTCACTGGAACACAGATAAACACACCTTATATATGTTATTATCTATTGTCTTATACTGAGAGCCGAGTTATAACAGAGGCAATATAAGCTCCAAAGCCTAAAATACTATCTGTCGCTTTAGGAAACTGGCGACATCATCAAGAACACAGAGGACAACAAAGGTGTCAAAAAGGTACAGATGAGTCACCACGTCAAAGAAACAGCACGGAAATACAGCAACCCTGGCAAGCAGTCCCATGGACCATGAGAACTAGAATGACAGTACAAAGGCAACAGCCTGAGAGCAGAGCTGTGCTGAGAATGAGGGACAACAGAGGTAACAGGAAGCCAGAGAAAGAGCAAACTGAAGGAGCCACCACTGCGGCGATTCTAGTGCAACAGCTTAGAAGACCTTGAGTATGCCTGAGGTAATAGGTTACAACAGAGAATATCCCAAAAGATAATCATGGCCAAAAAAGTTAAGTTTACCTCCTATTTTTTTATATTTATGATTTAAAATATTAGAACACTATAAATACATTTAGGAAATATTCAATCCCAATGACTATTCCACCTTTGACCTTAGGCAAAGGTTGAACAGTGATGAAAGTTCAATTCCAAGCATTACTGTCACCCTTTATGTGGAAATGCTACTTAATGGGAACTCCACCAATGACCTGCTAAAGCACCAGAGGGAGCTCTGACACATCTTCCCGTGCACACTGACTACTCAAGGCTCTGCCCACAGTAAGAATTACAACTCTCTGGAGAAAGGAAGGTCATCACAAGATGGGCAGAGGGGGTCAGAAGGGCAATGTGCAATGATACATGTGCATAAAAATGTCACTCTGATGGGGCTGGAGAGTTGGCTCAGAAGTTAGGGAGCACTGACTGCTCTTCCTAGAGGTCCTGAGTTCAATTCCCAGCAACCACATGGTGGCTCACAACCCCCTCTTATGAGATCTGGTGCCCTCTTCTGGTGTTTGGATGTGCAGAACATTGTGTACATAATAAATAAATAAATCTAAAAAAAAAAGTCACTCTGAAACCCATTTCTTCATATGCTGATCAAAAACTGAAGTGGGGAAAAGGGGGAAGAGGAGAGAAAAGAGAGGAAAAATAATTACAGTGTGTATTTGCACAGGGGGTGGGGGGCCCTTTGGTCACTAGGCACTGTGGGCCCAGTCACCCTTGAGAAAGCCATAGGTCCACACAGTGTTGGGACTGTTCAAAGCTGTTACAGGCCCTTAAAACACATCTAACCTGGTCCTCAAACTTGAGAGGCAAAACTTAAAATCAGAGAAAATTATAAAAATGAGGAAGGGCAGGACGGGAAAGGAAAAATAGGATGGAGAGAAATGTAAGAAAAAGAATTTAAACTGAAAGAGTGTTTGATTGAAGCAGTAATATGATTCATGTTTTTCAGTGAAGAAATCCAAGATACCCTGCTGGGATGGCAGAAATCAGAAGAGTTCTAAATAAAGAAGTGGAGATTACATGGTAACCACAGAAATGAAAGTACATGAATAGAAACTAGCTGATACTTATGGGGGCATCAGTGTCATCTTCAGACTCAGCTCAGGAAGCCCGTATTTGAAGGCTGAGCTTAAAGTATTTATAATTAGCTTAAAACCTTACAGAAATCAAAGCACATGAATTTCAAAGCCAGAAGGCATGTGTGATCATATAAAGCAAATCATTTGTTTCTCAAAAAATGAGATCTGACAAGACAACTTATGAGAAAGACAAGTAATCTTTCCCAGAACACATTACAGAAATCACCAAATTAACTGACAGAGTAGAACTATCAATAATTAACAATAAAACACAGCAAACTCTTAAAAAAAAAAAAAAAGAACTCATACACACCAAATGGTTATCTAATACCAAACGGTCAGCCCTGGAAGCATATATATACAAGTAACACTACACAGAGTGAACAGGTTATATTTATGTATTTGGAAATATGTATGTATATGTGGCCTACACACACACACATATATGTATATATATATATATTACATACATACACACACACACACACATATATATATACACACATATATATATATATAAAACAACAATTAAAGAAGAAAGAAGCCTTGTATTTGAAAGGAAGAAAGGATGACACATGAAAGGGTATGAAGAAGGAATTATTTAATTGTATCCTAAACTCAAAAATTAAAAATTGTTTTAAATAAAGCTTTTTTAATGGATAAAATTTGCAACACAAATTTGTCAAACAAGAATACCCCAGGGCTTATCTATTAGCAGTATGAAAACATTTTTTTTAATGAGCTCGTAGACAGAATAGCTCTTAAAAAAAAAAAAGTCTGATACATACAATTTCATCAAGTTCCAGGCCAAATTCAAAACATAGTTCGTCAAATTCTTCATCAGCTAGGAGAGAAAAAGAATGTTATTTTAATGTGTTCAGCACAAATGAAAACTGCATATGCATCTATGAATCTTACCTATTGTTTAATTTCCTAACCTTGACACTCTATCATGCATCAGCTATCACTATAAAAGTAAAAAGGTTTGCCAGGGATTTGTTTCGTTTTTTTAAAGCTAAGAAACATGGCCTAACAGCCTGAAAAATGGCGGGTATAAACTGACAAAATTCTCTTATCTGCTTTGTTACCTAATGGGGCATCTCTAGGATTTGCACATTATCAAACACAGAACACAACCATCAAAGCCACCGTATGCTAGTGAAAAGCTTGACAGACATCCTACGTTCCAAGCTAAAGGGTCAGACTTAGTATGTCAGAATGTAGGAGCCCGCTCTCCAGCACCAAAACAAGAAAAGATCAAGCAAAGCAATTAAAAAACTGATTACTCTTTACTAATAACAACTATAGAATTTGGTTAGCAGTGCTGAAATGTCTCTACAGACTCAGCAGAAAAAGAATCATATAATAGAGATCCAACGAGAAAGCAGGCTCAAAATTTCAGGTCCTATACAAAGGAATGCCACTAAGTCTTTGTATTTATTTAAAATTCTTTCATGTGACCACATAAATTAGGGTTTTGACTTCTACCTCACTTATTCTGAGGGCTCAACACCTTATATTAACTTCACCCTCATCTGGAAACAAGCTTTTGCCACCATTTTTAGCACAGAACCTTAAATAGTTATAAATGGACATGGCATAATACCCTAAAACACAGTAGGTCCACAAAAACTAATAGTTCTCCCTTATTTCACTTGGCTTTGTTACCTAACACAGCATTTTCAAGGTTTTCATTTATCAAACACTGGACACATAACACAGTTACCACTATATTCTAGTAAAGAACTAGACGTCTTGCGTTTCCTGATCCAGGGTGAGGGGCCTCATGGTAGAATGCAAGCTTAGTATGTCACAAGCTCTAGGTTCAATTCCCAACCTCAAAATAAAACAACAAAAAACTTCTCTGATCTAGATATCAAACTTCAATTCAATTTAACAAATATTTACTGCCATTATGTGCCAAGCAACAGTACTAAATGCCAGGGCTACAGAGATAAATAAATTACTATTCCTGCCTGAACTACTTCCTTCTGAAGCAAAGGAATCATAAATGTAAGTAAACATACTCAGTATAAGGTTCAGGGGTAGCACAAAGCTCCTCTCAGGTTCACTTAAAGCTACATAAAGGATGCTTCATTAGTCAAAGATTGGAGGGAGTGAATCAAGTGCTTGGCAAAGCCGGGAACTCCTAAGTAGTTCAGTATGGATAAAGAAAAAGGTTTGTGTTAGGAAGAAATAGGATACAAGTAGAAAAAGGGTAGCCCATGACACGCCAAGAGATTTGCCCTCTATCCTACCTACAGGCACTGGGAGCTGCACTTTTCAGCTAGGCAAAACATGATTAGATTTGCTTTTCTTCTTCTTCTTCTTCTTCTTCTTCTTCTTCTTCTTCTTCTTCTTCTTCTTCTTCTTCTTCTTCTTCTTCTTCTTCTTCTTCTTCTTCTTCTTCTTCGCTCTATATCTTCACTTGGTTTTGTTTTGTTATATTTCTGAAACAAGGCCTCATAGGTAGAGGCCAGCCTACAACTTATATACCAAAGCTGGTATAACTCCAGATCTCCTGTCCCCGGCACCCATGTGTTTCCATCAGTCATGACACACCAAGCTTTGTTCCCTACACCTGAACTTTTAAACCTGGTGGCCGGGTGGAGGATAACTGAAGAAGGGAGCCCCCTACAGTACAGGTGAAACAGAGTATGGGGAAGAAGGGACATGAGAAATGTCAGAAGCAAAATGCATAAGGCTCAATGACCGGCTAATTACAGGAGGAACAGTAATAACAGGATGGCTCCCACGTCTCTGGCTTAAGTAGATATAAGGAGCGGGGGTTAGTGCCACCATTAACATGGGCATGTAGTAACTGAGGTTCCTTCAATATGGCCTGCAATGATCCTGTATAATGCAATCCCATGTGTGAGCTAGGAAGCTCAGCCAATTCATGAGATGACTATAGTTCTAGATGACAGCTTGCTTGCAACCTAGTACGATCACTAGAGCCAGAAACACCCAGCTAACCCCTTCCAATTCCTGTCACTCAGATACTCTGTGAAGTAACAAAGGCATATTGTTTTCTCCTCTAAGAACCGGGATAATCTGTAATGTAGCAAATACAACCTAATACTAATACAACCTTATACTCTGAAAAGGGAGTGGCCCCATAATCACAGCTGTGGGAATGGCTTTGGAATCAGAAGCAGGCTTGGAGGACTGTAAAAGAAAACCCAAGGGCCTCAAAACACTATTTATTGGCTTGAAGCCTCATGGTCTTGAATCAGAATTCAGGTGAAGGCCGGGAGGGATGTAAGGTGGTACTGAGGAATGTACAAGGGTATCCTTGTTACATAGGGGGGAAACTTGATCAGTACCATACATGCAGACTGCAGAAATGTTCTCACCTGAACTTCTGACCAGTGCTCAATGAGCAGCTTGTTTAGTTTTCTTTTTATCAAATATGTAAGAAGAGATAAACATAGGAAAAGATATTAAACAACAAAAAATAAAAAATAAAGCCAGGATGTTGTTGATTTAAAAAGAAAATTGGCCTTCCAAATGTAAAGCAATGCTAAGATTAAGTTCTGGGCAGACACCAAATCCTAGGTGTAAGTAAGGATCAAGGGTATGACTGAAAACCTTCAGTCAGATCAAAGGCAAACAAAAGGTGTAATAAAGAAATTAAGGGTGTGCCTCACAAATCCAATTAATCAAACAATAAAGCCTAATTAACAGTCTAAAGTACTGAAACAGTCCGTTTCAGAGGTTTTTGGAGTCGGTGGTTTTTAACTAATGAAAAGGAATCCAGCAAAAAAAATTCACCAAAGACCCAGAAAGTTTTTAGAAAAAACACTTCGTCAGACACAGCCTGCTTAAACTGAAAAGGGCGGAAGCAAGACAAAAGGAAGTCTTTGAGCCCCTAAAATTCTATTAACAGGAAGTAGAATGAGAAAACTAATCAGCTGTGAAGCACATGCTTTCTGGGGATCACTCAGAGGGTGGAGCCAGAGCCTAGAGGGCAAGGCACAGAGCCATGGAGAATTATCCCAGGCTGGGGACCTAATCAAGACCATCCAGCATTTGCCATTCAATTTCAGAACTGGCATGGACCAATGGCTCTTTTGTGAGTTCCATTTCCTCCCCTTTAGTAGTTATCCCAGGCCTGTCTCTCTGTATGGCATCTTAGATGTATGGGAGACATCCTATTGCTTGAGCCTCACAGGTAGCTATTTAACTCATCACAAAGATGCTAAACATCACAAGACACTCACCAACATCAGAACCAAATTCAGATGATGTGATTGTGGACTTTGAGCTGTTGCTGAAAGATAACACTTCTGGGGCAAGTATATTTTTGCATGTGGATGAACATGAACCATTTGGTGGCTGGAGGGAGACAAGACACCAATGATACCTAACTACTTATCTAGTCCCCTTCCACAAGGTTAGGACTGGTCTGTGTGACCAAGAAAATATGGAAAAGGGTGAAATAGCACTTCCAAGCAATTATAAAACACTGAGAATACAACCTGAGTTCCCCCATTTACCTGGTCTCTCAGAGTTCTCCTTCTGGACAAATTAGCAAAAGCTAAGGTGGAAGGAACTGAAAAAAAGTCAACCAGTAAACAAGGCCTACTGATAGAACTTAAGAAAACTCAGCAGGGGAGATGGCCCAGTTTAGAACACTGGCTGCTCTGGCAGAGGGCCCAGGTTTGATTCACAGAACCCACATGGTGGCTTTCAAGTCTAAGGGGATCTAATGCCCTCTTCTGGCCTCCACAGGCACCAGACATGAACATGATACACAGCAAAACTCTTACACATATAAAATAAAATGGGTTAGTCTAAATGATGATGATGATGATTTAAAAAGCAGATTCTCCAGCCCCAGTGAGCTCTTGAGTTGAGATCTGCAACCTGGAGTAAGATTTAGAGCCAGGACCACCAAACCTTGACTCTTGACCATCAGAAACTAAACAGCAAACAATTATTATTACAGTTTGCAAACATTTTGTCAGCTAATTGGCAATGAATCGAATTGTATGGAATTGTTAAAATATACTGAATCTTATTCCTTAAAGCTATATGTTTTTGAATTTAGATAAAAGAAAGACCCAGAAATAAAACCATGAATAATTTCCTACAAGAAAATGGCAGGCCTAAAAAACTATCTGTGTGGCACACAGATGGCTCTACAGTGCTTACTGTACCAAACTAGAACAGAGCCCAGACTGAGCAGTGGTAAGAAGTCAGTTCACAGGAAAACAAATTTCAGAAGACAAGTGAACAGAAAGGCAATCAAAAGGGAGACTAAGAAGACAGAGCTGCTCCAAGGGAAGCAAATGCCCTGAGTAACAAAAACTAGAAAGAGAAATGTTCTCTGTAAGAAAAGGCATGGAAGGAGACAACTGGAAATAATAATGGAATTCGGATGGACAGCAACCCTAGGAAAGTGAATGTGTGAGCACAAAATGAGACATCGTCTGAAAAGAAAAAGAGACAAATGAGAAAGAAACAATTGGGATCCACACTTCACTTGGAAACTACATGCTTTGGTAAATAAGCTTTTCCAATTCCAACCAAAACCGAACTGACATTTAAGAAGAAAGCTTTCAAGAAAGAAGACAACAGAAACCAATGAAGAATATTACTAATCCATCTGATGCATATCTCAATAACATCAATATTTATGATAAATAATTTCAAGAGCCTACAGTTAATAATCTGTGTGTGGGGAAAAAATCAAGCTTATTTGATCACTCAATAGAGTGATCAAAGAAGAGCAAAAAAGGAGAAGCTAGAGAATGTATTAAAATATTCTCTGATAACAGCAAACAGGTTATAAGTCTTATCATCTTTTAAAATTCAGACAGTTTCTTAATTTTCCAGAGATAAGGAGCTGACTAGGAACCGATTCTAAACGCGTTAATCTTGCCACACACCAAATCTTGTGCAGCTCAGAGACAGCAACCAACAGTGGAGAGAATATGGTTTAGGATAACAGGATAAGCAATATAAATAAGCATATTATATAACAAAATTGGATAAGAAATTAGGGTCACATTCCAAAGGCAAAGATATGCCATCTGTTTCTATTGATGTGGGACCGTTCCTGCTCACAACTATTTTATCACTTCGGAGACTAAGTCAGGAAGATTCCCCACAAGTTTAGAGACAGGCTGGACTGTCTCAAGAACAGCAATAAAAACCTACAAACATGTAAGCAAAGATTAACAGGAAACGGGTAAGAGTTTATTTGTATGACATACAAATTATGTTATTATGAACAGCTGTACCTCTTGTTCCATTTAGCTTTGTTACCGTTTCGCCCTCTAACACTCAAAAAGAAAGGGGAGGGTGTCCCATAAATCACTTGTTATGCCCTTTACACAATCTGATAATTACGAAAGAGGGCGGATATCATTTCAATCACTACATCTATGTAGACTATGACAATTTGCTTAGTATCTACCTCTCTTTCCTGCCAATGGTTTAGTTTTAGAACTGAGGAAGAGATGTTGTGTATCGTGAATATAGAAGAGACTCTATTCGGGTCTTAGATTAACGGTTACCAATCAACTGCTGCTTCTGCCCACCACCTGGTTTCCTCTCCTAGAAACATTTAGCATTTCCAAGGAATCGTCTGACTAACGTCATGGTTTGTTGTTGTCTCGTTTACCTGGCATGTGCATAGCTCTACTCTCAAACACTGCCTGACACACAACCGGAGCCCAGTCAACACTAAACAAAGCGAAGGCCAGGGCTGGTGGCGCACGGTTGTTATCCCAGCACTCAGGAAGCTGAGGCAGGAAGACGGCGGGTTCGAAGACAGTTTGGGCTGCACGGTGAGACCCACGTCCTTCTCAAACGTCTCCGCTTCACTGTCAATCTGGTTCCACAGAGCAGCCTACACTCGTGATGTAACCCAGGGCAGGGCATCCTTCCTACTCTGTGTCCCGACACCCAACTCGGGGCTAGGCATGCAGTAGGAGCTCAGTCTCTGAATGAATGACCCTGAGAGTCCGACGTGCGCCAGTGATGCAGCGGCAGCCGCAGACCCGGTTCCGATAAGGTACTTCAGCCCAGCCCAGCCTCTAGCCCGTCAGCGCGCCCCTGCAGACTACAGTAGCCGTGCAGGGCCAAACCCCGCCAGCACGCCCTTCTGTAAGGAGAGCCTGGCTCCCCCAGACACCGAGCCCAGGCCACGGGGCGGCCACTCACTGTAGGTCCGGCCCAGGGCTTGGAAGAGCAGGTCTCGTTTCACGCTGACAGTCGGCATGGCGAGTATTGAACACTGCGCCTGCGCCACGTGCAGGTCCTCAGCGACCCTAGTGCGAAGGCCCCTCCGCTCCGCCTGTGGGCTGTCTCACGTAATGCCTGTCTAAAAACGTAAATTTCCACTCCCGTTCTTCTCCTGAATACAAGAAAAATGCCATTATCTGGCTTATGTATTATATCTGTATTGTGGTAACAACAGAACGTCTTGGAACATATACACATTCGGGTGAAATTGTCTCTGTTTTGACAGGAAACAGTGAGGACAGACCGCAGAAGCCCGGGTGCTCTCAAAGTCGCTTATTAGGTTGAGGGGAAACTGGGAAGCCAAATTGGGTAGGCGGAGTCCTTAGAGGTGCTGGTACAGAGGTGGGGAGTCTTCCCAGGTAAAGTCTTCCCTGAGGTGTTGAAAAGCAAGTTAACCAGGTACAGGGCTTCCTGGAAAGAAGAATGTGCAACTACTAATGGCAGGTTCTGTTAACAGACCACGATTTTTACTTCAGTTTCTCTGTATCGCTCTGGCTGTTCTGGAACTCGTTCTGCAGACCAGGCTGACCTTGACCTCACAGAGATCCCTCTGCCCCTTCCCCCCTCCATCTCTGAGAGTCTGTGTGGAAAAAGTTAAGGGTTTTGAGATGGAACTTAGCAAAGGTTGTTAGGATGGGCCCTAAGTGCAATGGTTTGAGTAAGGTCACCAAAAGGAAAAAAAAAAAAAAAAAGACGGTCAGTGGTCATCAGAAACCGGAAGAAACTAGAGAATTCTCTCCTGGCCTATGGAGCAGGCCTCAAACCTTGGACTTAGGCCAATACAACCGCTGGTTTCTGGCCTCCAGAACCGGAATGAAACAAATTCTGTTTCATTTTATTACTGTTTTTGGTTTGAGATAGAGTCTCATCTCTGTAGTTGAAGGAGGCCTAGAACGCATGCTGTAGCCCTGGCCAGAGATTTTAGAGATTCCTCTGCCTTGAGAGTCACCTCACCAGCCTCAAGTTTCTGTTTGAAATCAAAAGTTTGTGGTACTTTATTTCAGCAGCCGTGAAAAAAATTAATACACCAAAGCGAAGTGCTATTTGTAACCCCTTTAAGAGATTTTTTAAAATGAAAGAAGTGTAACTATGGAGTTCGCCAGTCTGCTGGGCAGAGCAGAGACGTTGCTTCTTCAAGGGAACTCCACTACCCCTCCCTTAATTGAAGCAGAAGTGGGGCCAGATTTAGGCCACCTTGACTCTTACTGGCACTAATTTCCATTTATGGGAAGTCTTATGTGTAGGTTTCTGCCCCCAAATTACTGCGTGTTGATGTGCACCCAGGGGCACTCACTGCAGAATTTTCCATGGCCATGACTTCAATTTTCTTATCTATAGAATAGAGATGATTATATATACCTTAGAATAATCAATGTAAGGGTTAGAAAGGATTCTCTTAATTAACTAGCACAGTTCTAACATCATTGGTCCTGGAAATGGGGCAGGTGTCATCATTTTTCTCTTTCCTCACCAGTTTCCTGCTCTCAGAATGTCAGTGACACATTGTTTCCGTCTGTCATCTCTCCCAAATAATACATGTTTTTCCTCATACATACAACTACTGTGTGCCTTCTTTGTGACTAAAAGAGGCTATTAGAAGACACTAGAGGAATAAAGAAAAGTAGGACATGAGTACTCATCACAAATGGCTTTAGCTGACTGATAGAAAAGATACTTAGAAAAAGCCCAAAGCAGTACATCCCAAAATACAATTAGGTGTCATTGTTTTGTCAAGTTTAAGGCTAACCTGAAAGCTGTAATGTGGTTACGGTAACAGGAAGTGAATGCTGCATTAACATAAAGATCATATTTTCAGGCATACATAAATGGTGGAACTAGAAGACAAAATAAAATCCTTATAGCAACAAATGCAAACCTGTTAGTTCTGAGTGTGATGGAAGGAATGCACCCTGGAAAGATGAATGTTAGTGTCCCCCAGAGAAACTGAGTGAGCAAACAGATAAGTAGGGTAGAGAGACAGATAATAAAGCAGTGGCCCATGCAAATGCAGGAAACTGAGAAATTATGCAATCTGTTGTCTACAGACTGGACACCCAGAAAAATGAATAAGCTGGCTTGAAGGTATGAAAGTGCAAGCTTCTCTGAGGATCTGAATACCAGGAACACTGAGGGCAGGAAAAGATCAATGCCTTCACTCAGCCGACAAAGATCAATTTCACACTCAACCCTTTTACTCTATCCAAGCGTTTGAGTGGTTCCCACTCACAAAAGAGTTCACCCACTCAAATGCGTGTCCCTCAGAGATGCACAATGAACAATATTTGAACAGTCATCTAGGGATCTTTTAACTCAAGCATTTGACCATAAAATTAACCCTCATAATTCTTTAAAATACTGTTTTTTTAACCTGATGTGTCACCATGCCTGTGTTTTTAGAAATTATATAGATATGGAAAACAAAGACTGTAAATAATGCTATTTGGGGAGGAAAAGAGAAATAGTTCTTGATTTATTTTTTTTTTTTTTTTTACTTTTAAGGTTTGTCCCTCACAGAGATTTTTAAAGTTTCAGCCCAATTTAAATAATTTTCCTTGATTCTGGGTTTTAGGTTGTGTTTTTTTAAAGATTAATTTATTTATTTAATGGGTGTTCTATCTGTGTGTACGCTTGTGTGCCAGAGAAATCATCAGATCTCAGATGGGTGTAAGCCACCATGTGGTTACTGGGAATTGAACTGAGGACCTGTATAAGAGCAGACAGCGCTCTTAACCCCTGAGCTACCTCTCCTGCCCTTTAGGTTGTGTTTTTAAAACTCTTCCGCCACGCATTTTTCTAAAATCATGTTTTCCTCTTTGAGTACATCAGTAGAATTCTTTTACATTTAAATCCCATATCTTTTTTGAAATTTGTTTTGGTTTTTGGAGTTAATGAGCAAGCAAGTTTTATTTTCTTCTCAAACAGCAATGCCAATACCATTTATTTAAAAAGCTTCTTTTTCTCCATCCAGTTTGTAATATCATATATTAAATTTCCACATATATTTGGATCTACTGCCAACATGTCTGTTTCAGTGCCAGTACCAAGCTATTTTAATGATTATGGGTGCTGGTTTCCAAATCCCTCCTGGAAATCAGTTCCAAATACTGAAGAACCACATTGTCAAGTTTAGTTACACCGATGACCCTTCTTCTCTAGTTACTTTTTACATTGCTGTGACCAAAAATACCCAACAGGAGAAAAATTATTTCTGGCATGCTTTCATAGGGTTCAGTCATGATGGGCAAGACATGGAGAGGCGGTTGAGTTCATGTCACGGAGGGCCATGGAGTCTCTTCGCAGAAATAGAATAATAATTAAGACGGTCCCCGACATAGGTTTACATTGGCTCACAACTCCAGAGAATGAAGCTTAAGGTCCAGTAGCCCCATTTGCTTTCTGGGAAGGGTGACAGCTCATGGGGAAGATGGCAAGAGTCTACATTGAGGTCAGCAGTCAAATCACATCTTGAGTCAGAACAGTGAAAAAATAGGTGAAAAAGTCAGAAAGGACACTGCTGTTTAAATTTGAAATATCATCCAAAGGCTCATATTTTGAGCACTGGATCACTAGTTTATAACATTTGTTTAGAAGGCGGAGCCTTCACAAGATGGGACCTACCTGTTTGAAATAGGCCCCTGATCCTGGTTAGAGCCTGTGCTTTCTGCTTTATTTTCTGCAGCCTTGTGAACAACCATTCCAAAAACTGTTTTTCTTGTGTGGTTCCACTGAGCTTTATTGATGGTATTCGAGAGAATGGGGCTCCCTGTGCCCCTCCCACTATTCTGGGGGTCAGGGATGGAAACTGAGGGAGATGCTCAGTGTCAGGGGCAGAGTTGGGACAGGGACTCCTCAGCAGCCAAAGGGCTTCTCTTTTGCTCTCTGTCCTTGGTGGGGTGGGTGGTCCAGGGCTTCTTCTTCCTTGGAGGCCATGTAGGCCATGAGGTCCACCACCTTGTAGTCATGTTTTTTGTCTATAGTTACAATAGCTGCATAGTGGCATTTCACCATGGCTCCAGTTGACATGTCCAGTGTTGTTCCAAATCTTCATGCTCATTCGCTACCCATGCAATCTTTATTGAAGTGTCTGTTCCAATCCCTTGCACATTTTTTATTGGATGGCTTAGTCTTATTACCAAACAGTCCCTTTTGAAGAGCAGAAAGGTTTAATGTTGATGAATTCTAAGTTATCAATTTGTGTGTGAGAGGGAGAGTATATGTGTGCGCATGCTTATTTGTTGTGGAGTGCAAGCCCAAACATGCCCCAGCACAAAGTAGAGTCCAGAGGACAACCTTTGGGTGTTAATCTTTACCTTTCCACCATGCATGAGAGCACTTCTCTTTGCTGCTCTGTGAGTCGGGGTAGCTGGCCTGAGAGCTTCAGGGAGGTTCTCTTGTCTCTGCCTCCCAGCTTGCTGTGGAGGGCTAGGATGGCAGGTGATTGAGGTACTCTGGCTTCTACTTGTGTTTGGGGAATATAATTAGAGTGTGTACCTGCCAAGCCATCCTCTCAGCCCTAAATTATCAGTCTTGTATAGACTGTATCTGAATGAAATGGGTGCCATGAAAAAAAAAAAAACAAACTAGCCACTCTACAGGTGAAAATGAAAAGGTTTACTCTAAACCTCCAAGGCGAGCAAGCAGAGAGAAGCAATGGTGGGTTGGGGTGGAGGTTTTCAACTTTTAAGGGACCTGGTACCTGGGAGGAGGGGAGCCTGTGAGTTGGGATGAAAGGTTTTAAAGTGTATAACAGGTACTTGTGCGTAGGGATTGAAGGTGCCTAGAAGCTAGCCTAGACCCTAATGTGCAGAGGTTCCTCCTGGCAGAGAGAGCAATAATACTTCCTTTTAGCAGGTAGGGACTGTTTTCTCAGATCCCAGAGGAAACGCTTGCTTTTGTCAGACTTTGGGAAAAGAGATTTTTTTGAGACCAAACAGTATCTTTGATTTAATATCTAATAAACCTTTTTGTAATCCATTGTTGGGTGTTTGTTTTGGTCTTTTGTTTGTTTGTTTGTTTGTTTGTTTGTTTGTTGAGGCATGGTCTCATTCTAGCTCAGGCTGAGCTGAAGTTTACTCTGTAGCCCGGGCTAGTCTTGAACTCATAGCAGTCCTCCTACCTCAGCATCCTGAGTGCTGGAATTACAAGTGTGAGCCAGGTCAATGTTTCTCTTTTATCTCAGGCTTATTTGGGATAATCTAGGTCCTTGCCCTTTCTTTTTTGTCTTTTATCATCTTTATATTTTTACTATTTTTTCCTGGAAAAAAAAACTCTGCTCAGATTTGATTAAGATACCTCTTGATTGCAATTGAAATTACTTATGGGTTATCTTAGAAAGCACAAAAGCTCAACGCTTGGATTTTTCCACTATGTTGGTTGATTATTCTAAAAGTTTGTAAATTTCAGAGTCTACTGAGTATCACTGAGAGCCAGGTGCAGAAATGTGTGTGTGCCTACAATCCCAGACCTTGGGGGGAGGTGCGGAAGGAAGGTTATAAGACTGTCTCAAAGAAAGAAAGAAAGAAAGAAAGAAAGAAAGAAAGAAAGAAAGAAAGAAAGAAAGAAAGAAAGAAAGAAAGAAAGAAAGAAAGAAAGAAAGAAAGAAAGAAAGAAAGAAAGAAAGAAAGAAAGAAAGAAAGAAAGA
>CM053751.1:56935246-56950368 GCA_028658305.1 Pachyuromys duprasi
TTGAGCTTGTGAATCTAAAGAAACAATTTCAGAAGTAACAGTTTTGGATTTTTTTAAATCCCATATTTCATATTCTAAAATACTCTAAATTTAGTGTTTTTGCTGCATTCCCTCCTCCGGTCCCCCTTCGTTTACCTCTCCCCAGCTCTCTCACCCTCCTTTTCATTTCTCCTCCTGTCCCTAGTCCTTCTTCCTCACATGCATATTATCATATTTTCTGAACACTTTCTAAGAGTAACTTGGAGGTATGGCTGCTCTTACCTCTGAAGGCTTTAGCATATATTACCAATTTTATATGTATAGGAAATCAAGGGTATTCTTTTACAAGGTGAAACACAGATCTTGTCCCAAAGGGAATAAGATATAATTTATTCTGAGCTAATCAATATTCATGACCTAGGAATGGTGGAGAGCACAGATCCAGGATTTCAGCATGCTTCACCATGGAAGGTGATTACAAGGAAAAAAGGAGTGAGAAGGCAGAGCTGATGGCTTCTGGTGCAGGGTACCATTTATGGTTGCTAGCAGGGAGAGCAGTGCTGATAGTTCCCAGTAAGATTGCCACTGATAATGGTCGGTGGGCCACTGGTGACAGCCAGACAGTAGAGAAAGAAATGGAGGGAAAAAATCAAACTCGCGCACGCGCACACGCACACATGAACATGCACACACACACATACACAGAGAATGGAGCAAAGGAGGCTCCAAAACTAACACTATACTTTTTTCTCTTAGCACTTTTATACCTCCTAAAACAAAGTTCTTTCTCTATGTGAGAATTAAAATTACCTCATGGCCATAGGTTACATATTGTCTAAAAGTAATCACAAAAACATAATATTTTCAAAAACAGATAAAGTCGATACACAAGAGGGAGTTACCACAAGATTATTGATTACATATTTTTCTATTAAAACTCACACCTAACTAAACAGTCTTTATCTTTATTCCACAAGTTCATTATAAGTTCAAAAAATACTTTTTTGTCATAGGTTAACAAGGTTTTTGTTTTTTACCAAGAAACAGGTCATCTATCTTATGTCTTATTTCTGAAATCTTGTATTAAGTCTAGTTGTGTCTTGTATGAAGTCTACTTAAACTAGCTAATCATCCATTCTTTGTTCTTATACTCACAATAGAACTACCCACTCCTTGTTCATGGCTTTTTATCATGGTGCACACCAAGACTTCTGACCTCATCCTTGGATCTAACCTAGAATGAATGCTTTCCTTGACCATTAACTTATCCTAAGACTATTTTTCTTCCTTGTGCAACTTACATGCTTGTAATGCACGAAAGCTCACTGAACTACTTTTGCAGTCTTTACTATTTTATGAGGAGGCACATTCTACTTTTCTAAGACAGGGTTTCTCTGTGTAACCTTGGCTATCCTGGACTCACTTTGTAGACCAGGCTGGCCTCGAACTCACAGAAATCCACCTGCCTGTGCCTCCCTGAGTGTTGGGATAACAGGCGTGCACCACCAACCTCCCAGATGTATCTTAACTTTTTAACTTCTTAAAATTCCTTGAATCAAATCAGCAATTCTATAAAATTATTATCAGGAATTATAAAACCATCAATTTATCTAAAGAGCATTGTTCCATTAAAGTACATCTTCATATCAATCTGCAGGAAATTTGTTCAGCAGAGTACGCTAACACCCAGGAAGCAATCACACCAGACTATAGGCAGTGATCTCCCCATACCTAATCACACCATGCCAGATATATGAAGAATACAGCAATGACATGCACAGGCACATCAGCAGCAAGAAGCAATCTGGAAATGAAAGCCCTGGGCCATGCCTCTCCAAGGTACACCCATTGCAGCCATGCAAAATAGTGGGCAGCAGCTGGTCAAGTGGTGGCACACACCTTTAATCCCAGAACTTGGGAGGCAGAGGCAGAGGCAGGTGGATCTCTATGAGTTCGAGGCCAGCCTGGTCTAAGAGTGAGTTCTTGGACAGCCAAGGCTACACAGAGAAACCTGTTTCAAAAACCAAACAAACAAACAAAAAACAATAGGCGGTCTCCAGGAAGTTTCACTTTCCTACTGTGGCTCTTCACTTGCCAGAGCTGTTGGGGGGAGGGGGTGTTCTTTAACACTTATGTGAATGATTCGTATGAGTTCTTAGACATCTCTGAGCACTGTCATCCGTTTTTTGTTAGAGACTACCTCTCAAGCTTCTGGCAGGCATATAAAACAGTATTTGTGCTTGTACTGTCTCACATTTGCAAACCTTTCTGAAGCACACCGAACAGGGGACTAAGTTTTAACTGGATTCTGGTTTTGATTTATTTGACTTCTATAGGCAAAGAACCAGGTCAAATAGTGGGCGTGTTTCTTAAAAGAAAACAGTTCCCCCTTATATAATACTTTTAAAGTATGGAGTAAGCAAGCTCGAAGAGCAGACTGCAGAACTTGCCTTCGCCCACCTTCTTCAACTCCTGAGAGAATGCTCTTAAAGCATGAGTTATGAGAATGGGTAGACTGTCACACTTGTACTCTTTTGTTCAACAGATGGCATTAATTAGTGGTTTGAATTTCCGTGCTTTAAGGAACATAAATGAACAAAAGTGCTAGTGAATTTTGCTTGCCTGTGAATTCTATTATCTTTCTCAATTCCACATCAAATCATCAAAGTATAAAAACAGGGTTTTTTTTTTTCTTTTTAAATTTGTTTCTTTGGTTTTTGTTTAATTTTAAAAAGATCTGTGTAGCAAAGGCTGGCCTTGAACTCCTGGTCCGTCCTTCTTTGCTTCTTATACTGGGATTACAGGATTCTGCTTCCATGGCCAGGCAGAAACAGTTTTATGGGGGAAAATGACATCTTAGATGAGAAAGGGAGGAACACACATGACCTATATATCTAGTTATTTCTTAATATTGATGATTAATGCAAACAACTCAAGTCTCTCCATTTTTGTGTTGCAGTTTGCTCGTGGAAACTTACTGCAGGCTTTTAAAGATGTGACCATCTGTGAGTGGGTTTGTTCTACAGTGACTGACCATCCTGTGAGCGGCTTTGTTTTGCAGGGTTTAGTTTGGGTCTTCGTTTCTTCCTTTGAGAGCATCATTTAGCTTCTTTTACAAAGAATTTTTGAGGGCTGTGAATATACATCAGTGCTAAAATGCTTGTTTAGCATACATGAGGCCCTGGATTCAATCCCCAGCAATACACACACACATGCATACACATGCACGCACACACACACACACACATCCCACCACCAACAACACTACCAGCATCTACAAAAACAAACAATACTTCTTTAAATGAAGGAAATTCCATTCTAATTATGAGAAAAGTAGAAAAAATGTAAATTTTCTTAGAGGTAGGAGGTAGCTTAGTAATAAAGTGTTTGCGGAGCATGAATAAGGCTCTGAGTTCAAAACTGTAGATGTGAATAGAAAAGTGCCAAACATCATCATTGCAATTTGGGCATTTTTTTTCCTCTTGGTTGTTTTAAAAAAATATAAGCCGGTAGTGGCACACGCCTTTAATCCTAGCTCTAGGGAGGCAAAGGCAGGTGGATCTCTGTGAGTTCAAGGTCAGCCTGGTCTATGGAGTAAGTTCCAGAGAGCCAAGGCTACACAGAGAAACCCTGTCTGGAAAAACCAAATAATAATAATAATAATAAATAACATTATTTAATTGAACTACACGAACTGAATGTTTTTAAAAATCTCAAGCAATCAGTGGTAGCTAACTGATAACTAATAATTATTGTTTCTCTTTGTTTCTTTGTTTTGAGACAGGGATTCTCCATGTAGCCTTGGCTGTCCTGGACTCCATTTGTAGACCAGGCTGGCCTTGAATTCACAGAGATCCACCTGACTCTCCTTCCATGAAAGCTAGGATTACAGACATGCACCAGTGCACCTGGCTTTTTTGTTTGTTTAGGTTTGATTACTATTTCTTATTAGCCATATGTTATGTAAGCATTTCTTCACCCATGCTCCTGTTAGTGTCCGTTCACCCATGCTGCTGTGAGCAACTCCAGTAAGTTCATTGGCCCACCATGCTGGACTTGGGTGGGACTTTTTTCTTTGGCCTGTGGGTGGCGCTCTACCTTGGGTGAATAGATGTTTGTTTACCCCTCCCCAGGAAGAGTCACAGAGATCAAAATTGTTCTTGTTTCCCTGAGCTCGGCCTATGGGGACCTGGATGCATCTCTATTCTGCTAATCTTGTTTGTCTTTGAAGTCTAGGTGCCTATGGGTCAGAAGTCTCTCTTCAGGTACTGGATGCTCAATTTTAATGTACGTTTGCACACATCCTGCATTGCGCTACTGCACACACCCTCGGCACCATGACATTTGATAATTGCTGTCTTAGTTGGGGTTTCTATTGCTGCGAAGAGACACCATGACCACGACAACTCTTATTAAGGCAAACATTTAATTGGGGAATGGCTTACAGTTCAGAAGTTTAGTCCATTATTGTCATGGTGGGAAGTGTGGCCAGCAGGCAAACATGGTGCTAGAGAAGGAACTGAGAGTTCTATATCCAGATCGGCAGGCAGCAGGAAGAGATTGCCACACTGGGTGTGACTTGAGCCTCTGAGACCCAAAGCCTAGCCAATAGTGACGCTCCTCCTCCATCAAAGCCACACCTACTCCAACAAGGCCACACCTCCTAACAGTGCCACTCCCTATAGGCCTTTGGGGGCATTTTTATTCAAACCACCACAATTGCCAAGGCAATAACACAAAGGAACCACAAACAAAAAAGCAAAAAAGAGGAGTCCTACCTATACTATGGCTCCAGAATTTGGCAAAAAAGCAATGCATGTATTGCATGGATGAAGTCAGCAGCTATGCACTTAAATCTGCTTGTCTGATTAGCTGTTAGTGGGGGAACTTATAAGGAGAAAGAGAAGTGACTCAGTATTTAGCAGGTCAGAAAGATATGCTTGCTCTGCTCCTGGAGAGGGGATGTTAGGTGTGTGATGTCACCGAAATGACAGGATGTAAGTCTGTGTGCAGCCAGATATATAGCAGATTCATTTCATGGCCCCAACACTCCTGTGTGCTCTAACTATTCACCCTTTACTCTTCCCTGGTTCCGAGAACCACAGCCTTCTTATGTCATCATTTTGCCTTTTCCAAAACGTCACCTACCTGGAATCAGAGTGTGCTTCTTTTCTTTAGTAGCTTCCTTCGCTTATTGTGTCCGATTTACTAGTTGGATCTTTAGCACAGGTATGCACATGTTGGTAAAAGCATAGTATCACTGGACAGCACTGACGGTGGCCTCAGACGGCCCCTGGGGGTATCGCTACACATTGGGTCACAGAGAAGAGGGAGTTGTGGTGTTTCAGGGGAAAATCCAGTGCCTGTCACTAAGAGACCTCCCTGTAGCCTTGGTTCAGGACTCTCTTTAACAAGATTGAAAAAGAATAGATAGGAATTTGGAGTCTGGAGAGCATTAGTTAGAGGAGATCTCACTGCAAAAGAGAAGGCTGAAGCATCACTGCTTAAAGTGACCTGCGCTAGTGAACACTCATCACCTACCAGGCTTCAAGTTTTTATTCTGTCCTCCTCTCTCTTATTGACAAAATGTTTTGTTTTGTTTTGTTTTGTTTTGTATTTTTGAGACAAGGTTTCTCTGTGTGGCCTTGGCTGTCCTGGAACTCTTGGCCTCAGACTCACAGAGATCCACCTACCTCTGCCTCCTGAGTGCTGGCATTAAAGGCGTGTGTCACCACCACCCAGCTCATATAATTCTTCTTGTTATTCTTTTCAAAACAGGGGTTCACTGTGTGACCTAGATTGACATGTAATTCAATCGTCTTACCTCAGGAATGGAACACCACACCTGGCTTCTAAAAGTGTTAAACTATTATATATAAGTCAAACATTTAAAAATGTATTTTTTTGAAGCCGGGTGCACACCTGTAATCTCAGCACTCGCCAATTATGAGGTTGTAGGTGCTCACTTCTGCACCTGCGAAGCAACGGAATAATCTTTAATTCTGAGAATAGAATCAGCCTGAAGTGCAGTAGAGATGCATATATATAAGCCTATGCTCGTGCCAATAACCTTCATTTCAACTCAAGAGACCCTATTTGGTTTTTCCAACTTGATCGACTTTTTGACCATACGGTTCTGTAGCTTACAAAGTGTTTTGTGCTTGTCAAGTTGTCAGTTATGTAGGATGGTTATACTTACCGTTGCAGCTCCCGAGTATAAAGAAAAATGAGTAGCCTTTTAAAAAAAAAATTATAACTTCGGTATCGATTTGTGACAGTTAAGGACAGATTTTTCTGTTACCTTCCAGGTTGTCATGCTTCCCAAATAGTCACTTCTGTTGTTATGTGTCTGTTTGAAAATCACTACAATCCAAAACTGGCTAGGATCCACGCTGGCTTTGCAGTCTGCGCCGTTCAGGGTCTCAAACGCCGAATTCAGTCCAGTAAGTGCTGTCGGGCACAGTAGAGGGCACACTAACCCCACGAAATACCTTATTATCTGCTATCTGGCCTCTAGAGGGTGCACTAACACCTCAAACTACCAAAGAAAATAATCCCCTTGCTCCTCATCTTTGTAATTAGAGTAAATTTTAATTTCCAAAAAAAGTCACAGAAATAGATTTTAAATTTACTTTTTTGCTGAACCGAAGTAGAATCACTAGTAAATTTGAGTAGCTGAGAACAGGTGTGGTTGAGACAGCAAGATACTCCCTCTCCATGGCTATGTCAGTCTCAGAGTCTTTCTTAACAGTGATCAGAGCCATTCCTGTTTACTAGAGTTGATACTCAGATTAAATCTGTGTGCTGTGTGCCTTCATTGACCTATTTATTTACTTATTTGTTTGTTTGTTGGAGCTTTTGAGATGGGGTCTCTCTGTAGCCATGGCTGGCTTGGCTCTTGCTATGTAGACCAGACCAGTCTCAAAATCACAGAGACCCATCTGCCTGGGTATGCACCACCACACTGGCCATTACTGGCTTATACTATTGTAAAATGGTTCCTTTTGAGGCAGCATTCATGCTTTAATTTCTAAATAAGAACACCTAAATTTGTAACCGGTGATAACCTGGGCTGTTACTCTCTGAGTCCTCAGTAGCATCTCCCAGTACTGGTTTCCTAGGAAATTCTGCAGTTCCAGGTTTCCTCCTGTGACCTCCCCAACACACAGGAAATGTCTGTGCCTCCAGATTCTCTTAAACCCATACTACAACCCATTCCACTTGGCCCATTTTGGAGAATTTGAAACCACGAAATGTCAGACAGAACAGTATGGATATCAAGGCTTATTTGCTATCTGTCTCCCTGGTATGCTAGAGCAGGTAGCAGGGATCTAGCTACAGCAGCCTCTTGCATCATGCAGAGCACCTTAGATTTTACTCTGTGGGGAAAGCCACAGGGAACTTGTCAGGAGCTCTGAACAAAAGCGCTGTCTGTTCATTCGTTCAGTGGTAGAAAGATCATTGACATAGTGGCACAGAGGCGGGCTAGAAGGGTGGCATCTGAACACTAGAACTATGGGACAGGCATACGGCAGTGGTCAGGGAGACCTGATGAGGGCTACCCTGGCACAGGGCTCTGATGATAGAAATCCAGAAGAGAACAATGTTTAATAGAGTAACAAGCCTTAGTGAATGATTCATCTTCCGGTAGCCAGCAGCAGTGTATTTTCATTATTATCGACATCTGATACTGTGAGCAGCTACCCAATAAATGTTTTGGAATGAAATGAGTCACCAGTCAACCGGTGACCAGCAGAGGGGAATTTGCACAACAGACTGATATTTCAAACTGGACGACTGGACGGGCGATGGAATCCTTTGTGTTGGTGTTGGAACAGGGCCTGCTCTGAGGAATAATTTGATGCATTGGATTTGGAGATACGAGCTTGAGGTGTCTTTGAGCTGTCAAAATGGAGATTTTGGTGATATGGCCCAGGAAGCTGAGGAATATATTCCAGGAAATGAGTTTGATAGAATTCAGCACACCTAAGTTGTAGATGAATTCATGTGTGGATGAGGTTAGAAGACAATAGAAATAATGAAGGAACTCTCGGAAATAGCATCTTACAGGACGGGCTAGAAATAGAACCTAGCAGGCATGAGAATTGGCCAGAAGAGAGCTAGAAGGATGGTGTGTCAAGGGAACTGTCTTTGCAAGAGAAGCAATGACTTATTTCTCACTAAAGTTGCTCTGAATTAAATGGCATGTCATGAACTCAGGGAAATTCAAAGCCGTCACGATCAGGTTCTCTCATCTGTCGTTGATTATTAGTATTTATTATTGATTTATCTTTTAGTCAAACAGTAGTTATTCCTAAACCAGCAGTATACCCAAATCACCACACAGAGACTGGGATTTATTTAATTAACCTAGAACACAATGCTGGGCAATAGTTACTCCATCCTAAACCTCCAAGCAAGCATGCTTACCTACCATTCAGAGTCACCCATTATACTTGCTTTTAACCAGATCTTAGGTCCAGTTCATCTCTGCTGGTGGTTCCAAGTCCTCTCCTCCCCTATCCCGCTTCCTGACTCCCTCCCACTCACTTCTTTCTCCTCCCCTTCGGACCAGGATGTCCCACCCTATTCTCTCCATTGCTCAGCACTGGCTGGTTGTTTTATTGACAATACAAAGAACAAATGGTGGCATGTTTACACAAACTTTAGACAGGTGATGCTTAGAATATACATCACAATGCAATGTCCGGATTGAAACCAGATAGTGGGGGAGAGAAATCAGCATGTGAATGAACAAGGGTAAATTGTATACATTCCACAAGAACTTTATACCAACACCTCATCCATCAGCCCCTGCCTTTTCTCTCAAGAGAGCAGGCCCATCAAAGCCAGGTTTGACCTGTAACCCAGTGTACTGAAGGCTGAGGAAGGATGATTGCCATTAGTTTAATGCACACTTAGGCTAGTGACCTGAGGGCCAGCAGATGTGATCCTGTAGAGAAAAAGAGAGGAGAGAGAGAATCGTTCAGAATCATTACATTTATTTAATAGGAATCATAATGAAATCATCCCTATTGCTATAAAACGTTACTTTTAAAAAATAATTCTTCAGAAAGAACAGCTAGTTATACATACACTTTGTTTGACTCACTAAGGGCAGGTTTCAGTTTCTCAGAAGAGCTTGGACCACGAGTTGAGCAAGAATGGAGGCAGGTGTATTTTCAGTCATTGTCATTGGGGGAGCGAAGGAGTCACTGTATGCCCAACCCCAAAAATCTGTCATGTTCATTCATCCACCAGAGAAAAAGGATTTGTTTTTCTTGACCCATGAGTAAGCGGCCTTTTTTTCCCCCTTCTTCTTCTTCAGTTTTGTTGGAGACAGGATCTTGATATGTAGTCCAGGCTGGCCCAAAACTACTGTATAGTCCAAGCTGCACTCAAACTTGTGGTGACCCTCCCACTGAGCCTGCCAAATCCTGGGATTAAGCAGTGGGTGTGAGCTACCCTGCCTGGCCTAGTTAAGTGGCTATTTGTTTAGGGTAAGAATGCTTTAAAAGGGGGATATGTTAAATGAGCACAAAGAATGCCAATAACTTTTCTAGTCCTTAAGGAACATTCTCAGTCTGGCCCAGATACTGTGTGACCCAGCCTGGAATGGCGGCATATCAGGGCACAGGGGTCTTTTATGAGACTGTCTCTCCAACTAAGGACCATGTATGGTTATAACTAGAACCCCTGTTTGTATGTAGCAAATGGTAGCTCAATACCCAAGTGGGTATACTAATAAGGGGAACAGGGACTATTGTGGACATGAACTCAATGGCTGGCTCTTCAACCTCCCCACCCTCCCACCCCCGAGGGAGGAGCTGCCTTGCTAGGCCACAGAAGAGGACATTGCAGCCATTCCTGAAGAGACCTGATAAGCTAGAGTTAGATGGAAGGGGAGGATGTCCTCCCCTATCAGTGGACTTGAAAGGGGGCAGGGAGGAGATGAGGGAGGGATGGGAGGGATCGGGAGGGAATGCGGGAGGGGGCTACGGCTGGGATGCAAAGTACGTAACCTGTGATTAATATAAAATAAAAATGTTAAAATTTTAAAAAAAGGAACATTCTCCAAGTCAATTGGAACGGGGTATGAGCTTTTTACCATACAGCAATTTAAAAATAACAACAGTGGACACAAATTTTTACATATGCAACAAAACGAACAGAAGCCAGCTAGGGTGTGTGTGTGGGGGTGGTGCTTCCCTGTATCCCTGGGAATACATTTCATCTTGATGTGGAAAGCAGGAAGCCACTGATCATGTTCTCCCCACAACCTATAGGCAAAGAGTGATGAATGATGGGACTCAGCTCACTTCTGCCTTCTCTCCCCTTTATTTATGGACTGTGTCCCGTGGACCCCTTATACTCAGGGGTCATCATCCCCTCTTCATTCAAACCTCTCTAAAAACCCAGAGGTGTGTCTCCTAGGAGATTCCAGATCCAGTCGTTGATGATGAAGATTCAATGTCAGTGGCACATTCAGAGTTTGGGAGGTATTCTTAAAAAAAATCTGGATGAAAGGAAATTATTTAAGTTCATATCCTAGAGACTGGAGGGGCTTAATGGCTCAGCAATTGAACTGTGCAATTTTGAAGACTGGAGTTTGGATCCCAGCATCCACATAGCAAGCCAGGCATCCTGCACATGCACATAGCTCCGTCTCTGAGGGAGGGAAACTTTCATTTAGCCTTAGTGCCTACAGGGGGGTGCACCTGCACACATATTTGTGCACACATCTGTACAACCAACCGAACAAACATGTTACATTTACTTGTAAAATCTGTGTCCTTCCTCTCTGTTGTTTGCAGTGCCAGTTTGGTCCCAGTGTTTTCTTTTGGTGAAAGTGAGCTATTTAAACAAATTAGCAACCCCGAAGGCTCACGGCTTCGACCTGTACAAGACTGAATGCTGAAATTAATGGGGTTAGCTGTACCATTATTCTGTGACAGAGGAATTTTCCAGTACAGCTTTGGCCTGATGGCCTATTGGAAACCAATCTACACTGTTGGTATGCACATGCAGTATAGAAAATAATCCCACTTCATACACTGTTTACTGTTATTGGCTAGGTGCTAATAATTGTAAAAAAGTAGTCTTGAGTTTAGAGTTCCAAATGTCTCAACCTTCCTAATGCTGTGATCCTTTAATATAGTTTCTCATGTTGTGGTGACCCCAACCATAAAATTATTTTTGTTGCTACTTCATAACTAATTTTGCTTCTGTTATGGATTGTAAGGTAAATGTCTGATGTATAGGATATCTGATATGTGACCCCTTTGAAAGGGTCATTCAACCCCTAAGGAGTTGTGACCCACAGTCAGACTTTAACTGAACTTTAACAATAGTATGCATGTTTAATGAACTATCTCTATTTCACTTTTGAGAGGCAGTTGATTACCGTGCAATCTACTGTTGAAGTAGAATGCAAGTTTAGACATGAAGTTTCTAGTGCTCCTTAGTGAACCTGTTTCTCTGAACTTGCCTGTACCACAGTGGTTGATAGACAAAAATGACCTCAGAATGTGAACACTGGAATGTTTCTATATTTGTCTTCACAGCCACACACACCCTGGCACGATTTGTGCTACTAATTATGCTTATATGTGTTCTAGCATCAAATGATTTCATTTATAAAAAGTCGGTGGATGGCTAGAGACGGGGAGAAGAGAAAAAATAAAGGGTCAGGCCCAACCTGGTGATGTGCCTATAGTTTCACCTGCTTAAGACATAGAGGCAGGAGGAACCCTGGGTCAAGGCCAGCCTGAACAACACACAAGGCTCTGTCTCAAGTAGACAAGGCTTTTGTCTCAAGTAGACCAAAAAAAAAAAAAGATGGCAGGAATGAAATAATTTCCTTCTGAGGCTTGGAAGAGACTGGGAAGTTGAAAATGAGAAAGTGCTGAAACCTCAGCTTTGCACTTTGTATAAAATGGAGATAGTATCTTTACTGCAATAACCTAAGAACTAAAATTTGAATATAATGACTTTTTATTTACATCTGTTTCACTAGGATCTCCTTCCTTCTTCTCCTCTTCCTCCCTTCCTCCCCTTTCTCTTTCCTGGTATCATGTAGCCCAGGCTAGCCTGGAACTCACTATATAGCCAGGTGATCTTGAACTTCTAATCCTTCTGCTTCCACTGCTAATCTAATCCCTCCTGCTGGGATTCCACAGTCCTCGTGTGCACACACAGCATCTTCAGTTTGTGTGAGCCTTGCAGTTCAGATGTAGCCACGTGATGGTATTTTTAGCTGCCACATTTAACTCAGATGGAATGTAGCCGCCTGTTGGTTAGTTATTAGGGGAAGCACTGGGGTACTTTTCAGAGCACAGCTGTATTTCCATAATCAGCTCATTTCTTTGGCATGATATCACTCACCATTTTTGCTCCGTTATGCGAGGATGTTGGTCTGGGGGGAGAAATATAATGGAAATGACAAGATATGATTTGGGGAGATAAGTTTAAGTAGCTGTAGTGCATATGCTCACATAAAATTGTAAAGGAAGGGCATTCTGTTGTGTTAAAGGAATGCAGTTATTACCTTACTGCATTGCCTTTTCTTTTCTTTTTAAGTAGAGTGGCTTGGTATGTGATGTAGTTAAATTATGCCTTCCCTGACAAAGCCAGAGTAAAATGAAGTTGCTAAATATGACCTAGACATCAAGATGCATTTCCATTCATACTGGGCATTGTGCTTCTTTTGAAACTCAGAATAAGGGGGCACTCCATTGGCTCATCAATCTGCTTACTCCCAATGGTTCTTAGTCTGTAGTATCTCAAGCAGCCTGATATCATCTGAAATTTTTAAATGAAACTAATGATATGAAACTTTTATAAAGGCCCAGCTGTCATAATCTTAGGACAACAGAGGGGAAGTCAAAGTTTCCAAACAGCCCAACTTGTGGGAAGCAGACCAAACACAGATCCATTATCCAAATTACTAGGTAGCTGAGATAGGAAGATCACAAGTTCAAAGCTGGCCTAGGCTTCAGAGTGAGTTCAAGGCCAGCCTGGGCATAAGCTACATAGTTAGACACTGTTTAGCTTAGTGGTAGAAGACTCACCTAGCACTCGAAAGACATACTTAGTTCTCAGTTCTGCAAGAAGGAAGGCTAAGACAGAGGGAGGGAAGGTAGGAAGAAAGAAATAAGGAGGAAGAGAGAAGAGGCAGGATTGGTTCTTGGTATGTGTGTCAGAATGGCTTGTGGCTAACATGGCTCCAGCTGTGCACAGATTGATATTG
Source organism: Pachyuromys duprasi (assembly GCA_028658305.1). Lineage (NCBI taxonomy): Eukaryota > Metazoa > Chordata > Mammalia > Rodentia > Muridae > Pachyuromys > Pachyuromys duprasi. Next base: position 56,948,475 of record CM053751.1, read on the forward strand.
ACATTAAGAACCCCTACCATAATCGGGCGATGGGCTGAGGGAAGCAGTGAGGTGAAGACCAGACTGGAAGTGTTTTCTTTCCTCTCAGTCTTAGATTTTCCAATTCTAAGGAAGAAGGTAACCGTAACTGCAGCATCCTCTCTTGGGCTTCTCCAGGGATCACGTGTCACAATGCCTGCAAAGTTGTGCCATCCAAGTGCTGGGAGGGTGCAGCAGATGCACAGGACAGAAGCTTTCCTCACCAGCTTGCTGAAGAGTGTTGACTGTACTGAGCTTTCCCTGAGCAGGGATTCCAGCCAAAATGTTAACCTGAATCAAATTGTGAGAAAATAGACAAATGGCTCATTAAAAAAAAAAAATCTCAGTTTCTGGAAGGACAGAGAGAAGGAGGCACACAGCTGTCGAGGGTTGGGGAAACAAATGCAAGCATGGCTAATGAAGCCCTTGACAGAGCTTGAATGTGGATCTTGTGCAAAATGTCGCATGATGGTCTGACTCTGTGGGTGTGAATGTGGTGGTGTGTAGGACACTTTTCCTCATTCTTAGAAAACAAAATAGTTAGGGGCGAGTCACATGACTGAGTTAATGCCATCCATGCCCTACTTTCAGATGTTTTTAGAGATAAATAATATCATGCCGTCAGGGTGGTACATGTCTTCAGCCCCAGCACTCAGGAGGCAGAGGCAGGAAGACAGTTTCAAGTTTAAGGCTAGCCAGGGCTACCTATTAGATCCGGCCTCAGAACCAAACAGACAAATGAACAAATGGATGGCAACCTGAATTAGGAACTAGTTGGGTAACTTGGATAGATGGAATGCTTGTCTAGGAAGCACAAAGCCTAGATTTGATCCACAGCATAAAACAGGTAGATGAATACCTGTAAGCCCAGCACTTGGAGTTAGAAGCAAGAGGATCCAAAGTCTATAACCATTCTTTGCTACATAATGAGTTCAGGGCCAGCCTGGGCTATATGAGACCTTGTCTCAAAAAAATTTTTTTTAAATAGTAATCCCTATGTATGCTGACATGTTGCACACAAAGCACAGGGGAGGGGTTGAATGTAGCTGGGGGGGAGGGGTGCAAGTGCTTTTGGTATTCTTTCTAAACAAAAAAGAGAAGGAAATGTGTTTTCTTTTAATGAAACTGACTGCAGCCCACAAAAATAGTTCGCTTTGTCTTAAATCATCATCATGTACTAGAGAGTGAGGTATGAGCTAAGAGATTTCTGGAATAGAAGAAAAGGAAGGAATTCAATTTAAATTTGTGGAAAAGTAGCTAAAATGTGTGCAGAGACTAAAGACAGGAAAGCATTATTGTAAAACACAGTTTACAAGGATTTCTCTTGGCTACTTCCCCCTGTCTGTTGAGAAGAATGTTTCTTTCTTTCTGGTATAAAGAAAAACATCATTTACATAGGATTTTTAGTTCCTTCTCTTAGGAGAAAAAGGGAAGTCTGTAATGCCCTCCTCACACCGCAAAAGTACCCCTGCAGTGTTTTAGGTGTCTTTAGCTCAAGATAATCCCTGTGCCAAAGTGGCAAACCAACTGTGTACTTACGGCACTTGGGCGCCTAGTGAGACATGCTAACTGCTCATTGAAGGTTCATACATGAGTGTCTGTACCACCATGTACGCACACAGGCCATCTTTTTTTTTTTTCTGTGAGAATAGTTTTCTCTATAAGTTAACCATCTCAGTTATTTTTTATAATGATGGAAATCGGACTAATACAGAGATAATCTTTAAAATATAAAAACAAATGCTTACCACCCCGTGCATAGATAACACACAGAACGCAACCAGCAGATGGCATTGGCCAAACAGCTCTGTCACCACAGAATTATTTCCATGTTGTGCTATTTTTATTTAAGAATACAACTAGAAGATTATCCCCT
>CM053751.1:56950868-56967996 GCA_028658305.1 Pachyuromys duprasi
TTTTTTATAATGATGGAAATCGGACTAATACAGAGATAATCTTTAAAATATAAAAACAAATGCTTACCACCCCGTGCATAGATAACACACAGAACGCAACCAGCAGATGGCATTGGCCAAACAGCTCTGTCACCACAGAATTATTTCCATGTTGTGCTATTTTTATTTAAGAATACAACTAGAAGATTATCCCCTACCAACTTCAAGCTTTATTTTTGAGTTGTATTATGAAATGGCCATTAGAACACCTATGTGGAGAGTTTGTCATATTAAACTTTAATAAAGGAGGGCATGACCTGGCATAGTGGCACATGACTTTAATCCTACCACTTGGGAGGCAGAGAAAAGTAGATCTCTGTGAGTTCAAAACCAGTCTGGTCTACATAGTGAGTTCCAGGCTAGCCAGAGCTATACAGTGAGACCCTGTCTTAAAAAAAGGCAGTCATGGTAGTAAACACCTGAAATCTTAGTACTTGGGAGTAGAGGTAGAAACACTGACATAGTTTAAAGACATACAGGCCATCTTTTGAACTTCCATCAGAGACTAGGTCTGGACTCAGGTGCTCCCAGATCCCAAGTGTCCCCACAGTTCCACGTGCGCTCACCTGTTCTTTCTCTGGCGGTACTCCTTAAGAAGGGAGCTTTCTGCATTAGACTAGGAGAGTCTTGCCTGGTATAGTGACACGAGTTTGTAGCCCCAGTACTTGAGAGGCCCAGACAGCTTGAGGCTAGCCTGGGGTACTTAATGAGTGACCACACAGAAAAACTGTTGAAAAGAAAAGAAACATGGAGGGCTGTAACCTCTGTGGAATCTTTCTACCTACAGACAAGCAGAATAAAGGTGTTTTTATTTTGAAAGATCGATTCTTTACTTCCCTGAAAAAAGTGTTCACGTCTGTGTCCAGTCCTCATGCACTGGTTCACAGACCTCCCTCTCCTCCATCCCAGGGCATGCATTCGCAGCACGACAGAGATCCTTGGAGTCAATGGCCTATCGCTGTGCTTTTCCCAGTCTCCGTCCCAGGTAAATTTAGCACAGCACATGGAGATGAGCAGGACTACTGTGACAAGCCAGAGATGAGCAGCCAAATTTGAATAGTTGTGCAAAAGCTGCATTGAAAGCTGCAACATTGGAGCGTGTCAGCCATGTTGTGACGAAAACACGGAATACACCAGGTGGTTTTTGTTTTTTTCCTCCACTTTTCTGAGACAGGGTCTCACTTTCCGGCCCAGGCTTGCTTGGATCTTGAGCCTTTTTTATCTGTGAGTGAGAGGCAGTTGTGGTAACCTCCCTAGGTTGTTCTAGCATTCGATTTAATCACATCTGATAGATACCCATAAGCATCAATGTTTCCAGTAAAGACTCAGCCCAATTCTAAGATGCAAGAGTTGAACTGAACCCACCCAGGGCCTTGTCCGCAGGGCCCCCAGTTGAGTAGTTTTTGCCTCAGAGCTGATAGATGAGCTTGATTTTTTTTAGTCTTAAGTATAGTCTCAATGGTTAAATTTTCACTGGTACCTCTAGCTCATCCCTAAAAAACAACTGAGACTTTCTTACCTTCTAACTGAGTTTGGGAACCACTTAGGAGCAGGAAGAAGGAATGCTAGGCTTAAATATTAACTTCCTACAGGAGGGGTGGGGTGGGAATTGGAACCTTTAGCGTCTCAGAGAAAGACAAGTGGGCAATGGGCCTATTGCAAGGAGAGGGTCTTGTGATAAATTCACTAGAAAAGGGCATATTTGAACTCCTGGAAGAACCCACTGAAATGTAATGAAACTTAGTAAGAAAGGGGATAGAGCTGAACTTAGCTACAGTGCCATTCCTAGGAAAGAAGATGCCCTAACGGAGAGGTCACACTTCCTGCGACAGTGAGCTTGGTGTGGCACACTCGCTCTCAGACAGCAACGCCTCTCTGTCAGACCCCATCACATCTTGCACCTGTCACATCGGCCTCTGTCACTGACGTAGTCTTACTAGAATCTCCAGTTCCTTCTATGAGGCTACAAGTTTACTGGTCATCCCGGGTATAGATATCTTAAGTTGTCCTTCCCCAAAGTTTAGAACCGTGAGGCAGTTTTGAGAACATCAAGCTGCATCCAGTCATCCCGCACACAGGAAAAAGTAGGACAGAGAGAAAGCTTAGAGCGATCCAGGCTGCTCACTATGTAGCCGAGGTTGGCCTGGGACTCATGGTCCTCCGGCCTCTGCCTCCTGAGTGCTGAAACTACAGACACACAGCAGCACCCCTGGTTTATTCCCGCCAGTTCTCTCTGCTGTGTGTCAAAGGACTGATGTCTGCTGTGCATGAACTTGACTTCCAAAAAGCCGGGTGAGGTAGCACACACCTCTAATCTCAGCACAGGAGGCAGAGGGAGCTGGCTCTCTGAGAGTTCAATGTCAGCCTGGTCTACAAAGCCAGTCCAGGACAGCCAAGTTTACACAGAGAAACCCTGTCTCGAAAACAAACAAAAAAGATCAAAGAAAACTGCACGCGAGCGTTTGGAGGCTCCGTCCGGTGAAACAGTCCGCAATTCAGGGTGTGGGCGAGTCACTCCCTTCTCTATGGCTCTCCAGTCCCACATCCGTGCCCTTTATCACTTGCTGCCGCTCTATTCCTTCACGGTTGCTTAGTTCTTTCTTAAATAACTGCCTTCTGCTCCCGGCACAAGTTCACCCTTGTATGTAGCTTGGAGAAAGAAAGCTTGTGTGCTCCGTTTCCCCGGTATAGCCAGTTTACTGGCCTCAAGCTCAAGCTGATGACTTGAAGAAACGCTTTGGGTCAAGGTTTGAGGTTAAGCATCCCGGCCATGGGCGCAGTGGCAGCATCCGGCCAGCAGGGGGTGCAGTGTTTACAGGTCGCAAAGACTTGTATTTCCAAACTCTAAAATTCTGAGATGACTTATTACATAAACGTCTTTTAAAATATGCACAGAAGCCTCCAGGTTTATTTACAACTAATCAGCATTTTAAAAAATTATGCGGGTGAAATAAATTATTTTTTCTTTTTGGAGCATTCATATGATACAGACAAAATGAACCTTTTCCCATCCCAGACTCCGTCCCCAGAGGGAAATATTGATATTTCCAGATTTTTCCTGCGCACTGAAAATACTGATGCACCTAAAAATATAATTTTTTATAGATAAGATCACACTTCATCTTGCAACTTTTCTTGGACATTTTAGACATCCTGTGTGCCACATTATTTGTTCTTGCTTTTAAAAAGGTAGCTGCCTAGGATTGCAGTGAATAATGTGGCTCAGCTTATGTAACTGTTTTCCTAATGAGCTGTGGTTGCTTTCAGTTTTGTGATTTTATGACTTTCTCTCGAACAGAGGCTTCACTGTAAAGAAACGTGACACTTTCAATTGATTCGAAAGATTTAAAAAAAAAAAGAGTCAAAATAGAGGGATGCCACGTGACCCGAGCATTTCACAGTCAGTCACAATGACAACACTGTGATCTGGCTGTCAGCTCTGCCCAGGGGAGAATGAGGGTGACGTGGCGCGCAGCGACGCCTACCCTGCACACAGCTGCAGCCGGCTCAGCAGCGCGCTTGACTCAGAAGTCAAACCACCGCCACCGGGAGAATGACAGCCCAGTGTCTGCCGAGGAGGGGAACTCTTTATCTGTTGTCAAGCGCGATGGTGTGACTGAGTTAGGCAGCCAGTGAGCTGAGGAGAACACTGGAGCCAGCCGGCTGGAGGGACGCCGATTGGCAGCCCCGGCCCTCAGCTGCCCACGGGAGACACAGGCTGCTGTGGAGGGGTGGTTGTTTGGAGGAGGATGCCTGCTCTGTTTTCCACAGTTGGCCGCCCCATCCCTGTTCAACAGATCCTGCACCCGACCCCGCAGCAGACTGAGGAGCTGCCCCCAAACCTCCATGGGAAGCTGAGAAACTATTCAGTGAGCACAAATGGAAGTGTGGTATTCCAGAGCGCCAAACTCTCGCAGGCACAAAGGAAGACAAGAAAGCATTGCTAAGGAAATGAATATTTCAAATAAGTTCTCTGTGGGGTTTTTGTTTGTTTGTTTTGCGTACAGAGTCAAATTGCTGCTGAAAGGTGTTAGGAATGGAGAGCGCTGCTGGCATTTTGTACAGTGAATAGAGGGCTGGGTTGTAACCCAGTGGCAGCATGCTTGCCCGGAGTGGCTAAGGCCCCAAGTTTGATCCTTAACACTGGAAAATAACAATACACCAGATGGTTACAGGGCTGAAGATGACTAAGACTCAAGACTTCTGAATTCGGGGAAACTACCCAGTTCCTAAAGTTTTGAATTACTCACGTGCTCAGATCAAAAGCAAAATACCAACTCCAGAGGGCCTCTGGGCTCTGAGCACGATGTGGCTTAGGTAGGGTAGCGTCCTCACTGGCCAGGGCAGCTGTTGTTCCCCACAGCTGAACATTCAGAGACCAACCATGTAACTCGCCAGGTAGAAAGTGGAGGAGACAGGCTCTGCTTTATCAGAACATTGGTTACTGAATGTCAGTTTTAACACTAGGTAATTGAGGTCCTTTGCATCACACCAATGCTTGTTTTGTTTTGTTTTTTAATATATCAGTGCAGAATTGTACAGTTTTTGAAGCAGGATTAGTCTGCTATTAGAATCCGTACGGACAGGAGCCAATGTCGTTTCTCTTTACACCCAGAAACAGGCTTATTTGCAACAGAAAAGCAAGTCTATTTGGAAGATGGTGTTGCCCTGTCTTAGGACATGCTGTAGGGTGCTGGAGATATGGTGTGCAATAGAAGTCCTTCTAATTCTTCTCCCACAGGTGTCCTTTTCAGGTAAGATAAACTCTGAAAGAACACAAAACAAACAAACAAAATGCCCTCTCTGCTGAGTACTGTCCAGTCCACACTTTGACAGAGCTGGGTCTTTGCTCGCTGGCATCTTCCTGGTGCCAGGCACAGCTTGGGGCAATCAGAGGGCATAAAATAAGTACTTGCCCAGTGGGTGTAACAAATAACTGCTATAAAGTGAAGGGGGTTTTGTTTGTTTCTTTAAGGCTATTTCATAACGAAACCTGTTATAAGCCAAGACCCAATGAAATTGGAAGTTTTCTTGTTATCTAATTGGCCCACACCAATAATCAACAATCCTACGCATTGCTGTAAGCAAGTCAGGTTTGGGCTGTTTACTCCCTGCACCTTAGGTGAGAAGAACGGCACTAAAAACAATGTCCTTTCCAACGGCACTAAAAACAATGTCCTTTCCAAACGCCCCCATGGCTGGGTGCTTGCTTCTTTGTCTCCTGCACTTTACCTACTTGGGAGGAAATCCATCCAATCACAGTTCATTCCTATGCCTTCAAGCTTCAAGTTCTGAAAAGTAAAATCCTGGGATGGAGTGAGCCTGGAATGTGTTCAGCAACAATAAAACAGTGCCATAGGAGGTCTGCAGAGACAGCCTTTCAAGAGTGAGCTGCAGCGCCTAGGGCCTACATAAAAAGCAAGGCCTGGTGGCGTGCATCCTTAAAATCCCAACCCTGGGGAGATAAAGACAAATAGACCTCAGGAGCTCACAGGCAAGGCAGCCAAGTGAGAGACCTCAACTTGGAAAACATGGTGGACAACACCTGTGGAAGGAAAGCAGAGATTATCACCTGGCCTTGTTGCACATGCATCTGCACGCATACGTGCATACTACACACACAACATGCTACACAGCAGCAAGAATAGGAAAATGTTTCACATAGGAGCTCATACTCCTTCCCAGTTGTACCATTGCCCCAAAGCTTTGGAATCCATTATTTTGCCAAAGCAGAGCCTTGAAGCTGTTATAGACCCATGAATTCATCCTTTGAAGAAGTTTCTCAAAAGCCCAGGATTATGATTTCTTGATTTCGCAGGGGCCTGAATTATAATAGCACATTTCGTGAGGAGGTCAGGCTGACCACCCATCGTCAGCTGGATTACCCAGTAGGCAGGTGAAGCACAGGCCTGACAAAGCAGAGTTTGCAAATTGGGAAGAATTCTCTCTATGAATTTATACAAATTTTGATCTTAAAAAATGTAAACATAAATGACTTGAAACTTGGCACACGGAAAATGTTATTTCCAGTATATACAGAAGAGAGTAGGCTTACTCCTTAACTTCTTGGGGTCTCCTGAGGACTAAATTAAACCTTGCCAGTCATCGTTTACTCAGAGCACAGCTGTAAATTCCACGTAGTCCTACAGGTGGCAAATGAAGGTTTTGTAAGGAATTTTATCATCGTGCAAATGCCATGTTAGTTCGTCCACTAGCCTCGTTTCACAGAGGTCTCTCTAGTTGTGAAGGCTCTGTTTACCACACAATCACACATAGAGTTTAAGCAGCAAGGAAAACCAAACAGAAGGACAAAAATGACCTCAAGGCACTGCAATAGACACCAGAGGGGTTGCCTTGGGGAAAATGTATGTGTGTGTTGTTTGACTTGTGCATTTGTTTCCCCTAAGTGTTCCTTGCATCCCAAGCGGAGCTTGAGTCATTCATTTCCTTTGTTTACAGCTAGAAGTTTGCAGAACTCTCAATACCTACTATTCCTGCTTCCCTAGAGTGTGAAGCCTCCAGGCTTCAGGAAGCCAGGCAGCTTCACTCTCCTAGGGGAACCACTGTGAGCTTGCTATCCGGTGCAAGCCTTCTGACACCGCCTTAAAATAAGCACTGGAGTGACCCCTTGTCATAGGCAGCGACTGCAAAGTGAGATCATCACTCTTCATTTCTGTGGAGACGAAATCCAGCTGCTACGTCTGCAGCCTCACCTCTCATGCTGCAGGCTGCAAAAGAGGACAGTGAGGGTGAGGACAGTGTGGCACGCACTCAGTCTGTATTCTTTCCTAAGAGGGGGTTAAGCTGGGCATGGTGCCAGATGCCGCTAATCTCAGCAGTCAGGAGGCTGATGCAGGACAATCACTGTGAGTTCCTGGCCAGCCTGGGCTACGTAGTGAGTTTCAGACCATTCTGGGCTAACAAGTGAGATGAGAAAAGGAAGGTAAGAGAGAGGAAAGGAGACACGTTACTTACTCTGACTGTCTCTGGGATTTGTTGGTCAGTTATTTGTACCCCAGTAACCAAAAGTGGCTAGTTATTATATTTGTACTCTGTGTGTGTGCACGTGTGCTGATATCACTAGAGGCTGATATCAGGTGTCTTTCTTATTCTCCACCGTTTTTGGTTTTGTTTTTTTGAACTTTCCAATTTCCTGGAACTTTTCAATTTGATCAACTAACTGGCCCGTCATGTCCCAACACCTCCTGTCTCTACCTGCCTGGTGCTGGCACAGTGGGCATACCATCACATTCCTGTTTTTTTGTGTGGGTGCCAGGGATCATAGCTCAGGGCTCATGCTATACAATATGTGTAAAAGGGTAAGGCATGAAGCCAGGAGTGCTGGCTCATTCCTGGAATTCAAATACAAGACGACTGCCGTGACATCATTTATTACTTGTTAAAATTCTTTTTTTTTTTTTAGGAGTGATGAACTTTTATATTACCTACATTGCATGTGCTCCTGGGTGTTTCTACAATAGCTCTCTGATTAAGAGTTTAAGTAACAAATGTGTTTTTTTATGTCCAAGTGATAACTGTGTTTGTATCAGGTTTGGGGCTGGTTTTATAATTGTTTTTAAAGACTTATTTATATTTTTATTTATGTGTTGATCTATCTATTTATCTATCTATCTATCTATCTATCTATCTATCTATCTATCTATCTATCTATCTATCTATCTCTGTGTATGTGTGTGTGTGTGTATAGATATACATGAGTGCAGTGCCTGTGGAGTCCAAACAATGTTGGATTCCCCCAAACAAGTTACAAGTTGTTGAGAGCCACCTACCAAACTCAGGTCCTCTGGAAGAGCAGTAAGGTTCTTAAATGCTGAGCCATACAGAGAACATTTCAGAAGAGGGACAGAAAGTTGTAAGAGCCAGGGGATGAGGGAGTTTACTGAGAATGTGTCTCCTAGTGATGTTAGAAGCTACACCCGTAAGGTCTCATCAAACCACTCAAGCATGAGCTGAATGAGGACAACATTAGGTATGGTAAGGTGGGCAAGGGAAAGCCCATGAGGCCTCATCCCTACACAGAGAACTACAGGAAACTAAAGAATACTGAGAGTGGGAGAAATAGTCTTCCCCAGGGAAGGGCACATCGATTGGTTATCCAATACCAAATGGTCACCCTGAAAACATATGTACAAGCAACATTACACAGACTGAACAGGGTATATGTATGTATTTAGGAATACATATACATATATGAACACAGCAACAAGTAATGGAAAAAAAGACCATGAATTTGAAAGAGGGGTCTCTGGGAGAGTTTAGAAGGAAGGGACAAATGTTGTAATTATAACATAATCCCTAAAATAATAATAGAATATTCAAAAAATTTAAAGATAAAAAAGTGATGAGCCATCTTAGAGTTACTATTGCTGTGATGAAACACCATGAGATCAAAAGCAAGCTGGAGGGAGGGGTGCCAGAGAGATGGCTCAGAGGTTAAGAGTACTGGCTGTTCTTCCAAAGGCTCTGAGTTCAATTTCCAGAAACCGCATGGTGGCTCATAACCATCTATAATGAGATATAATGCCCTCTTCTGGCACGCAGGCAGAATTCTTTACAAATAATAAATACATCTTCAAAAAAAAAAAAGCAAGCTGGGGAGGAAAGCATTTATTTGACTTATACTTCAACATCACAGTTTGTCACAGAAGGAAGTCAGGACAGGAACTCAAGCTGGAACCTGGACATTGCAGCTGATGCAGAGGCCATGGAGGGGTGCTGCTTACTGGCTTGCTTCCCATGGCTTGCTCAGCCTGCTTTCTTATAGAATCCACGACTGCCAGCCCAGGGATGACACCACCCACAGTAGGCTGGGCCCTCCCCCATCAATCACTAATTAAAATAATGCTCTACAGTCAGCTCTTACGGAGGTGTTTTCTCAGTTGAAGTTCACTCCTTATAGATGAATCTAGCTTGGTTAGTGTGTGTGTGTGTCATACTAGTTTGCATGGGTGTGGGCAGGCATGCGTGCATGTAGATGCTCATATATGTGGAAGCCTTCGGGCATCTTTCCAACTTCACTCTCATTATTTTTTGAGACAGGGTCTCTTACTGAATATGAAGCCCATCTATTTAATTAGAATGTCTTCACCTGCCAGGCTGGGTTGTATGAATAGGCTGCCACCCCTGGATTTTCGAAGGGTCCTGGGAGTCTTAACTCAGATCCTCATTGTTTTAGTTAGGGTTTCTGTTGCTGCAATGAAACACCATGGTCAAAAAAGCAAGTTGGGGAGGAAAGGGCTTATTCTGCTTGCACTTCCACATCTCTGAAGAAAGTCAGAACAGGAACTCAAACAAGGTAGGAACCTGGAGCAGAAGCTGGTGCAGAAGCCCTGGAGGAATGCTGTTTGTTGTCTTGTTAGGATAATCTCTTTTGCACTGTGTAAATGTTGGCCTTTGTATTATTCAAAGGCTGATTCAGAGAGTTGAGAACAGGCCAGACTTTGGTATTGTTATTTGACACATCACCTGTCTCAATGGTTTGTAAACATCTTCTCTGTCACCTTCTGATTGGTTTAATAAAGAGCTGAATGACCTATCAAAGGCAGGAGAAGATAGGTGAGACTTCTGGGCAAAGATAGAGATGCTGCAAAAGAATCAGGTGTGGGGATATGGGGTTCACCAGCCGGATGACAAGGAAGAAACAGGCAGAGACCAAGGATAGGTAAGGAGCCTTGTGGTAGAACATAGATGAGAATAAACAGGTTGATTTAAGTTATATAGGAGCTAGTTGGGAGCAAGCCTAAGCTAAGGCCAAGCTTTCATATATAAATAAAAAGACTCCACGTCACTACGTGGGCAACTGGCGGGTCAAGAAAGTCCAGTGATACTGGCTTGCTCAGCCTGCTTTTTTATAGACTCCAAAGCTACCGGCCCAGGGATAGCACCACTAACGATGGCTAGATCCTTCCGAATGGATCACTAATTAAGAAAATTCCCTACAGGCTTGCATACAGCCCAATCCTTTTTTGGTGGTGGTGGTGGTGGTATGTTTTTCTGTTTGGTTGGGTTTGGTTTGATTTGGATTTCTCTGTGTAGACCTGGGTGTTCTTGAACTTGCTCTGTATACCAGGCTGGCCTTGAACTCACAGAGATACACCTGCCTCTGCCTCCCAAGTGCTGGGATTAAAGGCATGCACCACCACCACTACTTACATACAGCTCGATCTTATGGAAGCATTTTACTTATTGAGGTTCCCTCCTATCAGATGACTCTAGCTTGTGTCATGTTGACATAAAACTAGCTAGCACATTCATGCTTTCACTGTAGGCACTTTACCAACAAAGGTATCTGCCCAACTCCCACTTTGTTTTTTGAGTCTCATGTATCTCAGAATGGCCTTGACCTTGCTGTGTAGCTAAGAATGACCTTGCACTTTTGATCCTCCTATAGCTACCTGAGTACTAGTTGGCCAAGCACCCAACTAAATGAGCCCTGGACAGTCTGGGCTGGTGCTCAGTTGATAGAAAGCTTACCTACTATCCTTTTTCGGAAATCTTTGCATGGTTAATAGCTGGTTTTAGAAAAGATAGAGAAATTAGCAGTTATTCCCATGAAAACCATCACTTGGGGACATGGATGGAGCTCAGTTTGTAGAGTATTTCCCTGGCATACACAAAGCTCTAGATTCCATCCCCAGCCCCCACACAAACCATTAAAGGTGGCGCATGCCTGTAGTCCTGGCACTCAGGGGCTGGGGGAAAACAATCAGAAGTTTAAGGTCATCCACAACTAAAGTGAGCCAAGCCAGCCTGGGATATGAGAAGTCCTGTCTCAAAGCAAACAAACAAAAAGAATAAAAGGTCACTTACAGTTTTCAGAATTAGTTCATAAGGGGAGATCAGCTAGCTTGTTCATCTTTAAAAAATCAAACACATTACTTGCAAGGGAATATATGGGTTTTATTGATTAAACACATTTATTTATTATTTATTTGTTTGAGGGGAGGGGCAGGGCAGAATAAGGGAAAGAGGCAGCTACTTGGAATGAGTATGGAGGTCATGGATCACATGGGTAGGGAGATAGAGAACAGCGTGCAGAAGTCAGTTCTCTTCTGTCATATGGGGACCAAACTCTTTGGGTCTCTAGTCTTGGCAGGAAGCACCTTTTCCCCAGAACCATCTTTTTGGCCCCTCAAGAGAATTTTAATAAAAAGGAAGACCCACCCAGAATGTGGGTAAGACCATCCCATGGGCTGGCATCCTGGACTGAAAAAAAGGGGAAGAGAAGAGAAATGATCTTAAAACCAACTGGCTTGGAACTCACCATCCTCCAGCCTCTACCTCTGGAGTGCTGGGATTATAGGCGTGAACTACTCCTTGGCTGAAATCAGCTTTTTGGTGTTTTAAAAATGTGTGAGACTACACAGCTACTGTCCTGTGCCTGACTATTCCTGTCGCGTTCCTGAACCCTTCCCACACCAGAAACCCCATGGACATGGCAGCCACCCTCTGCTCTGGGAACAGCACCTGGGCGTGCCCTTGGGGAGCAAAATGTTATGTTCACCGCTAAAATGGGGAAGTGTGAGAAAAGGTCATAAATGGACCAAATTGTTGATAAAGCTGAATGTGTAGAAAGTAAACACCTCTTTGGCTGAAAGTCTTGATTTTCCCTATAGCTAATCTTACACAGGGCATTAGCTAAGGATAGTTATTTTCCCAAACCGTATCTTAAAGTTCATTTTATTTCCCCAATGTATATGTACTCCTGCAATTACCTGTCAGCATTTTCTTTCCACAAAACAGTCGCTCTGTGTTCTAGTTGTTTTTTTTTTTTAATTCTCTTGTTTCATACCGCCTCCCCTGCTTTCCAGTGAAAGTTCTAAAATCTCTGTAGCAGGGAATGAATCCACAAATGTAGAACTTAGTGGGATGCCAGTGTTTAGCAAGATTTTCATAAAGATTTTTACATTAAATATATACCTATAGATCCTGGAGAGATGTTCAGTAGTTAAGATCACCTGCTGCTCTTACAGAGGACTAAGAGTTCAATTCCCAGCACCCAGAGGATCTAATGTCCTCTTCTGGCCTTTGTGCACATCTGCTTGTGCACAAACCTATACTTAGACATACACAGAGACACAATTAAAATAAAACAAATCTTAAAATGCATACATATTTATACATCCTGTACATAAGAATTAATGCTTTATATGTTTATACAGTATGTATGCTTTTATGTGATGATATATCATTATGATATATTTAAAAATAGGCCACGAGTATGACACATCTGGTATGAAAGATATTTATTTGGGGGAAGGGAATCACAAAAGAGTTAGGGCCGGAGTGAGCCATGAGGGCAGAGACTGAGGGACAGAGAGGAAAGGAGCGCACCCTGACAGAGAAACAAAAACAGAGAGAGTAAAAGAGAGAAGTAAGCCCCTGTGGGTAGCGACCAATGATGATATCACAGGTGCCTAAGCAACCTGGAAGTGGGTCAGAACACACTTTTAAACATGATCTTTGAAAGTCAGGCATGATGGCACTTACTTATAATTCAGCCCTTGGGAGAGGGGAACAGGGGACCTGCAGATTTAAGGCCAGCCTGGGCTACATAGAAAGATGAGGAAGAAGGAAGAGCCGAGAGAGTAAAAGACGGGAAGAAGAGCATTGAGGGAGAAAGGGAAAGGGGGAATGGTGAGGGAAAGATAGAAGGGAGTGAGGGGGGAAAAGAGGTGAGGGGTTGGTTTCTAGTTCGGGCCTGAGGCAAACGTTCTCGTTATCTTTCCTCATGACACAGCTAGCTGTGCCTGGACAACACTTTAGCCGGAGACAGTGGGTGAACTTGCCATCCAGGGAAGACTTTGAAGAATGGCGCCCCCACCCTGCACCCGCTTTTCAACCTCCTTTTTCTTATTTCTTATTTTTGTTCTTTTCACACGCTGTCTGCTCTGTCCATAGTCTTGGGTAAAGGGAAATGAAAGGATGAGGAGGGGAGAGGCGACAGCAGAATTGCAAATGCTACTGACTGACAGGTACAAGGCCAAGGACGGTTACGGTGAGGCTGAGGGGACAGGACAAATGGTGAGAAGCAGGAGGTATGCTGGTGTGCACGTTTTACATTACAGAATCAACACATCCCTTTCCACAGTGTCCTGGTCCCCAAAGACCTTCCTTTCAGCCTTCATGATAGAAGCACACTTGGTGCTGCCGGTGTGAAATGTTATCCCAGTTTTTAATTTTTTTTTATCTTTTAAAATGTAATATTTTTTGTCACCATTACTAACCATGCTTGGAAATTGAACCCCAGAGCCTTGAATATGCTAGACACTCACCTTACCACTGAGGTGTAACTTACTCAAATGTTTCTTCAGAAATGGTTCCCTGCTGAAGGAAGGCATAACCTCTTGCTGGCCCTTTCCTGGAAGTACCCAGGAAGCTTTCTTAGAAGCAGAAACTTTCTTAGTCGACCAGGTAGGTCACTATAGCTAAGGGCATTTGCTACTTGTCTTAGGGTTTCATTGCTATGAAGAGACACTATGACCAAGGCAACTCTTACAAAGTAAAACATTTAATTGGAGGCTGGCTTATAGTTTCTGTGGTTTAGTCCATTGTCATCATGGTAGCCTGTCTGTCCAGGCAGACATGGCGCTAGAGAACAAACAGAGTTTTACATCTTGATCCAAAGGCAGTGATGGGTACTGTATTTCCCACTGGTCAGAGCTTGAGCATAGGAGATCTCAAAGCATGCCCCCCCCCCCACAGTGACATAATTCTTCCCACAAGGCCACACCTCTTAAGAGTCCCACTCCCCATTCAAACCTACGAGTCTATGGGGCTCATACCTATTCAAACCACTACAATACTCATCTGATTTTTTTTTTTTTAGTTCTGCTTTACACTACTGTAATGAAACACGTGAAAGCTATGGGAAACCCTTAAAGACCCTTTCTCCAATACCTTGCCAAACTGACAAGTGACATCAGGTACAAAGACCAAACAGTCAAATGAATGCAAACAGAAAGGAAAAGTTGTCCAGATACCCACAAGCAATATGCCTTTTACAGCTCTGATCCAAGAGGAATGACTGGGTTTAAATGAGAGCCTTGCACTTACTCAGGCAACATGTCCCAGTAGCCTTTTGTGGCCAGAGAAAGCACTTCATAAGCGCCACTGATAATGGGTTTTGAGACATCTCGGAAGCGCTTACCATATTCTCCCGACATATCCTCACTGAGGAGTAATTTCCCTTGCCATATCTTGAGGGGTTTATATTAGGATTTTGGAACCAAACCTGCTTCTGGGTTTCCTAACAACTTATGATGTCATCATATGTCCCCGGCCAGGATGTAGTTACCTGGAAGGCATGGTTACCTTGCCCCTTAAAGGGTCAACCCAACACATGGTCCCTCTCTTGGTCTTTTCTCTCTTGGTCTCTCTTGCTCCTGGCTTCTTGGCCTTTTCCCTTTTCTCCATCGGGGTGTCCCCTCTCTCTTTCCCCTCTCTCTCTCTTTCTCCCCATTATGTCCTGCTCTCCCTTCTCTCCCTCCCTCCATCTCTACCTAATAAACCTCTTTCATATAGCAGATCTGTCGTATGCCTAATCGTCTTTATTTAATTTGTCCCATAACCTTACAATTTAGGAGCTGGCTCGGGAACCATATTTCAAAGGAGTTTCTCTCTCACCTGAAATCTTTTTATGTATTTGTGGCACATGAAGGCACAGTGGCTTCCCTCTGATCCCTCTCCCCTAACCTGAAGCATGTAATGTGTTTTCTACTGATTTTGGGTGCCATTGGTGATGTTCCTATGCCACAGGTTTTTTTTGGGGGGGGGAGGCAGACGGGAGAGGAACTGGCTGAATAATACTTTCAGCCTTGTTTGCAGTTCCTAGCTTCAATGGGAACTTTCCACCACGCTAGGGCATTTGGAAGTACATGCTCCCGGATGGCTGAGGCCAAACTGTGACTGAGAATAGCCTAGGAGGGCACAGTGCAGGCATCTAGGGCAGAATTGCTCCTTGAAAAGAACCAAGGTGTGGCACCGGTGAGCCTTGGGACAGGTGAGCTGACTTCTGGGGCTCCTGCATAGAAAAGGATCTCAAGTGTTGGGTGAGCAGGGCAGTATTAGTTACTTTTCTCAAATACCTGATGCAAGCAACTTAAACAAGGGAGGGCTCTGGTTGGCTCACAGTTTGAGGGGGTCCATGTCTTAAGCCAGTCCTGTATTGCTGTAAAGATACACCATGACCATGGCAACTCTTATGAAAGAAAACATTTAATTGGGGGCTCACTTACAACTTCAGAGATTTAGTCCATTATCATCAGAACAGAAAGCCTGGCAGCAGGCGGGCAGACAGGGTGCTGGAGAATTCTACATCCAGATCTTCAGGAAGAGAGCGCCAATGGGCCTGGCTTGGCCTTTTGAAACCTCAAAGCCCACCCCACACTTCCTTCAACAAGGCACACTTTCTCGTGCTTTCAAATAGTGCCAGTTCCTAAAGCAGTTAAACATGTAAACCTATGGGGACCATTTTTATTCAAGCCACCGAAGTCCATAAGGTGGGAGAGGTCATGAAAGCTTCACGGAAGCAGAAGTAAGCAACCAGACACTGCACATCTTGATGGATCATGAAACCAGGAGCTTTCAGGAATCAGGCTGGGCTATGAACAGCCAAGGTAACTCAACTATGCCAGCAAGGCTTCCTGTTGGAGCCCCCATCCCCACCCCAGCAATGCAACCAGCTGCAACCCAAGTGTTGAACCTATGGGGGACATTTCATATTGAAAAAAATGACAAGAACCAGTAGTGCTTTGGGTATATGGCAAGAGTATTCCAGCTGGGGGGGGGGGGCATCAAGAGGGAGTCATGAAGGGAATTGAATGGAAACTATCTCCTATAATAGATAATTTTAGTAATTGGTTCTTTCCCTCTACCTTGTTTTGAGGCAGGGTCTCTCTTTCTAAAATTTTATTCATGAATCTTTTTTTGTGTGTGTGTGAATTTCATACATGAGTATACCCTGTATTTATATAATTTTCAACCTTCCCTATTTCCCTCCATCTTTTGTGTTCCCTCTCCACATGTCTCACTTGAATTCATGCCTTCTTCTATAATTATCATTATAGAAGATTTTCCTGGAAATCCACAGGGAGTCATGGAAGAGGTACATACATACATATTATATGTATTTAGATAATATGTGTATATTTATGTACACACATACATACATACACACACACAACCCAGTGAGTCCAATTAGTGTTGCCCATGAGTTTAGGACTGACCACTTAGTCTTGGGTGACCTATCAGATGATTCATTCTTGAAGAAATATGACTTTCCCTCAGCAGCCATTGACTGGCTATAACTCTTTCACCTAGGGGTAAGCCTTTGGACCCTTTCCCCTACCTATGTTGGGATGTTGACTGAGGTGGTCTTGTATTGTCGAGAGGTCCTGGGTGGGTGAAGATCCCGGCCACTTCCAGAAGATGCTCTCTCTGGACAGAGCCTCTCTTATCATAGTGTATCTACCATCATAGTGCATGCTCCAGGCTGATCTGTAAGCTTCTGGATACTTCCCATCTTGCTCTCCCCCAACAGTGCTAGGAACACGGATGAGTACTACTGCATCTTGCTTTTTACCTGAGTTCCAGAGATTAGAATGCAGGCTGTCAGGACTGTGTGACAAGCACTTTTTATCCACTGAGCCATTTTCCCAGATGTTTAACCTACTTTTAACGACACAGTGCCTAGGCCTTGTGACCTTCAAAACTTGGAATCCACTTAGAGAGCTGATATTTTTAGGACATGCCCTGCGCTTTATCCAGTAGCATTTATTCTAAGATTTTGTTTGTTTTTTCTGGGGATTTTTTTAGACATTAAAATATGTATATTTAAATCTTACATATTTATACTTGTTCCCCAAAGCACTGTAGTTGATCACTTGTTAATGAAAATTGTAACTGAACTTAAGAATATCAAATTCCCAAACTGGATATCTGTATGCAGAAAAATGAAAATAGATCCATATTTATCACCTTGCACAAAGCTAAAGTCCAAGTGGATCAAAGACCTCAACATAAAACCAGACACACTAAACCGGTTAGAAGAAAAAGTGGGAAAGACCCT
>CM053751.1:56968496-57073965 GCA_028658305.1 Pachyuromys duprasi
GACTGTTTCAGTCTTGAACTTGATGGCTGACTCTTTGACCCTCCCCCATACAAGCCGGGGAGTGACAGACTGGCTAGATCCCAGGGGAGGACATTGCAGCCAGCCCTGAGGAGACAGGATGATCTGGGGTTGGATGGAAGGGGAAGAGGTCCTCCCCTGTTGGTGGACTTGGAGGGGCCCGGGAGGAGGGAGATGAGGGAGGGAGTGGGAGAGTGGGAGGGAAGGAAGGAGGGGGGCTACGCCTGGGATGCAAAGTACCTAACCTGTGATTGATATAAAAATAAATAAATTAAAAAAAAGAATATCAAATTCCAATTGATATTCAAGAACAAAATGATCTCCTAGTCAGGCAGGAGGGTCAGGAATTCAAGGTCACCTTGGGCAATATGAGATGCTGACCCAAAACAAACAAACAAAAAACCAAACCCCTAGTATCTCCTTCACAAAAAGCTCAGTGCACATCGGGACAAGCCACCACAGACACTTCTACGTCCCAGTAAATGGGCACAGTTAGTCTTGGAGTACAGCTCCCTTGACAATCTCTCACCCCTCTCACCCCACACAACCTGGAGGATTTAGTTTGGGCTGAGGCTGAAATCCCCTGAGCTGCAAAACTCGAATTTCACACAGTTTTCATAAAATACTCTTTTTGTTCTTTGTTTAGCTATTTCAAACTGCATAAAAAATTCTTAGCTCATAAGCTGTACAAAACCCAGCAGTCTACTGGACTGGGCCTGTTGATTGTCTTCACAGACATTATGTGTGGGAATAACTTCAAGGCATAAGTCATGGTGTTAGACTGGATATTGTATTTTGGATGTTGAATCATAGAAGTATGGTGTGGAGCATGCTTGTAATTGCAGCACTTGAGAGATAGAAGCAAAAAGATCAGGAGTTCAAGGTCATCCTCAGATATATATATTCCAAGGTCATCCTGAACTACAGGAGACCATGTCTCAAGAACCCAAAATAAATAAATTCATACAGAATATCATAGAATGGGGCTAGAGGGTGGACTCAGTGGTTTAGAGCACTGGCTGTTCTTCCAGAAGATCCAAGTTTAATTCTCATCACCCACATGGTAGCTCACAACTATCTTTAACTCTAGGTCTAAGGGTTCCAATGCTTTCTTCTGACCTCCGAAGGCACCAGAAACACGTTTGTGCAGAGATATATACATACAGCCAAAACACCCATACAGATAAAATAATAATAATACTAAAATAAAGAGTATTGTAAAATGAGGACAGGCTCAACCTTGATTGACTTTACCTTGACCAAGAAAGGCCTGATTGCAGGTCACATTCTTTATCTTGAACAAAATGTAAAATTTAACAAACACCATGAACACAGAATATTTCTAATGCTTGTCTCCTGACCAGTACACTTCTTGGTATGGTCTTACTGGAGTAGGACAGGAGAAGCAGTTTGAAGCCACCTCAGCTACATCGGATCATCTCTGGTGGGCAGAACAAACACATTCATTCTATTGTGTTGGCAAAACTGGACAAGACCTATTCAGGAAACATCTGGAGGAGTCTACAGCTGTGGCCATGTTGATGTATTATCTCAGGGGGTATTGCCCTTGCCTGCATAGTTGAAGCAAGTTGACACTTCACTCATATACCAGTTACCTGTTGTCAACTGGACACGTGCATTGACATTTATTCCTTCATGAAACAAGAAGGAAGCAATGGAAGCAATGCAAATCTAAGAGGGGTATGGAGAATGAGTTACGTCAACATGATTTTGCAAAATGAAAAACACAGATGGGGGGGACGGGACGGTGCCAGCCTGCAATTCCAGTACTTGGGAGGCAGAGGCAGGTGGCTCTCATGAGTTGGAGGCCAGCCTGATCTACAGAGTGAGTTCTAGGACAGCCAGGGCTACACAGAAAAACTCTGTCTTGAAAAGCAAAAAAGAAAGAAAAGAAAAGAAAAGAAAAAGAAAACCACAGATGAACATGGACAAGTAGAGGCTGACGTTAAGCCAGAAGGAGCTAAGAGGGAAAGTCCAGTCATAAAGAATCCAAAGCGCGCACAGACTCCCAGGAAGGCTGAGTCATAGATAGCACCACCTACCTCTGAAGGCTGGGGGTGAAGGGGCAGAGACTAGAGGGAGGGCTGGGAAACCCTCCGTGTAAGAAGCTACCCGTCTCCCAGACTTCTTTCTTAGCCCAGTGGTTCCCAACCTTCCTAATGCTGTGACTCCTTATTACAGTTCCTCATGTTGTGCTGACCCAGCCATAAAGTTATCTCATTGCTACTTCATAACTGTAATTTTGCTACTGTTGTGAATCGTAATGTAAGTAACCGCTATTCAAGATATCTGATATGCAATCGTAAAAGGGTGGTTTGGCCCCAGAGTGGGTCCTGACCCACAGATTGAGAACCACTGCTCTGGCTCCAGCACCTTATCAGTCACCTACCCGATAGAGCCCAAGAGTCTTGCTCTTGAGATTTCTAGAGCACCTCTGAATTCTGGGACGCCAGGCTTAGTCGAGGGAGCTGAGAGGAGTAGGGTACCTTCAAGGAAGTTTGAATGAAACTCTTGATACTGAGTGGTAAGTTCCACGCTAGGCGCCTGTGGTAGTGCTGCTAGCTAACCTCACAGAATCTGGAATTGCTAGAAAGATGGGTCTCTGGGCATGCCTGTGAGGAATCTGAACACCCACCCATTGTGGGTGGCACCGTTTGGGCTGTGTAAGTAGAGAAGGGGCCAGAAAGCAGCATGCTTCCCACGTGTGGAGGTCATGTGACCAGACTCCCGCTCTTGCCACCTTGTCTTCTTTGCTTGTTATTATGTCTTTTTGCCAGGATGGATTGTGCCTGTCTAGAACTGTGAGCCAGACTGTTCGCTTTCTCCTATTAGTTGCTTTTGTCAAGGTATGTTATGTAACAGAAAGATATCACACACAGTCTGAGATCGCCAACTGTATACACCCACCACAGGAACTTGGAGCACTCCTGTCTGAGGAAACTCACTAGCTCAAGAGAGTTCTCTGGATCTCCTGTGCCATACCACAGTGAAGCCATTGATGGAAGAACTAGTCCACTGATGCATGGGTTCTAGTCAGCCTTTCAGTGACATTCATGAACATTTCAAAAGAGACTTCAACGGGAGAGGATGAACTGGGCAAGGGCACAGGGGAGATGAGGACAGCTGAAAAAACCAAAACAAAACAAAACAAAAAAAGTCACTTGTATTTCTGAAGAGATGAAAGAAAATTTTACAATGGTAAAACAAGAAGCGTGTGCAATTGAAAAAAGAAAGTGACATACGCCACAGAAATGATGGACAGAAAACATAATAGGTGCAGGAATGGGTTGGGAAGCCAGATCTTCACACTACATTAGAATAAAGCCAACAGATGATGCCTAAAATGATTATTTTTTGAAGACCAGCAGATTCAGCTTAGAACAAAAAGCCCCGGATTCGGGCTCTAACACTGTATAAACCTGGGCATAGGCCTATGCTTCTAACACCTCAGAAACTTAGAAGTGGGAGCAGTAGGATCAGAAGTTTAGTGTCATCTTTGACGACATTTGAGGCCAAGGGTGAAGGGGTCTGGGGTGGGGCAGCTCAGCTGGTGTTTGCTTGAGTTTGACCCGCCCCTTCCCAGCATTCCTGTGAAAGCCAACATGGTGGTGAGAGTTGGTAATCTCAGAGCTAAGCAACAAGAGGCTCCCGGAAGCTTGCTGGCCAGTCAGTGAGCTCCAGCACCAATGAAAAACCCCGACTCAAAAAAAAAAAAAAGGTGGAGAGTGATAAGGACACCCAACGTTGACCTCTGACCTCCACACATGCATGCACATTCTCAAACACAAACGGCAGTTTAATCATGCAAATTAAAATTAATTAACATAAGTGCATGGAGATGAAGGCCGTAGGAGAGGGAAATGTGTAAAGGAGAGCAAAGTATTATGACACATTATAAAAATGACACAATGAAACCGGTTACGTTTATCCTGATCTAAATTTTTTAATTTAAAAATAGGAAAAAAATTACATAGAGAGAAAGTTAGCGCATTGAAAATTATTGACTCTGGAAGGGGGACCTGACGGTGAAGTGAAAGACTGATGCTGTTTAGGAAAGTCCGTACTACTTAACATATGGATTTGTGCCATGACAGAATTAAAGTACATAGCAGTCTTATTGGGCTTGACTATTAAGTACTTACATATTTTAAATAACAACAATATTATTATTTCACATCCTAGAGATTATTCATAACAAAGATATGGCATGCAAAAATTTATTTATTTGTGTATGTGTGTGTGTGCATGGATGTAGAAGTGTAGGTGAAGTAATTGCAGGAATGGTACTAATGAAAGGCAGAGTGAGAAGTCTATGAAGAGGCTTGTGGGCTGTGTGAAAGGACCCTGGAACTTTCAGGTGAGAAAGTAAAAATTCTCATTTTAAGAAATCTGAACAAGCCATTATAGATCAAACTCCCAAATGTCTACAGTGGTTGGCAGATACTATAGAAATTGTAGATGCTGTTTTTAAATATAGTGTTTATATATCTTCATAGTGAGGAGTCAGTTTGTTTGGATATTATTGGAGAATGAAGACTTTGCTTTTTAAAAAAATTTGTAATTTTATGTGTATGAGTGCTTTGTCTGCATGTATGTGTATGTGTTCGTGTGTGTGTGTGTGCATGTGCGTGTGCGTGTGTGTGTGTGCCAATAGAGATCAGAAGAGGGTGTTGGATCTCCTGGAACAATAATTGCAGATGGTTGTAAGCCTCCATGTAGGTGCTGGGAATTGAACCCAGGTCCTCTGGAAGCGAAGCCATTGTTCTTGACCACTGAGTCTTCTCTCCAGCTCTGGCATGCATTACCTTTTAATGGGACAACTAGATGTTTTGCAGAGCTTTACTTCACAGTCTACTGACAAGCTTTGCAAAGAGCCCCTCCTGAGACAGCATTCTATTAAACGGGCCAGATACTTGCTTTTCTGGTCCTCTTTGTTAAGAGTGCCTATGCACCCTGGTTCTTGCCAATGAGAGCTGAGGATGTCCATGTATGGCCTTCTGGGGGCTTATGTCATCTTGGAACTTTCTGTGACCATCTTGAAAACCACAAAGAAATTATGAGGATACTACTCCAAACCTCCAACATTCATAAATCCCAAACAGAAACTATGCCAGGTCTTATGTAAGAACAATAAATCCAAGATCAATCTAATTTTCTGACTATTTATTTATTTGTGTGTGTATGTGTTTGTGTGTTTTGTGTGCACGTGTGTACCAAAGTGTGCAATAACTTGTGAGAGTCAGTTCTCTCCTTCCACTATATGGGACCAAATGCAGATTGTAAGGCCTGGTGGCGAGGGCATATACTCACTGGGTAATCTTGCTGGTCCAGTCTGGCTGTTCTCAATCATAACCAGTCTACTTTGATCATTGGTCAACCATGTTATTGTTTTTATAAATGCTATGATGGTCTTGGCAGTTTGGTATTGCCTCTAAAGCAACTGGGTGAAGTCAAGTTGATTTATTATCATTAACATGACCAATTCATTTTATTTGTATCTAAGGGGTGTACCTTGACACACAGATATGTGATGAATTTTGATCCCTCTTCTCTGGGAGTTGGGCACCAAGGGATCGATAGATCTCTTCTTTCCTGTGTAACCCCATGGCACTAATACAGCCCCATTTTATTATTTTATTTTATTTTCTGTACTGTATTGCATTGTATTGCATTGCGTTGTGTTGCGTTGCGTTGCATTGCATTGTATTTTCCAGCAGGTAAAAATACACCAAGAACACGCTAAAGAAATGATTCAGTAGTTAAAAGCTTGCTCTCCTCCAGAGGATCCATGCTATGTTTTTAGCACCTCTGTCAGTGGCTCACAATTGCCTCTAACTCCAGCTCCAGGGGATTTTTCTGGCCTCTGAAGGTACCTGCATACACCCACACAGGTGCGTACATGTAAATTGTATGTATGTACATTTTAAAATACACCAAGAAACCAGGCTTTGGGACTTACGGTGTTTGTGTGCACTGTCATTCTCCAGTATCACAGGGGCATTCTAAAGTTATTATTAATATCACATTCCTAAATAGAAAGGGAGCCTTAGGTGAGGGAGGGCTCTGATCTGCATAACCATTAGATGACAGAATTTGGAAGTCAGTTTCCTGCTGCAGGGAGAACAGTTGGGCTCTCTCGGAGCACTTCCCTCCTCGTTTGAGCTGACAATAGTGGACTTTCATTGCCAAGAGAAGCTAGTGGGAGGAGGAAGTGAATGAGGCGATGTGATGTATGATGCTCAGACCAGCAGAGAGCCAAGAGCAATAGGGTAGCTCAGCCAATCTCTTTTTTTCCATGGTCTCTAAGATGTGACAAGACCAGAGAACCCAGCAAGAAGACAGTGGCCACATTGTCCTGCTGGACTGAGGTCGAATGTACTTCCTCTCCACTTGTTTCTTTAGCCTCCTGAACTCCACTGTGTGGCATTGTGCTGGTCCCTGTGCCAGCTGCTCCTGGTGGGGAGAGTGGGGAGGAAGGGATTGCTGGGAGGAGGCTGAGCAGCTTGCAAGCCTGCGTAGCATATCTACTTGAATTTTTCTTTGCTTTGGTTGTTTTTGTGAAATTCTGGGCTCTTTGTTGGTGACTCAGCCCTAAGGTTACTGAGTCAGGACATTTTAGCCACTGTTATGGGAGCTCTGGTGGAGGAGCTGTTGGAATCAGAGGCATCTGGGGGACTAGGTCGCTGTCCCAGCTTTCTCTTTAAACAGATAAGAAAGATGAAGCCTGTGACAGTTAGTATTAATGGACAACGTAACAGGATCTGGAATAATGTGGAAGGTGGCTTGGGCAATGCCCATGGAGGATTATCTTGATAGCATTAATTGATTTGGAAGACCTGTATTAATTATGGTTTTGACCATTCTCTGGGTAATGGGTCGTGGGCTGTATAAATGAACAGAGGGAACTCCGGGACAGCTTGTGTTCACATTTTTTAAAATAATTTATTTAATTTTATTTTATGTGCACTAGTATGAATGTGTCTGATCCCTTGGAAATGGACAGTTGTGAGCTGCCATGTGGGTGCTGGGAATTGAACCCGGGTTCTTTGGAAGAGCAGGCAGTGCTCTTAACCACTGAGCCATCTCTCCAGCCCCATTGTGTTCACATTTTAATTTCCTAAGCATGGGTGTGGTATGACCAGCAGCTTCAAGCTCCTGCTGCCTTGACTCCCTCTTCTCCCCCACTCCCCGTGAAGAACTGCAGCCTTGAACTGTGAGCCAAAATAAACTCTCTCCCTTAAGGTTCTTTTGGGTGTTTTATCTTAGCAACAGGAAAAGACACTAAGATAAAGCTCCACCTGGCTGAAAGAATTTCCCAAATCACAGCATTAGCTTCTGTTGGAGATAGGAGAGGCAGAGTCTCTTCCTCCTGGGTAGCTGAGCTTCCTGACTGAGAGACCAACAGGGAGCCTGATGGTTCTGATGTAAGACCCTGGCCCAGAGACTTGTCTCTCCAAGCTGGAGACTCCTCATTGATAACGTAGGGATTATCTGAGTCTTTTTTTTTTCTCTATAGAAATGGGAGTAGTTGAGAATATTCATGTCAGGGGTGAATTCTGTTTAGGATATTTGCCCTGTAGTACTGTTTGTTCCTCACCATTCTCTGTTCAGCCCACACCCCATACAGCATTCTAATAGCTAACTGTGGGAACTGCAATAAAACTTGCAATGAAAAGATTTCAGCCTTCAAAACTCATAGAATTGTGTACCTTGAAAGTGGGCATTTTGTTGCATGTGGTGTTGTGGACCAGTAATCCCGGCATTCAAGCAGCTAAAGCAGAAGGATTTTCCATGAGTTCAGTTCAGAACCAGCCAGATTATATATACATATATAGTCTCAAGTAAAGAAATAATTTAACACTTACTGTCTGTTATTTTTAAATAGATCTCAATTTGGTCTTCTTTTTAAGTATCTATTTACTGAAACTATCAGGCCTCAATAAAACAAATAGCTTTACCATTTCAATAGATATTTACATGACTCCAGCTGCCAACTTAAAACATGAGGGGAAAAGAGTTAGTCTACAGAAAATGAGGTTTCAAAAAATGCTTTGACTTTATTCTAAGTGTAGACAGAACCAAGGTCAAATTGGATGCTTTTATAGATATTTACTCATTGTTGACTGAAAAGATCCCAAAAGACTTTCCCCCAATTAAAAAAACAAAAAGTAGACTGTTTGAGGTTTTAAAAGGAAATTGCTGCTTTCCCTGGTAGCTTAAATGCTTTTTATTGCCAAAAGACTTAAATGCATTCTCATTCTTTTTAACTTTTGGTTCTCTATCTATCTATCTATCTATCTATCTATCTATCTATCTATCTATCTATCTATCTATCTCACCCTATGCAGCCAGCACCTTCCCCAATCCCCAGATGCCAACGCCAAATCCTCCAACCAAGGCATCTCAGAAGACAATCTACATCTTTCCCAGTCTCCAGCCCAGGGCTAGGTGGTACATGCTGTCCTCACATCAGACACACAACCAGCAAAAGAACTTTGCATGGCCAGGTCTCATCACAAAAGCAATGTGAAAGGTCAAGACAGCATGTCACCCATAAATTCCACCAGTTCTCCAAAGAGAAATACTGTGAACCCCAGGACACAGAACTTAAAAGAACAACCATAAAAATCATCAGAGTATCCTGTATCTAGAGGATACTGGAAGGAGGTTTGTTTGTTTTTTTGAAAATGCCAACAAACAGCTCAATGAACTTAAAGAGAATAGATCCCTGACTGATGTCCAAGAAAACAGAAAGATAAGGCTGAATGAAATAATGAAGACAGTCCAGGTTTTGAAAATGTAATTCAACAGAGATCTCAAAAGGAACTCAAGCTGAAATAAAGATAGAATTGAAAAACTCAATAACCCCAGTAGAAAACTCAGGAGAAACCACTACAAATAGAATGGATCAAGTAAAGAACAGAACATCAAGACTCAAAGATAAAGTAAAAGAATTAGACCACACAAGCAAAGAATATGAAAAACACAAGTAAACAAACAAACAAAAAACCTGCAGGAAAAGAGCATGTAAGAACTCTGGGATAGGGTCAATCTGTGGTGGCACATGCCCCCTGGAGGCAGAGGCAGGCAGATCTATGAGTACATTGCCCACCTGATATATAGGGTGAGGTCTAAGTCAGGCAACACAGGGAAAACAGTTCTTAGGAGAAAAAAAAAAAAAAAAAGACCAATTGTTTTGAATTATAGAAATAGATAAGGGAGAAGAATCTCAGGCCAATGGCATAGACCAGACCTTCAACCAGATCATGAAAGAGAACTTCCCCAAACTAGAGAAAGACATAATCATACAGATAAAAGAGGCACACAGAACACCAATTACACAAGACTAGAAAAGAAACTCCCCCTACGCATCATAGTTAAAACACTAAATATTCAGAGCAAAGAAAGAATATTGAAAGCTTCAAGAGGAAAAACACAAGTCATATACAAAAGAAAACCCATCAGCAGTAACAGCTGATTTCCCAGTGGACACTATGAAAGCCCAACAAGCATTCTAAAAAACCACAACTGTCAACCTCAACTACTGTATCCAACAAAAACTATCTACCATGGTCAAAGGACAAAAACAAAACAAAAACCCTCTCCATGATACAATCAGGCTAAAAGAATTCATGATGACCAGGCCAGCTCTACAGAGGATAGTAGAAGTGATAATTTACAACAGTAGTTCTCAACTTTTCTAATGCTACAGCCCCTTAAAATACTGTTGCTCATGTTATGGTTGGTGACTCTCAACCATAAATCCAACTCATTGCAATTTTAGAACTATAATTTTGCTACTGTTATGATTTGTAATGTAAATATCTGATATGCAAGATATCTGATATGTGACCCCAAAGGGGTGTGGCCCACAGGTTGAGTTGAGAACCACTCTTTTAGTCTGAAGCAAAGAATAAGCATTGCCAGGAGACTCTAGAAAGAAAACAAATCAAACTATAATTACTGAAAACAAAGTATGACCTCAAACATAAATAACAAAATGACTGTCATCAAGTCATGAATTGACTTTCATCAGTAGCTTTAAATACAAGTGACCTGTACTCTCCAAACAAAAGACACATGTTGGATAAATAAAGAATCAAAAGTCATCTTTCTGTTACTAGGAAACTCATTTTTAAACACAGCCACCAAATTAAAGTGAAAGGATAGAAACAGGTATTCCAAAGAAATGGGATCAAGAAGCAAGCAGGCTATCATAATATCTGACTTTGAACTATAACTAAATGAGATTTTTAAAAAAGACATAATAAAATGAAAAATTAATAAGGATACATTGCTATCTTAAAATATATACACTAAACTCTCCACTTTCTCCAAAAGGCAAGCCATTTGAGCAAAATTAAACAGGAAAATGCCAGAATTAAATGACATCATCCTGGGTGTAGTGATGCCTGCCTTTAATCCCAGGACTTGAGAGGCAGAGACAGAGCTCAAACCCAGCTGGGACTACATAGTAAAACCTCTAAAAAAATGTTTAAAATTTTACAACTTTTAAAGTTCATAATGCAAAGTGTTAACTAGTGAGCAGCCAAACATACTGGACCTTATTAAACTTTTTGTTTTATTTTGTACAATTATTTTATTTTGTACATTTATTTTGTATATGAAATAGATATTGTATTCCTAAATTCAGAAATGTTAAAGGTTAAAAGATGGACAGTGAACACCTTCCCTGCCTGTCTTAGACTTTTATTGCTGTGATAAAACAAGACTAAGAGCCACTTGGGAGGAAAGGGTATTTTTGGCTTATATGTCTCAGTCACAGTCCATCATTAAAAAATAAGTCAGAGCAGAAACGTGAGACAGGAGTCAGGAGGCAGGAACTGAAGCAGAAGCATAGAAGAGTGAGCACACTGCTTGTTTGCCTATGGCTTGTTCAGCCTCTTCGTTTGCTTGCTTTCTTTTTTAAATTATTATTATTTTTTTAGACAAGGTCTCTTTATAATGTAGCTCTGGCTATCCTGGAGTCCTTCAGTAGACCAGGCTTGCCTCAGATTCCCAGCGATTCATCTGCTTCTGCCTCTTCAGTTTTAGGATTAAAGTCATGTACCACTATCCCTAGCCAGCCTGCTTTTTTATATTACTGAGGACCAACTTCCCAATGATGACACTGCCTCCGGCAGGCTGAGCCTTGCCACATCAACCTTTAATCAAGAAAATGCCTCACGGACTTGCCTACAGTTCCATCTTATGAGAGCCTTTTCTCAAATGAAGTTCCCTCTTCCCAGATGACCTTGGCTTTTTTCATGTTGATAAAATAACCAGCATGCCCCAACATACACTGTTGTCTTAGTTCGTTTTCCTGTGGCTGTGACAAATTGCCTGTTAGAAGATGAGTAGATTTATTTTAGTTCACTGTTCAAGAAGGAATGTATTCCTTCTCGTTAGAGAAGGCATGGCTGCTGGGACCATAGGTAGTGAGTCGTACCATGTCTATAGTCAGGAAGCAGAGACAGGTGAGTCTGACAATGACTTTCTCCATTTCATTAAGCCCAGGACCCCAGTCCATTGAATGGTGCCCCTTTCGTTCAGGTAGGTCTTCCCGATTCAGCTAAACATCCTGGAAAGACCCTTATAAACACAACTGGAGGCTCTTCACCTAGATTCCGAATCCTATCAACTTGACAAAGCACACCCCCGCCGCCCCCCATCCCCGAATACGTACACACTCAAATACAGCCCTTCATATGCACAGGTTTTTCATCTACCAGTTCCATCAAACATGGATCAACATATTTGAAAAAGAAAACAAACAAACAAAAAACCACATAACCACATGTCTTTGAGTTGTGGCCTGTTTTATGTCAAGGTGACACAAACTAGAGTCATCTGAAAGGAAGGAACCTCAGTTGAGAAAATGCCTCCATAAAATCCAGCTGTAGGGCATTTTCTTAGTTAGTGAATGATGAGGGAGAACCCAGCCCATTGTGGTTGTCCTGGGTTCTATAAAAAAGCAGGCTGAGCAAGCCATGATAAGCAAGCCAATAAACAGTATCCTCTCCTCACCCCGCCCCCATGGCCTCTGCATCAGCTCCTGCCTCCAGGTTTCTGCCCTGCTTGAGTTCCTGTTCTGACATCCTCCAATGACGGACTACCATGTGGAAGTATAAACCAAATAAAACCCTTTTCTCCCCAACAGGTGTTTCAAAGAGTAAACTCAATGTGTTGGCTACTCTGAAACCTGCAGGGAAGTCCTTTCTTGCCTTTTCCAGCTTTTTGATGAATCCTTAGTATTCCTGAGCCTGCAGGTGCCTGGTCAACTTTTACCTGTCCCCTGGTACTATGTTCTTACTGAATGTCTCAGTCCTAAATTCCCACCACAAATGATAGATTAGGCATTGTTATGGAAAACCTTCATTGTTACCTTGATTGGATTAAGAGCCACCTAAAGTATTAGCGTTTGCTTATGAGGGCATTTCTAGAGAACATTAATAGGAAGAACACCTGCCCAAAATATGGCTGGCACCTTTCTGTGGGTTAGGGTACTAGGCTAAATAAAAAAAAGGAAAGGGCAGAAAGTGAACTGAGTCTCAGAATTCACCTTCCCTGCTTCTTAATCCCCTAAGAGGTGAGGCATCTCAGCTACAGCTCCCTGCTACCATAAACTCTACAAACCTTCTCTGATGTGACAGTGTACCTTCATAAACCATGATCTGAAAAAAAAAAAGTACTTCTTCAAGTAGCTTCTCTAGGATATTGTGTCACAATTTTGTCAATGAGAAAAGTAATACAGACCCGTTGCTGGCTAGTTTTATGTCAACACAAACTATAGTCATGTGAGAAGAGGAAACTTCAATTGAGAAACTGCCTCCATAAGACTGAATTATATAGGTGAGCTTGTAGAACATTTTCTTAATTAGTGATTGATGTGGAAGGACCCAGTCCTTTGTGGGTGGTGCTATCCCTGAGCTGGTGATTTGGGGTTCTATAACAAAGCAGGCTGTGCAAACAATGGGAGCATGCCAGTAACAGCATTCCTCCATGTTCCCCGCATCAGCTCCTGCCTCCAGGTTTTTGTTTAATTTGAGCTCCTGTCCTGTCTTCCTCTGATGAACCGTCATATGGATGTATAAGCCAAATAAGCTCTTTCCTCTCCAAGTTGCTTTGTGTAAGTGAGCATGAAGTGAAACTACCGAACTAGACTACTTTATGGATAGAAAACTTTTTTGGAGATCAAATTACCTAGGCTATCTATTGTGAGGTAGAGTAAAACAAAATGGTGAAAAAGCAATAGGATTTTATATGACTTCAGAATGGGACTTTTGATCTGATACAGGTCGTTCCAATTGACCAGGAACTGGCTGCCCTTGTGTTAGTTGACGTTTGAGGATTGACTAAGGGGGGTCATGGTAAACAGAAACCTGCTCTATAAGATCTGAGGTCTGTTTTCCTGGTAAATAGAAACTCACTTTATATCCCTGATGAAAGCAGAATTTAGGTTTCTGTTTACCCAATAACAATCCTTCAGTTTACCTGGTCAGAGTTCTTCTATTTAGGATATTGTAACAACCAGCAACTGACATTTTTGGAGGTCTGCTTTGGACCTATCACTTTGGTCATAGTGTTTCAACACAGCAGTAGTAACCCTAAGACACAGGGCCATGTTGATTTAACTTATTCTTAACTTGAGTATGTCTTCATAAATACTGTTTCCAAATTAGGGCAATTCTCACAGATGCTTGGTATAAGGTAGCATATTCTTTGGGGGAACAGAATAAGCAGTTGTATAGAAAATCTAGTCCAAAACTGGGGAGGCAAATGTTGTCAAATTTCTGTTTCTCAAATAAAGTGCACATCCCTTGTCCTGGCTATCTTGCTAAAATAAAATTATAATCAATCCAGTTAGTCTGGAGTTGGGGCAAATAGCAAGGAACCTGTCTTAGGCTGTCCAAGACTGAAACCAGGAGCCACATGTGGCTCTTTAAATATAAAATTAAATCAATAAAAGTTAAGCATATTAAACTGTTTGTTTCACTAGCCTTATTTCAAGTGTTTTGTAGACTCCCATGACTAGAGGCCACCATATTGCGTGGTCAGATGTAGACTAATCCCACCGTCACAGAAAGTCTTGTTGGATGGCGCTGTTCTAGACCAGTGGTTCTCACAAGGGATCCCCAGACTAGGGGTACCAGCATTGCCTGAGAGCTTGTCACAGAGCCCAGATCAGCAGAATCAGATGCTTTAGAGCCTTTGGAGCAGATGAGAACGAGCCCACCAAGTGACCTTAACACAAAAGCAAGTTTGAGAATTGTTTGATTTTAGTAATTTCCCCCACTCCCCTCACCTCTCTTTTTATGGTCATATTATAAATGTAATTTACTTGACCATGACTTCAAAAGTGCCAATTAGTGCAATCACTAAGGTGCTCCTGGGGATCATTGCTCACTTTTAATATGAGTTGTGAATAACTAAGGCAGTAATTTGATCATGTTCAAGCCTCCCCCTTCACAAAAGTGTTAGAGAGAAGAACCAGTACAAAGATAGTACGTTTGGGGATAGGAATATGCTCAATGTACTTTATATAATTGAATAAAAGTGGCCTTATGTAACCCTGTATAATAAAAAACGTATAAAGTAAAATTTAGAAAGAGAGTATTTTCTTTTCTGTTACTATAATCAGTGAAGAATAACTTAGTCTGGAAGACAGGTATTTGCAGTCTTCAACAATGCCAGACATTTAGCAGACACTGGAGTGATAGATGTAATTATCCCTTTCCATTTTCTGTCCCCATCTTTATTCTGAGTCTAACACTCAAATTAAAGCTCATTGTATGTGTGTGCCTAATGCAGTCCCATGGCAATATCACAAGGAATTCCTTGGAAGCCTCTAGGTGGAAGAAAGGGGAATCCAGTGTGATTTCGAGGTGCTGTGTGAGCAGCTAGAGCCCCCTGACATCCTGCTGAGGAATCCTGCACAGCCCTGTGAAGCCGCCATCCTTCCCAGTTCACACTGTGTGTTGTGAGTCCAAAGCATCTTTGAATCCAGACTTCCTGTACAACACACACACACACATACATGCACACACCCCCAGGCAGGTAGAGAAGCTCACTGTGGAGAATCAAAACACAGGATGGGAAAGTCAAGGGCCTTTGCCGTGTAGATAATAAAAGCAGAGGCTGACAGCACTGTTCTCCCAGCTTCTCTCCCCCAGACTTCCCTCTTCTCTTGCTTGTCTACTCAGAGTGCAGCATGAAAGTGCACAGATCTGGGAGCCAAGCCAGCCTGTGCTATGTCTCTGATGCTTGTTTCCTAAGTACAGGGCCATAAAGCTGCAGCTCAAACTCAGGCTCACCCACTCTTTGTGCATTCCAGTGTGATCAGTCCCCTCAACAGCCCAGAGACCACAAGGGGAAGGGATTTAGCCTGCAGCCTCCAACCGCATTCTGAGGCTTCATCAGGCTGTACTGTTCAGGTTCTTCTACTTTCTTTTTCTACCTTCCCCTCTTCCTTGCTCTCCTTTCTACTCCTCCACATGCTCTCTGAATTCTCTTTGGGTTTCCTTCCCTCTGACCTCTTCTCCAGACTACCTCTCACTTTTGTTCTTTATTTGGTATTCCAACCTGGCAGTTGCAGGTCAATGGTCAAAAAATATGGGAAACAAAACAAGTCACTCATTATCCTATTTGGTTGGCTTTTTGTGTACACCTGGAGGTCAGAGGCTAACCTCAGAGGTCATCCCTCAAGACTCAGTTCCACTTTACCTGCAGCTCACCAGTTAGGCAGGCTGCCAGCACACACCATGGAGCCACCCATCTGTCTCCCCAGTGCTGAGATTACAGGCATGGGTCTTTATGCTTGCAAGGCCAGACAGAGCTTTACAGGCTATGCTGTCTGCCCAGTGCTTTGCTTGATTAACTCCAGAAAAACACGCTGTCTTGGATCTGACAGTCAACTTCTGCAAGCATGTAAGCCTGAAGAAGCTGGGGGCCAGGTCAGCGGGGAGAAAACCAGAAGAATAAACAAATGACCTCTATCCACACCACCCTGTGGATACATTTTAAATGGTGCAGAGATTGAAAATGGAAATATTCTCACGTTAGTGCTAAGTCTGGAAACTCGGGTATGTGGTAGGCAAGTGTTCTACCAACCAATCTACATCCCTAGCCCTCTCTCTCTCTCTCTCTCTCTCTTTCTCTCTCTCTCTCTCTTTTGCCTGAACCATTTTTAAGAGTATAATTTGGTGACACGTATGAAGTCTTATATAGCTTGGGCTGTCCTCAAATTCCCTCCATAGCTTAGGTTGACCTTGAACTCCTGATTCTCCTGGTCCAAATCCTAAGTACTGGGATTACAGGTCTATACCACACTACCTGTCTTTGCTATTCAGTTATATGGCTGCATATCCATCACCTCTACAGGTAAAACATTGTCACTACTCTAATAGAAGCTATAACCACTAAACAGTAATTCCACATTTCTCCCTCTCATCCTTACCCTCTGGTAACCACTAGTATGCCTTACGAATTTGATTATTATAGGAATTTCATATAGGCAGAACCCCACAGTATTTGTCTTTTTGTTCTTGGGTTATTCCACTTAATACAATATCAAAATGATTCATCCATGCTGCAACTTATATTAGAGCTTCCTTTTATGGTTGAATTACAGTCCAGTATGTCAGAGGATGCATTTGTCCATTCATCAGTAGACACTGAGGTTACTTCCATCTTTCTGTTATTGTGACAAATGCTGCTCTATCTCCTGCCTCTGCCTCCCCGGTGCTAGGATTCTAAGCATGAACCACCACACTGGGCTTTTTTTAGTGTGGGTTCTGGCCATCTAATTTAGGTGCTCATGTTTGCATGGCAAGCCCTTTACCAATTGAACCATCTCTCCCCAACCTCAACTTTTAGCCTTTTAAGAGACCACAAACTATTTCCACAGTGGTTGTGCCATTTTTACATTCCCACCTGTAGACTTTAAAAGCAACCAGCTATTTCTATTATGGGAGACAGTTGTGTTTATTTGATTATTTTTTCCCAGTTTTCAAAAAACAAAAACAAAACAAAACAAAACACAGATCCACCATTGGCACTTCAAAGGATCATCAGAAAAACTTGCTGATCAGATTATTAGGCTTGCTGCAGAGAGAAGAGGGAATGAGGAAGGAAGGGAGGGAAATGGGGAAGGAAAGAGGAAAGGAGGGAGGGAGGGAAAGGGGAGCATAGGAGAGGGAAAGAGTCTCTGAAGGTAAAGGTCAAGGGAGGTTTTGTGGCATTTGGGGACATGGCCGTAGTAATTTGAAAGCATGTCTGGGAGGCTGAAGGGTTAGTTAATATAGGGCCAAGTTTATAACCTAGTATCTATGGAGTTTGTGGGTTCAGCAGAGGAGGAGTCCCAAGCCACTCTATGGACAAGCAGTTTGTCTTACCTATCAGATGCAAATGTTTACTTCCTAGGAGCAAAGAGGCAAGTTCCCTTTGACACTTAGCATAAGTATGATAATATTGTTTTGCTCCCACACAAAACATTGTGTGGGCTATCCTCAGGCAAAAACATACCATTATTTCTATGTCTATTTATTTGTATTTTTTAGCTGTTGGTGGTGGTGGTGGTGGTGTGTGTGTGTTGAAACAGGGCCTTATGCAGAAATCTTCCATCCATCCTCAGTCTCCTGAATGCTAGGAATACAGGTGTAAGCTACTACAACTGGTTTGCATCATTGTGTCACTATCAGAGATTCATAGAGGGCTGCAGCAAGGTCGGGGGTGGGGGGCGGGGGAGCAGGACCATCCATGAAGGGGATGGGCAACTTTGGATGAGAACTGTAGCCTTATGGCCAGTTCTTTAAACCATGGTTGATTTGGTTGTCTCTATTCTTCTCTTGAGTTTTTAAATTTTGGTTTCTGTAACAGGATCTCCCTCTATCCCACTGTGGGCCTAGGCTGACCTTGGACCCACAATCCTCCACCTCTGTCATGTTATGATTATAGGCATGGGCACCACGTTCAGCTCTTCATTTAGATTCTAACGTGTGTATGCTTTTTTTCCTATCTATATTTAAGTTTTATTGCCAGGAATTTCCCCAGGGTTTTTTCAGTCTTCTCGGCTTTGGAGGCAACAGGATTTATCCCACCCTACCCTCCATGCCTCTTCAATACCAGAATCTGTTTACCCACACGCCATACCACAGACACGAAGGAATGCACACACATATGCCCACAGACATGCAGGAACACACATGGGCATGCAGAAAGACCTGCAGTAACACACACACACACACAAACACACACACACACACACACACACACACACGTGCATGTGCACATGCACACAGCTCCCTTTCTCTCCCCACATCCCCTTAACACAACCTCCCCTTAGTCAAAACTTGACAAAGAGCCCTGAGGACAACCAGGCCAGCTTCACACAATGCTGCATTGTTTGGAGAAAACAGCCCACTTGTTTCCTGTAGTCTGATGTGTATTCGAGTGTGTTTGTCCTTCAATACATCCTATGCATTAAGCTTCCTCATCTTAAAAATTAAAATATAAAGTTTATGACAAAGGTCCATAGCTATTGCCTGTCAAGTAAAGCTTCAAACTTTATCCTAATCAGAAGGAACAACCAATAAAATGCTAAGGAAATTCCTGGCATCCCAGTGTGGGGTGCCTATTATTGATTTGAAAGAAATATCCTGGTACATCATTTGATCTGAGAGGGTCAGATTTCAAGATCATGATTACACAATGATACGAATGATTATCTGTCTAGTGGGGCCTGAACCTTTTTCTAGGAACTGTTTGTCCTGAGAGATGAGGTGTGTCCACAGAAATGTCTGCATTCACGGTCAGATGTCTCCTGCGTGTAAAATCAGTCCTGGGTGAGAAGCGCTGTAGGAAACAGGAGGCTACCTGGATGAACCGTCTTACAGTAGGAAATGCAAAGCTGCACAGGTGAATACTCTTACAATAGGGAATAGGAATCTAGCAAGATGAACACTCTTACAGTAGGAAATAGGAAATGACTATTGATAAGTTATCTCTGCCAGTAAAATAAGCCAATTCTTGCCAAATTAAAAGTATATAAAGGCAGGTTTATTGGGGGAGAGATGAAACACGGAGAAAGAGAGAGACAGACGGAGAGGGAGGGAAAGAGAAAAGGAGAAGGAGAGAGTCAAAATGCCTGGATTATATTAGAGTCAAGGTGGAAGAGATATCCCAGCCCCTGGGGCTGGAAAGTTCAGCATAGAGGGTGGGGTATGCCAACCATATCCTGTAACAGGTGGTTTCTGAGGGATGCTGGGAGAATCTGGAGGCTATGCCTGCTTCGGTATGTTAAATAGGTCCCTCAGCTGATTGTTTATCCTGGGTCTAAAACCCAACAACTGTAGGCTCATTGTTGTGGGACTTTACTTCTGTGTATCTCTTCTGCACATTCACGTTTCTAACAAATATCTGACATATTTTGCAAAGAGAAAAGTAGGAAAGAGTCTGGTGTAGTGTTGTAGTAGTACATCCTTGAAACCTCAGCATTTAGGGTGTGTAGGCAGGAAGATCAAGAGTTTGAGGTGATCTTGGGCTGTATGAGACCTTTGTTCTTTTTGTCATTGTTTGGGTTCTTGTTATTTATTTGTTTGTTTATTTTTTGAGATTGGGTTTCTCTGTGTAGCTCTAGGTGTCCCAGAACTTGCTCTGTAGACAAGGGTGGCCTCTAACTCATAGAGATCTGCCTGTCTCTGCCTCCTAAGTGCTGGTGTTAAAGGTGCACACCACCACTGCCCAGTGGAGACCCTGTCTTCAAAAGAACTTTCCAGCGTGGATTGTGGGGGAGGGGGAGAAGGGAGTTCCTAAGGCCTCACCCCTAGCTGAGGATCTATCCACAGCAGATGGCCACCAGGGGAGTGACACTCACTTTTAAGTGGAGGTATGGCCACTGGTCGGTGGCCCAAGTCCCTGTGGATGATCCGATACCCAGGCACATGGGGTGCTACACAACCTTCTGTAACTCCAGTTCCAGGGGATCCCGTGTCCTCCTCTGACTTCCGTGAGCACCGGGCACTGACATGAGGCACAGATACACATACTGGCATCCTTCCTTAGCCTTGCTGTGGTGGTTTTACAGGAGAATTATCCCCCATAGGCTCTGGTATTTAAGAACTTGGTCCTCACTTGGTGGTGGCGTCTGGAGAGGTTTAGAGGGAGTGGGAGGGTGAGCTTAGAGTGCTCAAAGCCTCACCCTACTTTCAGTTTGCTTTCTGTTGTGCTTGGGGTTGAGATGTGAGCTCTCAGCTTCCCACTCCTGCTGCTGTAGGCCTGCTGCTATGCTTCCCTGACATGAAACTGTAAGCCCAAATAAACTCTTTCTTTTGTAGGTTGCCTTGGTCATGGTGTTTTATGACAGCAATGAACAGTCACTGATGCAGTCCCAGAGTGCTAGGATCACTAGCTCTCATCCACTGAGCCATCCCTCCGGCCCCATCTTTCCTCTTTTCCCCACCAAGGGCTTTTGTGAAGCAGAGAACAGAGGAAGGAGAATTTTTATTAAGCAACAGGCATCCCTGCCTTCTGTAAAGAAGACTCATCTAAAAGAAAATTAACGTTAACATTAAATTCTGGAGGCATGTTAGTAGAAGTGGAAACTTGCTCCAAATAGCCATTCCTATGTTAACAGCCAGAGAAGTTAGAACTATACAGCTAAAATAATAGCAGCTGGATTTGTTTCAGTGAATGTGGCATTAGGTTTTACACTGTTTTTAACAGGATCAAGCCCACAACTACTTCTCTTAATGCCACAGCTTCAGTAGCTTCAGAGCAAACTCAATACATGCAGGTTACCTGCTGGGTATAAAGCTCTGTAGACACATGTCATGCCACGTTTTCTGTGGACGTGAGTCAGAGGTAGTACTCACATGTCTTCAGTTATCAGGGCTTTTTATAATTAGTTTCAATCACCAACTAGATACATTTCAGAACTGCATAGGAAGAGATACTCAACCAGGGGCTGTCTAGATCAGGTTCACCTGTGGCCATGTCAGTGGACGATTGTCTTGTTTACTCATTAATAGATGGGAAAAGGGTCAGCCTACTTTGTGTAGCACCATTCCCTAGGCAGTGAATTCTAGACTGTGTTAGTATAGAGAGTGGCTAGGCACAAGTATATGTGCATGCATTCATTCTCTGCCTTGATTGTAGGTAAGGCTAACTACTTCAAGTTTCTGCCCTAACTTGCCTGGAGTGACAGAAGGTAGCCTGGAACTGTAAGTTAAAATAAACCTTTTCACCCCAAAGTTGCTTTTTGCCAGAATTTCTGTCACAGCAACGTAAATGAACTAAGGACAAAGGCCCTGTGAGAGGCTTTCTCATTTAGCTCCAAGTTAAATTTTCCAACATTTAGTGCTAAGTTTGCTACGAGGGTCTGTAATGCTGACACAACACTTAAATGTGGTCATTTGCAGCCTATGTAAGGTTTATATTTCTCTTTTTTCTTAAAGTGTTTTGTTGGAGATTCTTAGTGTTCTCTTATAGTGAGGCTAAACAAGGTAAACAACTTACCTTAAGAAAAAAATCATACAGTTTTAAGTTAAACAGGCAGAATCTGAACCCAGATCTCCCGAAGCCTTTGCTATGGTCTTAAAGCTTGTTATTCCCAAATTCGTATGTTGTTACCTAATCCTCCAAGTGTTAAAACTGGACTAGAACATGAAAGTAAAAAGGACAGGTGTCCTGCCCGTCACCACTTGGGGGTACAGCTATATGGTCCTTCCCAGACATGGATTATGATTTTCCTCCAACCCATATCATCATGGCTAAATTAATTAAAGCAAGCAATTAACTATAGCAAGCTTTTTTATTTGTTTACACGGGTTGCCCCCTCTAAGTTGAGGTTCAAGAGGTCAGCATTGGGTGTAAGAAACACAAGGTTTTTATAGCTTAGGGGTTGGGAAAGGGGCTTCAAATGTGGGATTTGGCAGACAATTAGGTGAGCTTACAAGAGCAGAACAAAAGCATAACAAGTTAGTCATAACAACCTCCTGTTATGACTCCTGTAAGAAAGACGTGTCTATGAAGTAATCATAACAAGTAGTTATAACAAGGTAGTCATAACAACCTTGTGAAACAAAGGTAAAGTTCCAAGATGGTGGTAACAACTTTTGAAACAAAGATATAGTTGCTATTTCTTGGAATATGTAGTAAAGAACAATTTGTAGTGAAGGTTATAGGTGGAACATAGCTCAATCCTTTAGAAACATAGGTTTTGTGAGTCTAGTTTGTCTTAACTGTAAGATGGTTTTTAGGTCCAAGATGAAGGAAAGCTGGTTCATCAGGGTATAAGCCATCTAGTTTATGGTATTATGGTAGACAGCTGAATGAACTGTCTACCACCCAAGCTATTTTATCAAGCTCTTTTGTCTACATGTTTTCTTGGGATACAACTGCTTAATATTTGTTTAAATCAGGCCGGGGATCTAGCTCAGTTGGCAGGGCCCTTGCCTAACATGAATGAAGCCCCAGGCTTGATTACCAGCACTGTTGTAAATTTGTCAGTCTGCCAGCCAGCCTTTCAATGACTCAGGAGCATGACTCAGGAGCATCAGCTTATGTCAACACATGCTGCAGCCAGGTGTGGCAGGGTTCATCTCCATTGTCCTACAAGTTACATATTTTCCTATACAACATGTGTTCCCTTTAAATGGTCTCTCTGTCCTATAGGGCTGAAGAGCTGGCTTAGCGGTTGAGAGCACTGGCTCCTCTTACAGAAGTCCTGAGTTCAATTCCCAGCAACTACATGGTGGCTCACAACCACCTATGGTGTGATTTGGCATACATACACTAAATTACATACATAAATAATTTTTTGGAAAAAGTCTGTCTTTTTCATTCTCTTTCCTTCCCTCTCTGTCTGCCTCTGTCTTTTTCTGTGTCTCCACTCTAAGTTGCTTTTCACTCTCTCCGCTTCCCCAATAAACCTGATGATGTTTTAGCAGCACCCCCTTGGCCTCCAGTGTGCTTCAGGCCTGGGAAAAACAGCTCCAGATTCTCCCAGCATTCCCCAGTTTCTATCTGCTGCTGAGCATAGCTGTCAACCCTACCTTCTACCCTGAACTTTCCAGGTTAAGGGCTTCTTCTTCGCCTCACCATATAACCTGGACATTTTGTTGCTCTTGCTTTTTTTTCTCTCTCTCTCTCTTTCACCCCCTTGAATGGTGGCCAAGAGCTGCTTCCAGTGAACCTACATTTATATAATTTAACTTGTCTTGCATGAGAAACAGTCCAGCATCCTCATTCCCACCTTGTCACCCCTTCCTATAATCTCAATTTTTTTTCAATTAAAAAAAAAAGGAGGAATGTTATGTTATTGTGCAGGCAATTCATCTGGCCTTTCCTCAGGGGCCTTTAGGGTCCTGACAATGTCCTATGTCATCACCTGGACCAGGTGCTTGAGATATAACCAGTCTGCCACTCCCACCCACTCTCTCTGCTTTGATTTCTCTCCTCTTCACTCCTCTCTGACTTTCTCTCTGGGGGTCGCCTTACCATGCTCCTCTTTCTTTTTTTCTGTGCTCTCCCACAGTCTCACTCTGTCTGTCCCTGTCTTTTTCTCTCTCTACCCTCATGGCCCACTCAGTCCCAAATGCCTCTCTCCTTTCCTCCCCCTAAATAAACCTCTTCAGAGCTACTCAATGACATAGGTCTGTAATCTCAGAATTTCTGAGGTGGAAACACGAAGATCAAGAATTCAGTGTTACCTTATTTCAGCTACTTAGTAAGTTAAGACCAATGTATGCTGCCTGCCTGATACCTTATCCCAGAAAAGATAGAAAAGAATGGGGGAAGGTGTTTATTGAGTTCCATTTTCTGCAACCCTTCTGGCTTGCTGTCAACGCTGTATCAGTGGAGAGGATCCCCTGATCTCCATCACTCGAAACATCAGCCACTGAACAAAGGGAGTGTATCTAGATTCATCTAGTTCCAGTTGAGAGATGCTGTAAAACACTCGTGAGATTTTGGAGAGTTGATAAAAAAAAGCAGGTGCTACAAAACAGCTCACAAGCCAAAAAATGATATACTATGTGTGCATTAAGGGAGAATAAAAACATTAGTTCAAATTCATTTCATGCGCTTCTTTTTTCTTGCTTGAGAGGACTAGTGGAAAAT
Organism: Pachyuromys duprasi; assembly: GCA_028658305.1. Lineage (NCBI taxonomy): Eukaryota > Metazoa > Chordata > Mammalia > Rodentia > Muridae > Pachyuromys > Pachyuromys duprasi. Next base: position 56,992,653 of record CM053751.1, read on the forward strand.
TTAGAATAACCCTTGTGGCTCTCATTCTATTCTGAAGAATGCTGTTTTCTCAAAGGCACTGGCTATACTTAGCATCTCTCCTTTGTTGTTTCCTCACAGATTAAATTGCTATTTGGGGGTTTAGGAAGGATTTCCCAGCAGGATGGAGGAGGTGTCTCAGCAGGCCTGGGTATTATACCAGACCCTAATGCCAACGACTTAACTGGGCTAATCTGCTTGAGCTGGAATTTAGCAGCTTTGGTCATTAGCAGAACCTTGGCCTTTGCAAACCCTACCTGTGTCTTTGGATTATATTTTAGGGAATTACAAAAGGATGGGAGAATGAGAGACGGAAAGGAAGAAAACCAGATCCTTACTTCAGATTCAGGGATGATGGTCCAAGTTACAAGGATTCTAAATTTGTCTTGAGTTTACCTGGATAGCAAGCTGAGAGCTATTTCGGTGCTTGCCTTTGTCTATAAAGGAAATGTTGGAGGCTACAATCTTCTATTTTTTACTGCTGCAGTTGAAAGAGCTGGAAAAGTACATTTGCTTTGGAGAGGCTGAGAGACAGATCGAAACCCTGCAGGGAGTATCCATTACCTCCTCCAGCTGGGAAAAAGACTGCTGGCCCAGGATGGGATTTCAGCCCTTGTAGTTTCATAAGCAAAAAGTCTATCCACACCATACAATGATAATTATATGAAGGGGCTAGATAGATCCAGGTCATCTCCTTGCTAGAGATGCAGAGGCAGAGGGGCTCTGGGCTGAGGGAGGTCACTGTCCTTTTTCAGCAGTTGGTAGCGTGGGACAAACCTTTACAGATAATCCCCCATGTGCTGTGGGTATTACAATCACCTGGGGACTGTTGACAATCTCCAGGTTTAAAGCTGAACTCCAGACTGGTGAAGTCATCGGTGCTTGGAAAGATTCCCAGGTCATTCCAATGCTTAGCCAAGTTCAGAAACCACAGATCTAGGCCACCCCTTGTTTTGGTGACACTGAGATGCAAAAGATCAGGGGCCACTGCTTCAAGTTCCTCCAGCTGGCATATGGCAGAACAGGGACAAGTCCCTTCTTTTCTTGGCTTTGACTTTACACTCTCCTTTTCCCCTAGTCCCATCTCACCACCCTTCCATGATATTGACATTATTCTGCTTCCCTTTGAAATGTCCCTTCCCCCAGATCTCTGCAGAGCCATCTCATGTTCCACTCTATACTTCTTGAGGCCGGTGCCATCTGCAAGCCTTGTCAAAAAGCACATCACTGTCTTTCTTTGGGGCATTTTTTATGCTCTAAAAGCAAGGGTATGTGTGTTGGCTGTATTTCCACATCTTAGCTGCCAGGGTCTCTGCTCTCCAGTCTGTTCATAGACTGGGTGGGTTGATTTTTAACAGTGACACTGAGTAACTTCTGAGGGCAGTATAGCTAGCTCTGAGTTGTCCACAGGGTCTGCCTCCACACAGCCAATTTACATGGTAATACACATCTGTAATCCCAGCACTCAGAAGACTAAATCAGGAGGATTACAGATTAGCCTGGGCTACAGAGCAAGTCTAAGGCAAGTCTGGTCTGTTATGTTGTGCAGGCAATTCAACTGGCTGTCCCTTAGGGACCATTAGGGTGTGACAATGTCCTATGTCGGTATCCTCGTCCTATAACATCATCTGGGCCAGGTATATAGTGATCTGTTGGCCACGCCTTCTCTCTCTTGTTCTCCCCCTCTCTCTTTCGGGGAGCTCCCTTCTCCCACCATGTCTATCTTTTTCTCTCCATCTCCGCCCCATAAACCTCTTCCATATAATACCTGTTCCTGTTGTGTGAGTGGCATCATTTTTATATAAATACTAACATGGTCTACGTATGCTGAGCTACATACTGAATCTTAAAAGAAAACTATCCCCCCCAAAAAAAACTTTAAAAAAATCTATCTGTATGTAATATTTACAAATGTTTTTTCTTTTAAAAATATGCAAGTATGTATTGTATTTAGACTATATCTTCTCCCTTCCCTCCATTTCCTCTCCCCTCCCCCTCCCAGTAAGTTCCCTCTGTTGTCCTAGTTTGCCTATCTACTTTCATGTCACATACTCATACATGATTATATGTATCTATATAAAATCAAAAAACCATAAACGAGGCTAGATTACATGATTCACCCCAGTCCCACTTACTTTCTTGCAAATGACATAATTTCGTTCTTCTTTATGACTTAAAAGATTTCCATTGTATATAGCAAAGTTTTTCTAGCCATTATCCTCTAAGTAGCCTGTTTTGATCTCTTATTTACATTTACACTGTACTGGGTATTTTAAGTACTCTATATACAACTTGAAGGGAAGATGAGCATAAATTATGTGCAAATAGTTTCCCATTTTCATATAGGGGACTTGAGCACAAACAAGTTTAAGAATTTGCAGTCCTAAACTCAGTCACTCTCAGATAACAAGAGATAGCTGTGGTCTGGTCATATAGGTTAAAGAACAATGCATTTGCTAATTTTGAGAAATAAGATTTCCAGTTCACTCTTGTAAACCATCTTTTGTCATATGCAGGACTCATTGACTGAAAATGTGACTCTGTACTAAAGGGGCAACAATTTTTGTTACGATCCAAAACGTCCTTCGGATAGATGATATAGTGTGATTATGTTAAGAAAGCATCCCACCACAAAATAGAAGCATTTGCTGCCAATAAAGATCAAATTGCAATTGTTCTTCTCATAGCTGAAAAGATTAATGATGTGTCCATTAAAGAAAAGGCTTTCCAAGTTAATGGTACTGCATACAGAAATTAATGCAACAGGAGCTCCTGGCTAGGTTTATAGCAGTCATTGTGACTGTTGGCTTCTATAGGAAGTGACCCTGTAAATAATCAGAGGTCATGGCCACTCTTAAGTGCCTGCATAGAAAATTGTAGTATACACAATTATTAGATTCAAATCAATACTGATGCTGGCGATGGCTGTATGCAAAGATTAGAATCTACTTATTGGAGGATGTTTTTTGATTAGGAGTATCTGCATTAACTTGAATCTTGTAACAAGGACAAACTCACAGATTCCGAAGCCCAGGCCTGCTATGAAAGCTTCAAAGGCATGAACCTGAATTCTAACAAGATCCTTGGGGAATTCAAATGCATGTCATTTGAAGAATTTGTGTCCTCTTCCGTTTTCTATAGCTATAACAGAGTAATTGAAAAGAACTTTCTCAGAGTTTCTGGAGACAGGGCAGTCTCAGAGCATGGTGTTTGTGTCTGCTAAGTACATCTTTGTTACATGCTGGGAGGCACATGGAAGGGCAGGGAGTTTCAGAGCAAGAGAGACAATGGGGCTTGGGGTTGGGTTTATCCTGTTATCAGAAGTCTGCCCCCATGATCTTCAGTTCCTCTGGGTAACGGTATGAATTCATTCATGAAAGCAGAACCCTGACTCCCTAGTCACATCTGTAAGGTCTACCCAATAGTGTTTCCCAATAGTGTTTCATTCCCTCCCACCCCAGGCATTCAACAGCCTGAGGGCATGGAGGTATGACTTTTGCATTTGCTGGTTATGATTTTGGAGACAGAATCTCACTGTGTAGCCTAGCTTAGCCTTGAACTTACAGTCTCAAGTGCTGGAGTTACAGGCATGAGGCATGACAAGCATATGGATTTTTTTCTTTGTACTTTTTGCTAAATTTCTGATAACAGTCCAGGACTCAGACAGAAGACAGATGCCAGAACCCTTACTGACCTTGCTGAATTGGCTTGTACAAGGGAAACAGAAAACAAAATGTGGTCCTTGGTGAAAGCAGGCTAGACACTGGCATTGCAGTGATTGCTGGTAGCCTATTGCTTTTTGCTTTTTTCTAAATTACTTCTTGTTATGCTCAGCACTAGCCACTGTTCTTTGCTCGTGGGTGGCATGAGAGTTTTACCTTGATAGAGATCAAAATGGCAGCGAACAGTGAATTTTCTCTTATGTTCAGGTGTGAGGAACTGACCCTGTGGGAAAGGGTAGATGGATCGAAAGAGGCACAGACAGAACAGCTTTGCTTTTAAACAAGGAAAGCACACAGTGGGAGCTGCCTGTCCTACCCCAACCCAGGGATGGCATTTGGCAGGTAGTCTTTTAAAACACATACTTGGAAGTGATGCTTTTCCTGGATTACATAGTACAGAGAGTGGAGATAGGAGGATGCACAAGCTCCAAATGAGCCAACAATGACTTCAAATAAAGCATCAACAATGAGGCTGGGGAGATGGTTCCTCAGATGGATAAGAACACTTGTTGTGCAAGTGTTAGAACATGATCTGAGGGACCTGAGCTCAAATCCCCAGAACCCATGTGAAAGTTCTACATTGCAGGTGTAGGTGCCTGTTACCCTAACATTGTAGGGTGGAGATCTCAGAGCTCTCCGGTCAGCCAGCCTTTCCAAACAGTGAGCTTCAGTTCAGTGAGAGACCCTGTCTCAAAAAACAAGGCAAATCAATTATCTGAGTAGCATAATAAAACCCTGAGCGGCAATAGTGGAAATTAGTATTTTAAATCGATTATTTCAATGTGCCTAAAAAGCAAATCTTAAAACACCACGGGGCAAATTAGGTGCTTCACAACTTAAAAAAAGAAAACAAATGCTGAATTTCTGAGCAGGCCGCGTCCTCACCTGAACTCATTATCCTTATTAGCAATTAGGAAAGGGAAGCTGGTAACTAAAACCCCCTCCTGTTTCCATTACATCTTATTGTCACACAGACTCTGCACCCATTGTGTAAGAGCTGTTTTCAGCTGTCTGCAGACAATTTGTTTGTTCACGGGAAACTGGGTTTTAAAAACCACAATGAAGCATTTCAATTGCATTTCAACAAAAGTGGGACAGCACAGTTTGCCTCTCCCTCCAAGCCAGGTTTGAGGTGACATCACAACTCACAGTTGAGTAAAAGCAGAATGAGGCCTAGTGTTTGATTCTATCCATAGGAGAAGGTTGTTCTTAGGCCATGCTTGGCTATCTAACTTTAAAAAAACAAACAAACAACAAACAAAAAACTCTAGCTTTGGAGTCAAACAGATCCCTTTATGTGGCCTCAATGATGCTGTGCTTTACAGAATGTTCATCTCTTATTTTGTTAAATAAGGCATGTGACCCAAAACCCTTCCTAATGTCTTGAGATCATGTACGAACAATTAGCACAATGCCTGCACATAGCAAGGTCTCAAAAACATTGACGGTTATGACAGCTTCACATCACAATATATGTATAAAAGTCCAGAGTATTCTGAGTTTTAGTATGACCCTCATCCTCAGGTGGACCTGCTTGGTTCCTTTCTCATGTCTGGAACCAGGTTGTAAAGAAATTCAGAAGCCCTGTATGGTACCAAGTGAGGAGGAGGATCATTACAAGAGAGTAAGTTGAGCTATATGGTAAGTTCCAGGGCAGCTAGGGCTACAGCATGAGATTCTGTTTCCAACCTAACCAAAGAGGATTATGAAAGTAAAATGCAGGAATGGAGAGACGGCTCAGCAGCTAAGATACCTTACTGCTCTAGCAGAGGACCCCAGTTCAATTCCCAGCACCCCACATCAGGTAGCTTACAACAACTTATTACTCCAGCTTGAGACCCTCAATTGAGAAAATGCCTCCATGAGATCCAGCTGTAAGGTGTTTTCTCAATTAGTGAACAATAGCAGAGGGCTCAGTTCATTGTGGGTGGTGCCATCTCTGGATCCTGGGTTCTATCAGAAAGCAGGCCAAGCAAGCCATTTTAAGCAAATGAGTATACAACACCCTCCATGGCTTCTGCATCAGTTCCTGCCTTCAGGTTCCAGTCTGCTTGAGTTCCTCCAATGATGAACCACAATCTGGAAGTGGAAGGTGAATAGACCCTTTCCTCCCCAACTTGCTTTTTGGTCATGGTGTTTTGTTGCAGCAATAGAAATCCTAAGACACACACACACACACTCACACGGGGTGGGAGGAAGCATAGAGAGAGGTCCATAGAGCTTCATCTTGTCCTGTTACAGGACAGAATAATTTTATCAGTTTGCAGCTCAGAGGAAGAAGCTCTAATACCCAACCTGTTGCTGAAGGATGGGGGTGGTAGATGGTGGGATATGTGCTCTCATATCCCCCTCTTTTTCTTCCTGCCTGCCCCTCATACTATACCTGAGTACATTCCGATTGCCAAACAATATATTCTTCATCTCCCTTGAGCTTTTCCTTCCCACAAGCCAAAACAACACAGCAGAACTCTGGCAGACCAGATGTGCCAGACTGTATCACAGTGTTTCTCTACCTGAAATTCAGAATGAATGTCAGTGTTTTCACTTTAAGCCATGGTAGCAGTGTCTCCAAGCCTTCATTAACTCACATGACAATTTTAATCCCATTACAATCCAGTCTTTTCTGTGAGGCCCAAATAGACATCTAAAAGCCACACATCTCAATGGCAGTCACCTGCCTTGTTTCTATTTCTTACTTCTCAAGGAACACTGCTCAAGAAAGTTCCAGAAAGATCTTGACTCCTGCTCTGATCTGGCCCCACATTATAAGATGCTGGTCTTGCTGGGGTCTATAGGGATGTAGAAAGAGCTATCCCCCCACCTCTTGCAGGACTGCTTGCTTTCCTATGCAGTGCACAGCAGCCCTTACCTTACTCTCAAAAGTTCCCTCCCAAAATCAGTTCTTCGGCTTTTAACACCCATTGCTCTAACTGAGGGCTGGCATGTTGAAGGTTGGTCTGGTGCACTGTGTATTCAGATGTTGATTTCTGTGTCCCAATATCTGGTTGCAGTCTGGACATGGACATTGTCACATTCAATGATCAATGCTGTGCAAACGTTGCTCTCCAATTATCTGGGATTGGTAATAAAGAAGCTGACAGCCAATGGCTGGGCAGAGGAGACAGTAGGAGGGACTTCCATTCCCAGTCAAGGGGTTTCCTGTAGGGATCAAGAGGAGAGGAGAAGGGAAGTGGGAGAATAGAGAAGAAAGAAGATGTAGAGAAAGGATGCGGCCTGATGGAACAGAAACAGTCCAGGCAGGACCAATATGGCAAGTTACTCCAGGTGTGTGGCTGGGAAACGGCAAGACTAGAGGGTTAACATAAATGGATATCTGCCCAGTTACTGAACCTAAAGCTTATTAATAAATCTCATAAGTCTATGTGCCATTTACTTGGGAGCTAGAGCAGGTGAATAGAAGAGTACCCCCCTCCAGTAATGCCTTTTCAATGGAGACCAGCAGAATAAGATGCACTCTCTACCTCAGGGACAATGAGCCAGGGAGGTCTCATACTGTAGCTCAGGCTTTCTTCTTGCCTCCGCCTCCCTCTTAAGTGCTGGTAAGAAAATTTTGGTTTTTGTTTGTTTGTGTTTCCTTGTTTTATTGAGACAGAGTTTCATGTAGCCCAAGCTGGGCCTCAAACTCACTATGTAGCCAAAGATGACCCTGAATGTCTCATCTTCCTATGCCCAACTCCTGAGTTCTGGTGTTATGGGTATCCACCACCACACCTAGATGGGTGGTATATCTCTATACAAACAAAGACTTCATAGAAATGGATATTACCCTTATCTTGGGTACTGACCCAAGGGACAGAATCATTCAGACTGTAGCTAAGTCCTGTTTTTAACTTTCTCCTGGACTCTGGCTATGTTTAGCTCTATATCCTCACTTTTGATTCTTCCTTTAGGAGCTTCAAGTTTTACTGATTCATTTTGGACACGCCACTGTGGCTTGCTCTAACACAGCTGTGTTTTCACATGCCACACCACAGTCACTCTTAAGACCCTCCTCCTAATCCTGACCTTGCTTTTCATCTGAGCTTGTGTATGCAGATTAGAGGAAGAAGGGCCAACAGAAAATGGAGTCCCATAATGGACAAGAACCATAGTGAGGTAAGTGAGAGCCAGGATGGTGGCAAAGAAAATAAGGAAGACATGAGAAACAGAAGACAGGTCACAAGGGTCTGGACTTAGTGACTGATTTTATGCAAGTGATGAGTGAACATGAAGGATTCACAAAGAGGTCTTTGAGCCACAAATGACTGAGCAGAAGCTAAATATCCTCTGCTGTACAGAGGGCACCCATCAACCTCTGATGGCCTACAGCAAACTCGACTGTTTTTGACATTTCAAACAAAATATCTTTTCCCCATCAGGCAAGACTATGAACTACTTTGCATATTTGAGTGTACCCTGCTTGGATATGTGCCCCAAGCATTTCGGTATTGGAAATTAATCCCCAAATTCATATAGTAACAATATTTGGAGCTGGGGCATTTGGGGGCAATTAGGACTGCTCTGATATTGGGGTTGGAGGTCCAGTAATGACATTTGTGGCTTTATAAGAAGAGGAAGAGAGATGTGAAGTGGAAGTTTTTTGTTTCTTTGAAGATTCAGTTTTGTCATGTGATGTTTTGCTACAAGCTGGGCATATGACGGATGTTGGCTTGGGAGAGAGCATGTGATGTTTTGCTGTGCGCTCCCTCTCACTAGAGGTGTGAATTTGGCCAGCTGAGAACATCCATGGGTGGACTTGGAGGAGAAGAGAAATAAAGAGGACCACTCACAGTGAAGCTGGGCTTTTTGGATCAATATCGCTGTGCTGACCTTTGTGCTTGGACACTTGACTTCCCAGGGAGAAATGTTCCAGAAAGCTTATCAGGACAATCCAACTGAGTTTTGTGGCTTTCGCTGACTTTGTGTTGCTGCATGGTGTTGGCCTTTGGACTGGACTGCTTGTATCCTGATGAGTGAGTTTGGAAATCCCTTAAAGACCTATTGACCCTAACCTGCAGGAAGTAGATAAAAGAAGTCTACAGTCTTTTCCCCCTACTAATCTACTATCTAAGGTCAGCAGTAGTGGGGTGAGGGTAGATGGGAGGAGTTGGGAGAGTGGAAGGCTGGGAGGTTGGGGGTAATGGGTGGAAGGGAGGTAAAGATGTTTAAGAACCCTAAATAAAGTAGGTTTGGTGAAAAATCTAAGCCTACAGAGATGAGCCGGCACACACATGCTTTGTCTTCCCATGTGTTGTCCTCTGCCATGACCATGTAGCAAGAAGGACATCCCCAGATGTCAGCACCTCAGTATTGCACTTCTCAGTCTCTGGAACCTTGAATTAAAGAAACCTGTACTCTTCGTAAATGACTCAATATATGACATCCCATTATTGCAACAGGACTAAGCAAACCTGCTACTTTTCCTGCTGTAAAGGAGTTGGATTTGCTGTCAGTTCTTTCTCACATCTTCAGCAAAGCTGGTACCACTCCTCCACAGTGTGGTGCTAGGTGAATCAGCTCAGGGGCTGGAAGAGACCTCAAGATTCCCAGGACTGGGAAAGCAATGACACACCCATGACAATGAACTCAATGACACACCCATGACAATGAACTCATTCATCGTCTTCAGCTCAGCTTGCTCTCAGGAGAACCCTTCCTTATTTGACTACGGTCACATTCAGCCCCTCATACTTTGGGGGAGCTTTGATGATCTTGGAGGAATGTGAAGACCCAGGGGACTCAACCAATTGTAGTTATATTCTCTTCCATTTGGAATTTTACAAAACCACATGACCATGCAAATATGCTAGAACATTCTCTGCCTTCCTCTCCCGACCACCAAAGCTTGGAAGGTGCTAGCATAAATGAAAGTCACTTGCTCTGTGGTAAACCCACCTCTGGTTCTCACAATGGGAAATAATGGCAGGTCAGAAAGGAGAGAAATGAGGCTATGCCTCCTCGCTGCAGGCTTACAGCAGAATAGATTTGTCCTCCAAGTTTATAGCTCCTGTTTTGTCTCTCCAGAGAGATCGCGATGAAGTCCAGATTCTGTTTCCAGTTCCCCCCACTTGCTCCTTCAGGACTGGTAGCAATGCCACACTGTGTCACATCTTCTGGCTTTCCTACACCTTACCTGAACCTTTCTTTCATCTTTTGTTTTTTAACTGATAATTTTAGTTTAGGGTCTTTTTTGTTTTTTTTTATAATTTATTATTTTAAGTGATGTCTATGTGTGTGTGTTTATGTGTATATGTATGCACTGAATGCAGGTATGCCCAGAAGCCAGAGGTGTCAGATCCCCTAGTGCTGGAGTCAGGCAGTTTGTCATCTGACTGGTGTGAGTGCTGGGAACCCAAGAAGGGTCCTCTGAAAGGACAGTGTGTCCTCTTCACCACTGAGTCATCTCTCTAGTCATCTCTCCTTGTCTTTGTTTTAAGGTATGGTCTTGCTATATGTCCCCGACTGGCATGAAGGTCCCTTGTTAAATCTGGATGTGTTGGATTTTGGAGGCAGCAGAAAGAGACCAAAGTCTGAGCTTCCAAAGCTGGCACTGCCTATTAGTACACACAGAGAGGGCAGCCTCAATGCTGTGGGAAACTGAGGGTTATTTCAGGGGGGAAAGCTGCCTGAGACCCTTTATGGGGGTGGGATGAGGGGCTTGAGAATGAGGAAACTCTCCTGGAGTCTCTCCCTTCTGAAATTGCTTGTCCAAGGCAAGATAATCTTGGAAGACAGGCTGTCTCCTATCTGTGCTGACAGATAAGGCTGAGGGCAGTCATCTCACCAGATTCTTGTTTGTACAACTGAGGCACACCATCAGGCTGGCCTCAAATTCCCTGAAATCCTACTGCCTCCGTCTCCAGAGTACTAGGATTGTAAGCCACCATACCCAGCCATAGTTTAGTTTTTGAACCAAAATATAACTGTGTAACCCAGGACGGCGCCTCCTACTCACAACTCGGCCACAGTCTCCCAAGAGCTGTGATGACAGGTGCATGACAACATGTCCAGTTTCGATTGAACTTTTAAATCGGTGGTTTCCTAAACTGCCTCCAAATTGTCCATTTAATTGTTCCTTCTGCTTTGATACGGGTATATGGAAAGAACTGAATTGTCATTGAGTCGATGTCAATGAACGAATGGCTTTACAGGTGGGTCAAAGTTTAAAACTAGCCTCTGTGTGGAATGTTGAAGAAAGCCTTTTGGAGGCCCATAGGGAATGGCGAGTGAAGCATCAGTGACTCCTACTGACTCCTTAAAAGGTCCTGATCCACTGCACATGCTGTTGATCCACTAGGGAATCCTAGCACACTAGTGAAGTCTCAAAATGGATCCGAGCTAGAGCGGTGACTGCTTTTCCCTTCTTTACAGAAGTCTCCTAGGGTGACCTTGCCAGCCCACATCTTCCACATTTCCTTATAGGTGCACCAATCTGACTAATTGTTCCTGGAATGGTCTGATTCAATCATTTACAGGCTGTTACACTAGAAAATAAAGTTAGATCTGCACCTTTGAGTCTGGTCTCTGGAGTCTGATTCCCGGGATTCTGCATGGGCTCCGTTGTCACTCACCTCCCTTCTCCTCAAGACTCCTGATCCCCACAAGGCTCAAAAGAGAGAGTTAAGGGGAGCCCACACATGTCCTACCATTCCTCTCAACCTCTATGAAATCTTGAGGTGCAGAATAATACAAGAGTCTATCAGTCAGAACAAAAGGGGGATCAGAGAAGACCAGTGTGATGCTCCTCACTTGGAATCTCAGCAACACTCCAGAGGTGGAGGCATGAGGACTGGGAGTTCAAAGGTCAATCTTTGCTGCAAGTTTGAGGCTATCCTGTGCTATATGAGACCTTGTTGATACTGAGAAACAGTGTTTTCTCTTTGGTTCTTAGTCTCATTCATAAAAGAATTTAAGAACAGACTGAAACAGATGCTCCAGGATGATTTTCTTTCTTTCTTTCTTTCTTTTTAAGATAAGGTATTTCTGTGAATCCTTGGCTGTCCTGAACTTGCTGTGTAGACCAGGCTGGCTACAAACCCAAAGACAACCATCCGCCGTTACATCCAAAGTGCTGGGAATACCAACCTTCCGTAACCATATTAAATATTAAAAGAATAACCCCAGGGCAGGCAAGCTATAAAGCTATATAAGCAACTGCCCCAAGGAGAGCAGAGAAGAAGAAAAAAAGTCATGCCATTGGAGTTCAACCAGTATGGAAGTTAGATACGTGGTGGCTGAATAGCTACATGGCAGGGAAAGGAGCTTTAGAGGAAGACTGTACAAGTGTACAAGTACCAGAGAAGCTGGTCTCTGGCCAGCTTCCAAAAAAGAAACACAGAAGAGAAGAACACAAGAAATAGTTATGCCTTTCTGAGTCAGAATTTAGAGAGGCTGGCAGATCCAGTAGATCTCAAGGTAGATCATAGGTCTGCTATAGTGCAGAATTGTAGTCACATTCAAGGAGTAATTCAACCACTTATCATTTAGAATAGCTTAAGGTGGGCCTGCTTCTCTGAGGGGTAGTCTTTTCCCAATGGGGTTGACCTGGCCAACTGGACTACCTCTTGAGGGAGGAGACCATGACAGGTCTCCATCCGAAGGTAGATTCCATTCTTTCCTGTAACACTATTATAAAATAAAAGAGAAAAAAAAAGCATAAGGACTCACCAAAGGGATGTGGGATGATGGACCAGGTGAACTGGAAAACTAAAGTCTCGGAAAAGAGTGGAGGCAGCTGGCAAGTTAAGGACCTTCTCAAATTAAACTCCTCCAGTGTGTGACTTTGGGAATGTTTGCATATTTATTGTTGAGGTAGTTATTTCTTCCACCAGCTCTTACACTGACCTAGTTTTCTGCAACTTCTCCTGTTACAAGCTCCTTTATTCTTCCCTGGCTAGCAACCTTCAAGGTCACAGTCATGAATATTCACCTTGTCAAGATTCAGGTTAAGAGATTTTCATGAAGCCAACAGGCAGTATTCCTCAGAGACTCACGAGAAACTTAGATTCCTTCAGATTTTAATCTTGGTATCACCAGCAAGAAAACATTAGACCAAAATACACTTCCATGTTTGACACTGTCCAGGGGAAGAGAATTTGTCTCCAAGTGAGAACCAGAAAGGATGCTTATGTCATCAAAGCAGTGAGTGCGGATGCAGAAAATATGACAGTCTAACGTGAAGAAATGCTGATGTAATCAGCGCGGGGATGTTGCTATTTTAACATAGCCCATTTATTTACAGAAAAAAATCTCCTAGCCTGGCAAGCTCGCACCTGTCCATCAGCCCTGCAGCCTACATCATTCCATTTTGATATCCACTGCTGCTCCTAGGGATTCATTTTAAGTCTGTTATAGTCACAGTTTCTGATCCTCACAGACGAGATGGTAGTAGGAACCTGACAGAGGTGAGGGGTACGCTGGTTTCCAGTGAGCTGGTAAGAAAGGCCTCCATGAAGCTCAGGTGCTTGGGGTTCAGTTTACGGCTCTAGGGACAGATCTTCCACCAGCTTTTTATCCATTCAGTCGCTTTTACAAACCACCATCTGTAAGCCAAAGGAATCTTGCCTCAGGCCATTGGATATTCTCCAAGGCTTTTGTGTTAGCCTACATGTTTACCCATGTGCATGGCTGCTTAGGCCAGAGCAGGACCTCATTGTCTTCTTCTATTGATTTCCACCTTATTTCCTTGAGACTGTCTCTCAATGAGGTGGAAGTTTTGGCCTGGGCTAACTTGCAAGTGATCTCTCTCAATTCATCCATCTCTGTCCTTCAAGGTTACAGTTAAAGGCCTGTACAGCCATGCATACCCAGCTTTTCACATGGGTGCTGGGATTCGAATGAAGGTCCACACGTTTGCAGAGTAAATTTTCTTACCCAATGATCTTAGGCAACCCCTGGGAAAGGATCATTTGCTTGTCCTCCCCTTCAAAGGGGTAACAACCGCAGGTTGAGAAACACATCATTAAGATGTCTGACCACATCTTAATGATCTTCCTTGAAATCTTCCTTCTGATTCATTACTCATTATTTGTCAAGGGTCTGTCCTTCCTCATATCGTCTCTACCTTCCTTTTTTTTTTTTCCACCTCTGCAGGAAACTGAATCCAGAGTCTTTATGCATGCCAGGCAAGAGCTTTGCCACTGACTTGTATCCTCAGCCCAAGGTTTTGTTATTCTTTGCTACAACAAGTCTAACAAAATTAGCTTTGGGGAAGTCAAGAGTCAATAGCAAGAAGGAAAATAGCTAATATTTGTTGAGTGTTGTGTAGCTGCTCATTATGTATCAAGTGTTCTGGGCTGTGATTTCATTTCACCGGAAACACTTTTGGCCAGTAGCCAGTGCTGCGCTGCGTTGAGATGTAGAATTAAGAGAGCATGCTCTGTGTGTTTATTCTGATGTCTAAGAGCCAAAGTGATGTGAAAAGTAGGAGGGCACATAAAGCTTGCATACTGTTTTGTTTGTTTCATTTTTTGTTTTCTGAGATAGGATCTCACTCTATAGCTTAGGCTAACTTGGAACTCACTATGTAGCCCAGGCTGGTACTGAATTCTTGGTGAATGCTTGTCTCAGTAGCCAAGTGCTGGGATTGCAGAATTTAGCCACCATGCCTGGCTTCTTAAGTTTTAAAGGACTAAACATAGCAGCTGGACAGTGGTGGTGCACACCTTTAATCCCAGCACATGCAAAGCAGAGGCAGGCGGATCTCTGAGTTCAAGGCTAGCCTGGTCTATAGAGTGAGCTCCAGACAGCTAGCGGTACATGGAGAAAGCCGTGTCTCCAAAAAGAGAGTGAGAGACTAAATACAAGAAGGCATCAAAGTCTTATTAATGCTGCCTCTGCTGTGTGCATCAGGCTTCCTCAAATGTAGTGTTGGTTGGTAGGAATGGCTATGGAAAAACTTCCTTGCCTTTTCCCACTTCTGCACAAGCCTCACTGCATCTTGAGGGTGGCTCTTGTGGCCATATTTTTTTTCCTCTGCCATCTTAGGATGGCCTCATAGTTTTGTTCAAACCCAGTGATAGGAGACGAACTATGTCTCTCAGGCAATCTTAACCCCCAGTACCTCAGGATGAGACAAATTAGAAACAGGGTTTCTACAGAGTTGGTCTTTTTAAAACGACATCACAGGGGTTTGAGTCCCAATTCAACAATGACAAGCTCTTAATGAGAGGAAGAGATTCAGATGCAAGGACAGACTCATGCAGAGAGAAGGCTTCACTGTGGAGACACAGGGAGAGAAAACAGCCATGCGGCTGGAGCCATGTGTTTTAAAGGAACATCAAGACCATGTGAAAGATAGAGGGAAACCCTAACTCCGTGGTTGTCCTATGCCATTCATATGTATGCTGTGGCATGAGCCCTCCCCTTCTATCAGCACACACACATACACACACAATAAATAATAGTAATAAAAAAATTGAAATTAAAGAGAGAGAATGCTTCAGATGAAGTCAACACAAACCATACATGCTAAAAGGCAGGAATATTTTGGAATTCTTCACTCTTCGGTCATTCACCCCTAGAGATGATTTGATGAAATACTTTAAATATTTAGGGACAGACAGCTGTTGGAACCTTTAGCTTTGCGATTCTCTTTGGCCACTGAGCAGAGGTTTACTATACGGTTACTATTGTTGCTGAGCATAGTAGTACAAAACTGTAATCATCACTAGGGAAGCTGAGAGTCAGGAGGATCGACACAAGTTCACATGTTCAAGGACGGTCTAGTCTACATAGCAACTTCCAGGCCAGACAGGGCTACATAAAGAAAGCTTGTCTCAGTAAACAAAACAAATCAGAATAGACTAGACAAAAAAATTGCCAATGGCACACCATAACTGATGTGTTTTGTGAGTCATTAAGGACATTTTCAAAGATCTCTTAAATTATACATAATTTCTACTTTTGTGCTAACCTCAGCTTAATGTGCAATTTCATAACTATTTGTGTGACTCAGCTCCACATTTTATCTTGGGTTTACTGTTAGAAGGGCAGCAGGGTCACAAAAAGTGGTAATTTGAAGAACACAGAGGAGGGCTCTCTTCCTCTTCCTCCTCTCTCTTGCAATCTCTGTCTTTTTCTTTCTTTCTTCCTCCTCCTCCTCTTCCTCCTTCTTCTTCAACATACAATACACAGATAGGTAGCCCAGGCTGGCCTAGAACTCACTGTGTAGTCTAGACTGGCTTCAAGTTCATAATCCCCTTGCCTCTGCTGAGATTACAGGCAGGTGACAGGACCCGACCCTCTTCCCTGTTTCTCTTCCCTCCCCACCTGCAACCACATTGCACCTAGGTTCCCAAGTGCTGATATTAGCACCATATGCAGAGAGCCTCCTTCTCCTCATGTGAATTGGGGATTGAAGGGGACTGAGAGAAGCTCTCACAGTGTCCTAGGACAAGGGTGGAGTGTGAGCATGTAAGCCAGGTCACGAGGCCCTGAAGCAGATTTATCAAGTGTCGATATATTTTATGACAAACTGCCTACCCTCATTTTATAAAGAGGTCATCAGGGAACAAGCTGGAAGACTCTGCGACTTTCTTATTGAAAGTGTTTGCTGACTCTGGGTGTGGCGGTGCCCACCTGTAATGACGGGGTTAAGTAAGCAGAAATAGGAGGATCAGGAGGGCTAGGTTAGCCTGGGCTACAAAGACAGTTAATGGCCAACCAGAGCAAGAAAAGTACACTATACCTCATGAAATCAAACAATACCAATGTTGAAACCTGACAATTTATCCAGATTTATACAGAGCATGCATTAGTCACATTTGCAGATAATATCAACTTGGAAGGAACAACTCACACTTTGGAAAATAGAATTAAAATCTGAAAATAGAGCCAGTAAGATGAGTCAGCAGGTAATGTTGCTTGCTGCCAAGCCTGATGACTCAAGTTCAACCCCCAAAACTTATTTCCACCCAAATGCTGTGGCAAATGTTCCCCCAATAAAGGAATATTAAAAAAATAAGGATAAATAATCTGAAAATAACTCAGTAAATTAGACACATAAATCAAGCCTAACAATATAGAATATATTACTAAAAGCTGGGTATGGTGGCACATACCCATAAGTCTATCTGTTGGAGTGAAGGTAAGAGAATTGGGAGTCCAAAGCCATCTTTGACTACATAGGGACTTTAAGGTCATCCTGAGCCACACAAATTTCTGTCTCAAAAATTTAAAAAAACAAACAAACACAAGACTGGTCATGGTAGCACAGGCCTTTAATCTCAGTAACCAGGAGACAGAGGTAGGCAGACCTCTGTGAGTCTGAGATCAACCTGATCTACATATTGGGGTCTAGTCCAGCCAAGGCTACATAGTAAAACCCTCTTCAAAAAAAAATTTAAGCCAGGCATGAGGGCAGATGCCTGTATAGCTCAGCACTTGGAAGGCAGAGACAGGTGGATCTCTGTAAGTTCGAGGCCAGCCTGGTCTATACAGTGAGTTCCAGAACAGCCAGGACTATGTAGAAACCCTGCCTATAAACAAACAAACAAATAAACAAATAATGTTTTATATATAGAATGTTTTTTTATATGTATGACAAATTTCTGCTGCAAAGTACCTATATCAATCATAAGTAGAGAATGATAAAGATGTAGAAAAGATTTATTGCCTTTAGAAGCCAGAACATCAATAGCAAATGAATAGAGGGCAATGCCATCGAACAAGTCAATACCCTCCCAGAGCAATGGTAATCAGTATCTGACTCCTCTGGCTTTGCTCTACACCTGTTGACCAGAGGTGTCAACTGGGGAACTGGAGTCTAATAGGCAGGTTGCTCAATAAACAGCAGCAGGGAGCAAATCCTTAGGGGAGAATCCTGGACATCACATCAGACAAGGACCCAACTGAAGATGCTTCTGGTGTTTAAGAGAAGATTCACAGGAACCATGGTCAGTGTCTTCAAATATTTGTACATCTCTTAGCAAGAAGTAAACAAATATATGTACAAAATTGCCACAGGGCATAACCAGAAGCCACAGGGACCAGTCCGGAGGGGAGGCTGAATCTGGCTCCAAACAAAAACATCTTTCTTGAGCTGCCAGGCATGGAACAAGCTGTTCCTCTGCCCTGAAGAGTTTCGAGCTAGTATGAATGCCCCTAACTGAAGAAATCTGGCTGTCCTTTGCAATGGCCTACTTAATATTCACCCTCTACTTTCTGTCTTTCCACACCTCGGTTTTACACAGTGGTCAACAGATGACCCAGTGAGAACCTCACATCTTGGGGAAATTCTCTGCTCGGCCAGTTGGGTGAATATTTGATATTCAATAGCAGAGACTGATTTATTGGGTGGCTACTGTCCCCTTTATTTTGCAAAAAATGAATATGTGACACTAAGGATGGCAGAAGGCATCTTCATAGCAGGAGAAACAGCCAAGAGGGCCAATGCTGACATCACTGAGTGGTGGCTTCACCCATCCATTAACTTTTTCCCCTAAGACTCCTTCCTGTGTAAGAAACTACTGCCCTATTTGTGTGAATCACTGCACTCAGATATTCTGTTATTTCAAAACAAACACATCACTAATCCAGGAAAGTAGAATGCAAAGGACTAAATGGCAACAGACCAGATTAACTCTACAGCCCCAAATCCTAAAATGTTTTAGCTCCTAATTTAAGTTAATGTGTTTAAAACTCCCTCTACTGAAGCACTTCTAAGCAACTTCTTTGTAGACAGCAATGAACTAACAATAGTAATTCCTCCCTTGCAGATGTACAGTACCAACGCCTCTTGCTTTTTTGCTGAGAGTTCAAGAGGAGTCTAGAAAACCACAGGGATGTCAGTGTAAGGACAGTTGACCGTAATTGGGGGCAAGGTCTCTCGTTTTGTTTTTCAGTACTGTACATGCCTCTACCTTTTAACTACAATCTCCAGCCCAAGACTGAGTTTTGCCTAGCACTTATTATAATTATGTAACTTGCAGCCACTGCTTTGCATTCATATGTTTCATAGAGCTTACGGCTTTAAGTCCAGGGCCTGTGAATACAGTACTTGGGTGATTTAAGCCAACATTTCACCTTCCTCCATGACCACCAGCAGGGAGAGAGCAATAATGCCACATGAAGACTGCTGAGGAGTATGTTCTGGGAAAACGGAGTGGATTCCCAAGCCAGAAAGAACTCTGTGGTCATTGCTCTGAAATTTAGCCCCAGCAATTTGAGTAAAGGATCTCACCACTACCGCCGCACACTGATCAGATGCCTCCCTATATCAGCACACGATGCTGCAACGACAGGCCACAAGTCCTCAGACTAAGCATAAGCTTGGAGAGAGCAGGCAGAGCTTCAGGAGCAAGGGTTTTCAGAGCCACCTGTGCAAGACTGCAGAAAAGCTGCCTTCAGAAGAAGTCTAACAGGCGCAGGGCTGACATCAGAGAACAGAGCTGTCAAGGTCAGTTGAGCAGCCAGGAGGGAGCTAAGTTTAGTAGGCAAGTAGACTTTGACCATCCTGGTGCATCAGTAGAGTCCAAGTACAACACCACTGATGGTCCATCTTGATTGCCAAGTTGATGGTATTTAGAGTTACCGTGAAAAAAAAAATTAAGACCCATTCTAAATAGAGGCGGTACCTTTCCATGGGCTTGGGTCCGGCATCCAAGAAAGAGGAGACCAGCTGAACGCAGGCACTCATACCTCTCGGGTCATGATGGACCCTCTGAACTATAAGCTAAAATAAAGCCTTCCTTAAATCTTCCCTTTGTCGGGTATTTTATCATAGCAATGATACAAGTAAGTACTACAACCACCAAGAAAGAAGTCTGAGGTGAGGAGTCCTGAACTCCCTGCCCTGTTTGGCCAGGAACATGGCTTTCCCAGGCAATTTAGAGAAGGAACAGAAACCGAATTCCCCTGTGAGGGGATAACATCTCTGGAAGCATGCTGGAAAGGCTACTTCACATTCCAGGAACTCTGGTTATAGGTTTGAGATGAGTAAAGCCTCCTTTGTAACCCAGGGACAAGCTTTCTCTGAAGAACCAGAGCAGGTGCCTTTGATGCCAATATTCAGGAAGCTAAGACAAGCAAGTAAAGAGTTCAAAGACAGCCTGAGTTGTATAGAGAGATATTATGCCAGGAAACAAATATATTTTTCAAAGTGTGAACTCTAACCCACTAGAGAGTGCCTGAGATGTGCAACTTCTATATGTGTGTATATGTGTGTGTGTGTATGTGTACTAGATTTTGATGTAAAATATATTTCTTCTGGGCTGGCAAGATGGTTCAGCAGTTAAAAGCACTTGTAACCAAGCTTGACAAGCCGAGTTCAATCCCTAGGACCTCTATGGTAAAAGCAGAGAACCACATGTTGTCCTCTGACCTCCACATGCATGACTCCCTCAACATATGTACACACAAATAAATAAATCAAAAATATTTCTTCTACAGCCAGGCACAGGGGTGCACACCTATAATCTCAGCACTCAGAAAGCAGAGGCAGGTGGATCTCTGCAAGTTACAGACCAGCGTGGTCTACAAAGTGATTCCAGGACAGCAAAGGCTACACAAAGAAACCCTGTCTTGAAAAACTTAAAAAAACTAAAGAAACAAACACTCACACATACACACACACACACACACACACACACACACAAACAGACACGCATCCAGGGATGTTGGCTCATGCCTGTAATCCCAGAATTTAGGAAGTTTAAGCAGGAGGGTCATCACAGGTTCAAGACTAGCCTGGGCTACAGAGTGAGATTGTGTTATAAAACAGGAAAACAACACTGTTTAGCCAACCCAACCAAAGTGAGGGACCCCATCTCAAAAAACACGGTGGCAGCTACTGAGGAGCTACTCTGAGACTGATGTTTGACTCCACATACATGCATACGTGAACACTCATACTCAGCAAACATGAACATTTGTACTCACTAAAAACACCGTGAATTTCTGATCCTCTTGCCTGTACCTTCACAATCTCTGGATAATAGGCATAAACTTCCATACCTGGGTTATGTGGCATCAGGGACTGAACCCCCAGGATTCGTGTGTGTTAGGCAAGTACTCTACCAACAGAGCTTCCTGTCCTATGGTAGACAGAATGTTTTGAAAAAGGTAACTGAGTTAAAATGTAATCTGTAGGGTGGGTTTCTCTCCAGCCTGATAGCAACCTTATAAGAAGAAACTTAGACCCACAGAGACATCTAGGATACATTCCCAGAGGAAGACCATGTAAGGACACAGTGGGAAGGCAGCCATCTGCTAGGTAAGCAGGTGGCTAGGTAAGGTGGCAGACCTCAGCAGAAACCAAAGCTGCCCACACCTTGATCTTGGACTTCTACTTCCAACACTGAGAAAAATAAATAGCCATTGTTTGAGCAACATTCTGTGGGTGTTTGTCACAGTCGCTGAGTAGACTTCACTGCCACCCTTTTCCCAAGGCTGGCCTTGGCAGTAGGAGAAGCAAACACCTTAGAAAACAACAAACAAACAAAGCTATCTGTTCTTGAACTTGTTCAAAGCATCTACAAAATATTTTTTTAGAATAAAAATATGTGAGTCCAGCACCCGAGAGGTAGGGAAAGAAGGGTATGAAACTCTCAGACCAGCCTGGGCTATAGGAGACTCTGTTAAAACAAACAAACAAAACAAAACAGCTCTCCCCCCAACCCTAAGAGCAACAAACCAACCAACCAACACACAAACAAAAACCCAACTAATTAAGTAAATGAAAAAAATAATAAAATGGAGGCATCTGACATCAGTTTTAGAACCTTGCCCCTACAATTGATTCTTGAGTGCATTTGCTCCTGTTTTCTGGTCCACAGGTCTATTTTTATATGTTAGATTAAAAGCAGAAATGCAGAACTTTCTCATGCGTCTTTCTCAACAGAAACATTCTTTGAGCAGAAATGGCCAAACAAATGGGGTCCTTGATTAGGGCCACCCTCTGTCTTTGTTCAGGCTGGGACCTTTCTCTTCATTGTAAATAGGGTGGACAATCAGCGTCTTAGCCAATGGCCTCATTCAAGCTGAATTGCACAGAATAAAGCCCCTGTCTCTGGCCAGGAACACACAGCTTGGACTCTGTGTGCCCTGACTGTGCTATTTCTATCTGGCATCCAAGGAAGGGCTTCACCAGGTCTTCAGCAGTCACAACTGATTTAGGCACAATCTCCTAACGTTCACGGCTTCCTTTTTGACTCACTTATTAAATCCCAGGCAGTTTCCGACAAATGTTAGGATCAAGGCCAGACGGTGTTTTGTATCTGAAGAATTCTTGAGGAGGGACTCGGGAGGACCTACACACAGTCAAAGGTTGGTGAGGAAGGGAGACATTTTCTTCAGTTTGTAAGCAAACTCTTGGCCACTTTTCTCTAAACAGTCCTAATGAAAGTCATGATACACACCGTAGGAGGAAATGGGGCTAACTGGCAAAATGGATCAGCAGAAGTGAATGGCACAAGAGAGAGTAACGAGACTAAGACCCAAATACATTATGCACATGTATGAAAATGTCAGAATGAAATTCATCATGTGTGCAATTAGTATGTACTAATAAAAACATTTTCTAAAATGAGAGAGTTTTGAAGTGGTTTGCTCCTTCCCCGCAGAACAAGGTTCCCTTCTCTCCGACGGACCTAAACTCAGGAAGGTGCGCCGTGGCTTTGACTGAGTGGTTTCCTGGTTGATCACAGTCACTCTTCAGCCTTGAGCTATACAGTGAGGCTCCACTGGTACAGCTCAAGTCTCCCTAGAGACAGGCAAATACCAGGAAGGAACGGGCTCTTGCAGGGAAGATGGCGAAAGGATCCGAGAAGGGTTATCAGGCTGAAGCACTTTTCAGAGCGGCAAAAAAGCGGGTCATCCCAGGCTCATCCAGGCAGCTGCTTCCTTCTTCTTTCTAAACTTACCATTCTTCCCAAAAAAGTGCCACATTTGAACCCATGATAGAAACTGCTGTGCCACTTTATTTATCTTCTATTTTTAGGAAATACTTTTAATCTTTATTTCCAAAATTGACGCCTCCCCTTTCTTCAATAAGATGTTATTTCTGGACATGTCTGAAAGTCAAGATCATATCAATAAGAAATAACCATAAAGTAAAACTTCTTTTTTGGTGTAGTGTATAATTGGTTTTTTTTGAACTGGAAAGTAATTGGAATATTGAAAACTAATTCTATCCTATTTCCAGTTCCTCCTGAAGATAGTTTCTATGACTAGCTTCTTGTGTGTATATCTAGATAGCTTATATATGAGTGCTTCCTGACATTTTAGCCTGAATCTCACAAAAATGACAAAAGTTGTACTTCAAAGAAAATGAGTCCTACTGTCCCAAGGAGGAAGGAAGGTCATGATGTGGCTTGTACAGCATCATGAAGCTCGCAGGCTATGATTCATATAATAAGCTTCACTCCAGAGAGGTTCCCTGGGTTTGTATCCATAGGTCTGATGACATCTCATTCTTGGTTATGTTATGCACAGTTCTAAACTATGGGGCACAAGTTGGTGTTTTGGGGGATTCCATCTCTACTCGACAAATATAAATCAATAAATTACCTATCACCTTAGCTAAGGAAATGCTGTAAACTATGTGATTTGATTTTTTAAATTATTTATTTTTGTTTTATGTATGTATGTGGGTAAGGATGTTGGAACCCCTGGCACTGGAGTGACAGACAGGTGTGAATTGCCATGTGGGTACTGGGAATTGAACCTGGGTCCTCTGGAAGAGCATCCAGAGCTCTTAACTGCTAAGTCATCTCTCTAGCCCCATGATGTGATTTTTTAAATGACACTTATTTGTTAATTTTGTACCTGTGTTTGGTGCAGAGGTCCAAGCATGCCATGCACCAATGTGGAGGTCAGACAACAACTTGGAAGAGTTGTTCTTTCCTCCGATCATATAGGTCCCAGGAATCAAATTCAGGTCATTAGGACTGAATCCCCATTAGGGATAGTGATCTTTACCTATCTTTTCAAGCTGAGCCATCTTGACGGTGCTAGACTAGATAATTTAAACAGGAGATTTCTTTCCTCCAATACCTGGATTTTGGAAAAGTCCAAGATTAAAGTGCCCCAAATTTCTGGTAAGGGAGGCTCTCCGTTGCTGGCTTGCACATGATCACCCTCTCCTATGTCCTCATATAACCACAGCCTTGGCTCTGAGTAGGAAAGGAACTATCTAATATTTCTTTTCTTCCTGTTTGTTTTTGGTTGTGCTTTATTTTATCATTTTGTTTCTGAGAAAGGATTTTCCTATGTAGCCAAGGCTGACCTCAAACTTCTAGTTGAGCCTGCTGCTTCAGCTTCCTGAGGCCTGGTAAGTCCTCCCCTGTTACTGACACAGGGTTTTGCTCTGTAGTTCAGGCTGGTAACCTGTGGTCCTCCCAGGGGAACCAGTGCATGAAGACAAAGGGAGCAGAAACAATGAATGAAGTTCAAACAGCCCCTGAGAACAAAGGATAAGACTTCCAGGATCAGCTTCAGAGAAGCAGCTTATTTTATTTTTTTCCAGGGTAAGGTACACCAAGGTTCGTAGGGTTACAATCGGGAAGAAATGATTGACCATAACACAGCACCTAATTATCATATAGACAAGAAAGGCTGATTGGTCAGAACATAGTACCTAATTATCATATGGGCAGGCAAAGGGGCAATATTTGTGTGTTGAGTCATGAAGTTCTCGTGCAGCATCATACTCCAATTATGGTCAGGCATCTGTGCCTAGAGACACTCTCCAGATAAGGTCAGGCAGAGAAGAGAAGCCCCACTAAAAAAAAGAAGTCCTCCATTTTGTGCTGATCTCAGAGAGCTATTGGGACTTGGTGGACTGTGACCTTAGTAGCAGGATCTTCCAACAGTAACCAGCATGGCAGAAATGAAGATAGTCTGAAGAGACCTTTTGGTCAGGGCTGGGGAGATGGCTCAGTGGCTAAGAGCACTAGCCATATTTACAGAGGACCTGGGTTTGGGTCTCAGTGTTCATGTGTCAGTTTTCAATCATTTTTTTTTCTCCAGTTCCAGGGGATCTGGCTTCTCTTATATCTCTCATTTGACTGTCAGGCTGTTGAAACAATGAACCCCTGAAATGAGAATTTCTCATGCTGGCTCATGCAATGAGAAAAAAGGGCAGAAGCCGGAGGGGAAACTTGCCCCCTTCTCCAAAGTATTTCAAACAGTTCTAACAACCACCTTAAAGGATGAGATTAAAAACCAGATAATGAATAAGTCAATGGTAGGCAAAACCACACACCTTGACTAGGTGATGGGATTTCAGGTATGTTACCATGTCTGACTTCATGACTCTTTTGTAAAAATGTACTTATTATTATTTCATAATTTCACACACATGTATGTGTATATATAAACTTTGATCATTTCCCTCATTATCTCCTCTTATCCTCTCCATGTTACCAGCTGGGACTCTGGATCCAGTTTGTTTTTTCTGCTGATAAAAGAATTAAAATGCAGGGGGTGGGGGTTGATCCCAATAGGTAGCTGTAGGCAAAAATCTCAAACTTAACAGGAAGAATCAATAGGTTGAAAAATATTTTTATTCAGTGTGTGGAGACACATGGAGGTGGGGAGCAGAGATAAAGGGACAGAAAAAGAAAAAGAGAAACAGAGACAGTGAGACAAAGGGCCAGAGAGAGTGGCAGAGATAAAGACCCCCTACCTAGCAAACTGAAGCCTGGCTCTTCTGGAAAGCTGGGTGGGGTTCCTTTAAGGGTCTTTGGTAGGGTGGAGTGGGGTTTCTTTTCTCTAAATTGGAATTGGCTGGTTTAGAAGAGGAAAGGGAAGCTGATAGGCTCACTGTCTTGGGTTCACATGTCCCAGCCAGGCCTTGAGGGCATATCTGACCAGACTGGACCAGTTAACCATCAGAGAAGACTGGGATGCTCCTGGTGGTAGAAAAAAATGCCTGGTGGACCTTTATCTCAAGCTTGGATGTCTTTGTCTCAGGTTAGAAAGAAGCTAGAAGTTTGCCATCTGCATTATCTATATGTGGATTTCCTTACATGTCTTTCTGTCAGGGATCTAACTAGATCTAGTGGTAGGCAATGTTGATACTGGTTTTAATAAAATGGTGATGAAGTTCCTAATCCCTCTCCCTTCTCATCATACCCCTTCTTATTCTCAACACACCCTCCCCTACTACCCTTTTTAGTTTTTAATGTGGCCTGCTGCTTTTTATTAGGGTTGCCCGCATGAACGCAGATGGAAGGTTATTCACTTGAGTAAGGGCAATTTATCAGTGATCAGTGGCTATACCCCTGAGAAATATGTCCCTCACTCTTCCCCCCAGTAAACACTAACTGCCAATAGCTCCTTTGGGAGGGGTGTGACTTTGCAAGCTCCTCCCAGTCCACAGATAGTTCCCATCCTTTGCAGGTCTTGTGTAGGTAGTCTGCTCCTGTGTGTTCATGAATGGCACAGCCATGTCAGGTCCAGAAGACAACACTTCTTCACATTCTCTGGCTCTTACATCACTTATGTCCCCCTCTTCTGCAATATTCCCTAAGCCTTGGAGGAGGTGATATAGTGCCTGGCTTAGAGCGGAACGCTCAAAAATCACTTATTCTCATCAGTGAGGATTCTCTGTATTAGCTGCCACCCACTGCAGAAAGATTTTTGACCAGGGCTGAGAGCAGCACTGATCTATGAGACTAAGCATAAATACCTAGAAATCTGTTTGTACTGTTTCCTTTATTTAATAAGGACACCACTCTCTGATTAGACCCGAGGACCTCACTTCATCCTCACTGCCTCTTTAAATATAGTCAAACTGGGCAGCCAGGATCATCAGAAAGTTTTGTGTGTGACGGGCTGGTGTAGGCAAAATTCAGCCCTTAAGTGTGAGAAATGTTTCTGTTTTTTCCCTATCAAAGTAGCTAGTCAGCCAAGGGCCAATGTTCCATAAATCTCCCCCCACCTTGCAAAGCTTTCATATGAATCTTTAAATTTCTCCTACATATTAAAACTTTTGTTTGGCAAAGCCTCCTTCCCTCCCCTCTCCTGTTTTCCTAGAACTTGGTGGCCTGAAGAGGCTGGTCCCTTCCTGCTTTCCATCATTTCCTTTGCACTGTCTTTAAAAACTAACCAATCACCTCTCACCTCACCCCCACCCGTCCATGCCCCCTTTTTTTACAAAAAAGAAATTGTCTTGCCAAGTTCTCTTTGCGTCTGTGCTTCTTTGCACGACACTGGGGATATCTGTTTCCAACAGCAGTAAGCAATGCTGATACTGGTTTTTAATGAAACAGTGATAAAAGGTGCCCTTGGTGAAGTGCCTACTGTGTGTTAGACAATACGTATGGCATGCTCTTTGTGTGGCATTTCTTTCTTTAGCTTGTTTGTCTTTCTTCTTTAAAAATAATGTTTGGGTTTTTTGTTTGTTTGTTTGTTTGTTTTGTTTTGTTTTGTTTTACAATTTATTCAGTATATATCCCAATTGAAGCTCTCTCCCTCAACTCCTTCAAGTCCCACCCTTCCTATGGTCTTCCCCTAGTCTACAGAAAGGGGAGTTCTCCTCCTTTGACATCTAACCCTAGTTTATCAAGTCTCATCAGGACTGCCTGGACCCTCTTCCTCTGTGGCCTGGCAAGGCCACATTGCCAGGGGCAAGTGATCAAAGAGCAGGCACCTGAGTTAATGACAGAGGCAGTTTCTGCTCCTCTTACTCTGGAACCCACATGGAGACTGAGCTATCTATGGGCTACATCTGAGCAGGGGGTTTGGGTCCTCTCCATGCATGGTCCTTGGTATGTGCATCAGTCTCTTCAGGAACCCTTGGGCTCAGATTTTTTAGCTTTGTTAGTCTCCTTGCGGGGCTCCTGCCCCCCACCCCCCTTCTTCCATAAGACTCCCTGTGCTCTGGCCAAAGTTTTGCTGTGAGTCTTGGCATCTGCTTCAATCTCCTGTGGAGCCTTTCAGAGGACCCTCTATAGGAGGATCCCATCCTTTTCCCTCTCTTCCACCACTTCTGGTATCTATCGTGTTTGCCATTCTGAACAAGATTTAAGCATCCTCCCTAGCCTCCTCCTTGTGGTTTAGCTTCTTTAGATCTGTAGTTGTTTGTCTTTCTAAGATGAGGCTGCATAGTACAGGCTGGACATGAACTCATTATGTAGCCCAGGCTGGTCTTGAACTCTCAGAAATCTTCCGTTCCCACTGAGTACTAGCATGACCTGCATGAGGTATCAGGCCTGTGTATAGTCCCATAAAACTACCAAAGACAGGTGGGATTACTCCCAGGGTAAGACACAAAAAGGATTTTATTTCACCACTCAGAGTGATTCCTGGCTAGAAAGGAGCACACTGATTGCTCCAGCCCCTGCTGGCTGAGAATGAGGCTTAAATAATCTCATTACAAGGGCAAAGAGGGGAAATTGGGAGAGAGCAAAGCAGCCAATAAGGGAGCAGAGACAGGAAAACATGCACCGGACTCAGTATGTGGCTGATCTTTGCCAGCGCGGGTCTACTGTGGGTCCCTGTATTTTTTCTGCCTCACTGAGTCTTTTTAAGAGTTTCGCCTCATAATTATAGCACCTGTCCTGAAAGAAGCTGGCTGGGTATCAAGGTCAGCCTAAGCTCTGACTCGTCCTAAGGGCTGATTCAGACCCAGGCAGTGTGCTCGCCATGCAGGTTTGCATCTGACACTGTTTCTAGGGATTCTGGGTCTGGGTTTTCACTCCCGAGGCTTTAGGGTTCTTTGTGTTTGAACTTGACCTTGATGGTACGTATGTACTGATCCTTGCTTGCCCTTCGGATTGTATACAGTCCTTTGTTGCTTTATCTGATCCTATCTTGGGGCTCAGGCTTCAGCCTCCTCTTCTATCTCAAGCAGTGGAGCATCATATCCACTGCTTTCTGGGTGCTCCCCTTTCAGGTCACCTCCCTCCCTTTTCTGAGCTGATCCTGCCTCAAGTGCTGAAGCTTTCTTTCACTGGCTTTTATTCCCTTCCCTGGGAAACTTTCCTTTTATTCTCTGCGCTTCTCAGAGTCTCTTTCATTTTTTTTTCTTATTTTCATGGCCTCCCTTTTCTTCTCCGTTTTCCTCTGCCCTCTGATAGACAACTGTGTGCACACACATTGAGCAACACCACTTGTCTCATGTAGGGTTTTGTAGCACCCAGACTCCTGGACTGTCAGGAGAAGCTGCATCCTTAGCCACAGGGAAGAAAGAAGAAGTACCCGTGGTTAGTGAATTTGCTTTCACACTCAAACTCTAGCTGCATCCATCCTCCTTTGCTTCATCTACATCCCATGAAAATATCTGTAGTAGTCTCTAGTCCTTCTTGAAACAAATGAATTAACTCAAGTGGATTTTGTTCCAAACATAAATCCAAAGGCTACTAAGAACTCTGACAAATACAAAAAACACTTTTGTTTTGTTTTTTGAGACAAGCTTTCTCTGTGTAGCCCTGGCTGTCCTGAAACACACTCTGTAGTCCAGGCTGGCCTTGAACATACTGTTTAGTTCAGGCTAGTCTTAAACTTGTCTCCCCAGCACTCAGATGACAGGCATGGAAAACCATAGTTGGTCTTTGATATACACTAAATTATGTGTATGTGTGTGTTCTGGGTTCTGTACAATAGATATATTCCAGGTACTCCTTGATAGCGTGATAATAAATTGTCTCACCCCAGTGACCAGAGAGCCTTTCCCTTAAAAAAAAAAAAAAAAGACCCTCCAGGCCTTTAAGTATCTCAATGGGAAGATGAGGTCCTTCTTTCTTTGTGAGACAAAGTCTCACCGTGTAGCACTGACTGTCCTGGAACTCACCAAGGTAACCTTGAACTTGTAGAGATCTACCTGCCTCAGTCTCTCAAGTGCTGTAATTAAAAGAGTGTATGAACCCCCTCACCCTGAAATGGCTTCCTTTCTTTTCCACTATGTACAAAATGACAGTGAAGGTATTGGCCATGCCATGTAAGAAAATGGCCTAGACATTTCCTGAAACTGCAGATAGTATCAGAGGAAGCATGAGGTTTACTTGCTAAAACACCCATGAAGGAGCATGCTTTGAACTCTCATGCCTGGAATGGAGAAGGATTTATTTCACTCCACAGATGTTGGCACTCTGAAACCAAGATTTCCTGAGAAAGGTCATTGATGACTTTGAACTAAAAGTCTCAGAAGAGGCTCCGTGCTGCTTATTTGTTTGTTCATTACTCAATGAATATACCGAACGCCACTTCTGTACCTCACTGGGAGCAAATATTCAAAGTAAAAGACTCAGCAGGATCTCAGAGAGCTTGAGTCCTCCCAGGAGGTGGCCCTTGGCTCCTGGTAGCGGGGCATCACTTTGAACAGTGATGTGAACACGCTAAGCTAGAGGGCACTGAGCTGGTCCTGTAAAATCCATCACTCAGGCCCCAGGGAGCCTCCGTGCTGCCCCAGACACAGCAGGTGACACCTGCTCTTGACACATCAAAGGCCTTGGTCTTCCTGCACGGAGAAAGGTTTTTCCTACATGACAAGGTGGAAAACACAATCTCCCCTCCCCAGCAGAAGGAACATTAAAGAGACCTAGTGTCCATGCCTCAGAAATCATTTTCAAAATCAGGTCATCTCTTTAAGAAGCATTTGACTGCTTCCAGGGTCTCTGAATCCTTGGTAAATAAATGCAGGTGACATTTGCTCAGAGGTTAATGCTGCCTTCAGAAACGGGGTCACATCTCTCCCCAGTAACTCTCTCTTCCCTCAAATCTTTCCTGAAGCCTGTCTTAACCAAGGCTGTTTTACAACAGTTTTTAGTCCGTTACCCACAACCCAGCTCTTGTCATTCAATTATCCCTTTTCTGTTGTTTTGTTTTTCCTTTAGGTATTGTTCCTTGGTAGCTATCTACCTTGGGTTTGCTTAATGTTTTTATTTATTTTTTGAGACTTTTCATATACTGCATTTTGATTACATTCTCTCCCCTCCCTTGACTCCTCCTAGATCTTCCTTCCACCCGACTTTATGGTCTTTCTCTCTCTTAAAAACGAAATAAAGCAAAGCTGGATGCCACATGCCTGTAATCCCAGCACTCAGAGAGGCAGAGGCAGGCAGATCTCTGTGAGTTCCAGACCAGCCTGATCTAGAAAGTGAGTCTACGACAGACAAAGCTAAACAGAGAAACCCTGTCTCAAAAACAAAAACAAAAAAGCAACGACTACCACCACCACCACAACAATGAAAGCACAATAAAACCACCCAGAGAGTCGGTCTGATTTATGATGCACAACTACTCCTGAGTATGAGGTTCACCCTAGAGTGTGGTTGGTATGTCCACTGTCATTCCACTGAAGAAAAGTGATTCATAGAGTCTGTGACAACATGCCCAAGACCCTCACAAGTTCATGCCACACAAAATTCCAGTGATGGGAAGAGGACGTGGAAAGAAAATGCCATTTCCTAGCCAACAACCTATGTACATGCAACTGATAACTGGTAGAAGAGAGAGAGAGAAAAAAAAAACACCTTTTTTTGAGAAAGAGAAAAAGAGAGTTTTCTACTAGGACCCAAGGGTCCTCCTGTCTCTCCCTCCCCTGAGATTACAAATGTGCTACTACTTTTTTTTTTTTTTTAAGACAGGGTTTTTCTTTGCAGCTTTGGCTGTCTTGGGACTCAATTTGTAGACCAGGCTCCTCTCCAACTCACAGCCATATGCCAGCCTCGGTCTCCCTGAGTGCTGGAATCAAAGGCGTGCACCAAACACACCTGGATTCAAAGGGGAGGTACAGGCTTTTGAAGCCTGGACTTTTAGACTTAGGGTCTGAAGCTTATCAGTTGAGCTATCCAGGCTTTTGTGCTACCACTTTTTTATGTGAGTTCTGGGGCTCAACTCCAGGTTCTCACACTTGCACAGAAAGAACTTTGCCTGCTGAGCTATCTCTCCAGCTCCGCAAAAGATTCATTTTCTGCCTTGTATTAATTTGCTTCAAATAATTGTAGTTCTTAAAGACAGGAAGGCTTAAGCTCAGCAAGATTATGATTAATTTTCACTCTGGTGTCACAAATAAAGTAAACTTTTTTTGTGTTTTAAGTGGCACTTAGAAAGAAACATGATTCCTCCTTTTCTTATTTTTGTCATCCCACTTTTCTAGAGCATTTTAAGGAATGAGTGGGTTGGTCTTCTGCTGGGTCCCTTAAAAGTTCCAGCCTATTTATTTCCAGGCAAATCTCCACTTGGCACATTGGCAGGTGACTCAGAAGTGTTGGTGGGTATCTCAAGATTGCTGCTCCTGTTTCTACCTGATGCATGGGAATGTTGAGGTAACCAGCAACTCTGAAGGAGTAGGTGAGGCCTAGGGGCAGCTCACTAGACCAGAATCCTCATGAACTGTCATGTCAGCCTCTTTCAGAGCTGATCTACTTCTCTGATGGAGAAGGCTTCAACACAAAATCACATGGTTCTGTGTGGAACTCTCTAACAAGTACACATCTGGGTGCCATTTAAATGTCCAATCCCTGGGGTCTCAGAGGTGAGGTGGGATTGGCTGTCTGGTAGGACAGGTTTATGGCTCAAGGACATCCTTGTGGGGTCAGGGGATAAGAAAAGCCTTTCATATCAATTGCAGCCAGCACCTCAAAAGAGCTGTGTCTGTGAGTGCTAGGAATACAAGCTATGCACGTAGCCTGTTTGGGTCTGTGTTTGGTTTCTCTTGAAGTTGTTGACAAATTGCTATCCATAGAAAAACATTCTTTTCTACCATACATGTCAGGGCTTCCCATTCCCAAATTCAGAGAATCCTGCTCTTATGCCTTACAGTGTTTGAGGACTGATTCATTAAAATGTCATTTTGTCTGGCATTGCAAATTTAATTTGGAAATCGTACTACAATACCAGATGACTAAATTCTTAATGCAGAGGATATTTCTCAGAGGGTTTTTGGTTTGGTTTGGTTTGGCTTGGCTTGGCTTGTTTTGTTTGTTTTGTTTTGTTTTTCAAGACTGTTTCTCTGTGTAGCCTTGACTGTCCTGGAACTCACTCTGTAGACCAGGGTAGCCTTGAACTCACAGAGATCTGCCTGCCTCTGCCTCCCCAAGTGCTGGGATCAAAGATGCACGCCACCATCACCTGGCTTTCTCAGAGGTCTTATCTAGTGTTTTCTTTACACCACTTTATGGTCCCTCTCCTGGAAGCTTCTATTGAATTATTTGAGAGCCCTTGATTTTATTAAACATTTTCTTCTTAAGTAATTACAAAACCTAACCTATTTGGGGGGGAGGGGCTTTCAAATAGGGTTTGAAAAGAAAGTTCAAAGGTTATGAGCACTTACTGCTCTTATAGAGAACCTGGATTCAGTTCCCAGCACCCATAATGGGCAGCTCACAACCATGTGACTCCAGTTCCAGAGGATCTCATGCCTCTTCTGGCCTCCATGGGCCCCCACATATATGTGGCACATACTCACAGAGGCACACACATGTATACACAAATAAAGACAAATCTTTCAAAAAAAATGGACCTTTTAGATTCCTTGGAAGTTAGTGTTGAATAAGAATATTGACTATGATGACAAAATTGGGGCTACCTTTATTTATTTACTTACTTATTCATTTATATTGAAGCATCCATTTATTTATTTATTTTGTGACAGAGTTGCACTATAAAACAAACAAACAAAAACTAAACAAGCAAACAACAACAACAAAAATCTCTTCAGCTTAATCCTTACTCAGGAGGTAGAGACAGAGTAGTCTGAGGCCAGCTTGGTTGATATAGAAGGTTCCAGGTCAGGATCAGCTTCATAGCCTAGGCTACATGAGACTTTGTCTCAAAAGAGGAACTAAGAAATCCTGCAGTAACAGATGTTATTATTGCCCGTGATGGAATATGAATTAGTCTTGCAGACGTCTGGAAGTGTTGTTCTAAATTATAAAGTAATACTAGAGATTATATTGGAAATAGTTGCTATCTGCTACTTGGAGATAACAAATCACCCTTCAGAATCCATATCGGCATTTAAAAAATTTAATGTGTGTGCATGTGTATAAATATTTGCATATTTATTTTGTTGTTTAAAAAATAGAATAGAATATTTATTTTAAGGTTCATCTTTATTTTCTGTGTATGGTTGTTTTACCTCCATATGTCTCTTTATACACCACATACATGCCCAGTGCTGCCAGAAGCCAGAAGACGGTGTTGGATTCCTTGGAACTGGAGTTACCAATGATTTTGTGGCTGCCATGTGGGTGCTGTTTTTCAATCTTGGTTCTCCGAAAGAGCAGCCAGTGCTCTTAACCAATAAGACATCTCTCCAGCCCCAAATATTTTTATTTCTTGAGACTATAGGTAAAAAAAAAATGTACTGCCTATGAATAGAAACCAGATATGTAGTTTTATAGTGATGATGGGCGTACTCAGGAGGAAGAGGCAGAAGGATAGGCGCTCAGATCATCCTTGGTAACACAGCAAGTTCCACAATCGCCTAAGCTACAGAGATCCTGTCTCAAAAGAAACAAGTTAAGGGTCTGAGGCTAAAAGCATGTGCTTCCAGATGAGTTCAGTTCCCAGCAGCCATTCTGGCAGCTCACGGCCACCTGTACCTGCAGCTCAAGGGAGATATGATGCCTTTGGTTGTTTAGTCTCCAGAACTCACGCACATAGGCACACAGACACATGGAATTCAAAAGAAAGAACTTAAAACAGACAGAAAAAGAGATACTTCAAAAATTAGTAATGTACTATCATACAGTTTTTGGTATGTTCTTTGTTCATTTAATTTTTTTCCCCCCACAGCAATCTCCACTGGAAAAAGTGTTTCAGTTGAAGTTATTCTATAAGGCTTAGATTATGGTCAGGGAACTCTGTGGGGCACAGTTTAACTCAGAAGGTAGGAAAGGAGAATTGGGTGCTTGGCTTTCCTGATCTAAGAATGGTACATCTTTTCTCAGACCCTGTGGTACAGTGTGAATGAAATAGAAGAGATAAGCAAGAAACGACAAGGGTGGCTTTGTTTTAGGGCTGCCTTCAGCTGCCCTACAGACAGCTACACCACCACCAAAGTTAAGTGGGGCGTGGCAACTTTTCTAAAAGGGCCAATGTTATAAATGTAGGGTTCTGGCACTCAGGATGCATTATATATGTATATGTATATATGTATATATATATATATACACACACAGATGTATATAGAAATATATAATATATATTGCACAATTTAACTCTGAAACATGTACTATCTGTCCATCCTTCATCATCAGCTTAATATGCTTTTCTGCCATTTTTAGAACACATTTCATTCGAAATCATGCTTCTGTGGTACTAACAGAGTCAAGCAGCTGGACAATTTGCCCATGAGGAATGATCTGCTACGGTACTGAGGCAGTGTTTGTAAAGGCAGACAGTCCAACAAAACATCTAGGAAACACGCACGAAGTAAGTCTCCAGGACAGGGGTCCAAGAACAGCACACTGTGTTAATTGAACCGTGGTTCGTCATCCTAGCTGGCATGTGTGAGACAGCCTAGTGCCTCCCACCAAGCTATTACGCCTGACAAGATGCAGCGCCAGGTTTTAATCTGCCTCCATTGTGGTGATGGCTTGGAATTGGTTAGAAAAATGAGGTTGTATTAATATTTTGAAGTCTGTGAATTATGACTTTCTCTCTGACGGTGCAGGGAGAAAGCAGCTCTTGACTGTGGCAACTTCCTCTCTAAGCAGTGCCTGAAGCGAGTATGCTCTCGGCTTCCCTTGCCTTTATCTCTTCTCCCGCTCCCGTTGGTAGGCATGCGGGTGGCAATCTGTGGGTGCTAGGGATCTTGTTGTGCTGTGAAGGGCTTCTGCACACAGGCTGGCTCTTCAGAGTAAAGCCCGGGGATGCGTGCTCCCTGTTTTGGGGTCACCTTCATCTGCCCTCCACATCCCCAGTCACCAAAGGGTTAAGTGGAGCACATCAACTTATAAACCCCTCTAGCTTGTTTCTTTGCATATTCCCTGATACCACTGTGATGAGTTCAAGCACAAATATTCGCAGCAGCATAAGTGGGCACAGTATGGTAGCAACCTGATCAACCTATCTGCCTTAAAGAATTCTTCATTGTGTCTTATTACACGTGTCTGGATAATTAAAACATTGCACCAAGATTGAGATACAATGCTAAATATGTACATCACCTCAATAAAGCACAGAAAATTAACATCTATAGGCAGGACACTTGAGTTCTGTTTATAGCCTCCTTATCCTGTGAGCACCTTAATTAGCTCTGTTTAACTTCCCCTCCCAGGGTCTACTCAGGATCGTGATAATTCTTACTTCCCTCTTTTCTACTTAATAGATTGCTCTTTCCTTTTTTATTTAATACATCTCTAGAGCTAAAGAGGACAGCTTGTGGGAGCCATTTCTCTTCCTTCCACCGTGTGGGTCCCGGGGATTGAACTCAGATCTTCGGGATTGGGAGCAGAGATCTTTATCCGCTGAACAGTCTCCCCAGCCCCATACCCATGTTCTGAGAACGGCCTTACGGGAAATAATTCATGCACTGAGAATCACACTTGATTCAAATGTGTGATTTGATGACTTTTGCTGCATTCACAGACTGTACAGCCAATGCCGTAATTGATTTAACCGTATCCTTATCACCTTTCAAAGAAACCCCGAACCCCTCAGCCGTCATCCTCCCACCGTGTTGCCATCTCTTTGTGCAAGGAGACCTCCAAGTTATGTTTTGTCACAGTTGATTGCTTTTCTGAACATTTTAAACAAATGGAGTAGCACAGCATGTGGTCTTTTGTGTAACACGAGGTTTGTGTGGGATTTACCACTTGCTCCCTTTTATACTTGCATAGTTTTCTTTTGTTGTTGTTGTTGGCTTGGTTGGTTCTGTGAGTGTGTGTATGTGTGTGTGTGTTTGCTTGCTTGCTTGTTTGTTTTTGAGGCAGGGTCTCAATATGTAACCCAAGCTGGCCTTGAACTTGAAATCTGCTGGCCCCAGCCTCCTGAGCAGTGGGATAACAAGGCTGTACCAGTGCCCCAAACTGGTGTTGTAGTTTACTTGCAGAGACACCAGTTTGTTAAGCCATCCAGTCCCCTGTCAGACTCATGGGTTGATTCTGGTCATTACTCCTTTGAGTGAGGCTTCAATGGGCAACTCTGAACATATGTCTTTTCCCATGTGTGCTGCTGCATTACGTATAGCACATTCCAAGAACTGAGATTTCTGAAGCAGATAACAAATGCAGCTATACCTTTTTATAGATTACAAAATTACTCTATTGCACTCCCAACAGCAATGCTTGAGAAGCCTGTTTTCTCTGCTCTTGCCAGAATTACATGTTGCCAGAAAGAGTGAGAGAGTGAGAGAGAGAGAGAGAGAGAGAGAGAGAGAGAGAGAGAGAGAGAGAGAGAGAGAGAGAGAGAGAGAGAGAGAGAGAGAGAGAAGATATGGTAGCGCAAACCTACAGACCCAGACTTGAGATATGGAGATGGGGTCGTCAGTTCAAAGCCAGCCTTGGTTTCATAGCAAAGTTTAAGATTAGCCTGGGCTAAATGAGCTTCTGCCTCAAAACAAACAATGAAGCAAACAAACAATGCCTCTGTCATCTCTCCACAGCTTTCATTTAACTGTTGCTTTCTCTTCTTAAGTAATATGGAATGTTCCACAAATCTGTGTGTCATCCTTGTTCAGGCCCATGCTTCTTTTCTCTGTATCATCCCAATTTCTGGGTGCTGCCAGAGTGAACACATCTTTGAATATTATTTCTGGTTGAGACTGCTGTCCACACTCACCTGACAGCTCTGTGTAAGCCCCTTGTTTGAGTCACTATTCCTTGACTTCGTAGGGTAGTAACAAGGGTCTGCCAACTCTCATGTTTTGGTTTTCACATCTTTGATAGTTTGAATTTTTGCATTGATATATAATAAGGGTATACATGTTAAGTAGCAATAATTATCATCATAACATACATAGTAAAAGGGATATGATTTGCTTATTTCCAAATGATTTTCCTAGATCAGTTGAAAGAGGAATTATCCTTCACTGTGACAGCTACAAAACCATCAAACAAAATTAATTAGAAAGTGGGGGCTGAAGGTATGGCCCAGGAGTTAAGAGAACTGTCTGTTTTCCAGAGGTCCTGAGTTCAATTCCCAGAAACCACAAGGTAGCTTACAACCATCTATATTGGAATCTGATGCCCTCTTCTGGCATGCAGGTGTACATGCATATAGAGCATTCATATACATAAAAATAAATAAATCTTAAAAAAATTAAATTAAAAAATGTGGTGTGTGTTTTTTGGTGTGTTAAAAATTTTTTTAAAGAAATTAAAAATTGTATGGTGTATTTCACACTTTGCGTTTTTAAATTTATTTATTTAGCTTTATTTTATGTGCATTACTGTGAAGATGTCAGACACCTTGGAATTGGCATTACAAACAGTTAAGAGCTGCCATGTGGGTTCTGGGAATTGAACCTGTAAGGGTAGGAAATTTTAACTTGGCCCTAAACGCCCTTCTTTGTTCCTGGACTGAAAAGTGCAAACAGTCCCTAAGCGTCCCCTAGTCACCACACCTGGGCACAGCCAATCACTGACTGCCCCCGTTAGAAAAATCTTTTACCCCTAGACCCCCTCCTGTTTTGCGGGTTTTTGCCTTTATAAACTCTGTGATTCTGCAGCTCAAGGCTCTGTACCACCCCCTTGTGTGGGAGCTGTGTGCAGAGCCCCGGCATGCCGGCTACTAGTAAACACCTCTTGCTGATTACATCGAGTTCTGTTTTGTGAGTTATTGGGGTCTGGCGTCTATCCTGAGGAATGGAGGGTCTCCCCACCTCAGGAGTCCAAACCCAGGTCTGTTTGGAAGAGCCGGCAGTACGCTTAACCACTGAGCCATTTCTCCAGCCCACGTTTTGGTTTTTTTGAGACAGGGTTTTATGTAGCTCAAACTCATGAGGAGGACCTTGAACTCATGATCCTCTTGTTCCCACCTTGCAACCTCTGGGATTATATGTATATGTCACCCAAACCTGGCCTTTCCGTTTGACATTTCATCAAGGGACCTCATCCTTTGGGAACTAAGATGTTCTTAAGAAGTAAATGGATTTATATATGTTCTGATTTACTAAGTTCACTGAACAAGTGTACACATGTTTGCCTTTAAGCAGCCCTCTCTGACAGGTAAACGTCTTCCTCTCAAAGACTACTGCCCAGCATGAAGGTCTCATTTGCATCTCTGCCTGACAGACCAGGGTGTCAAGGCAGGAGAGCAGACATTTTCCATCAATGTGTTACCTACACTGCATCAAAGGCACAAAGAAGGCAAGGCTGGGAGCCAGGCTCATCCAGACTCTGACACAAACACTCCTCAAACAGAATCAAAAAGGAGCCTGTCCTGACTTGTAGGTGCCATGATGCTCTCCCAGAGAATAGGGCACGTGACTAAGGAACCTCAGATAACAGGCGCCAGGGGTCAGAACCCGAGACTCATTGCTGGGCCGGGAGTGAGACAGGAGAGCTCTTTAGGTGTAGTTCGGGTCTGGGGTAGGGATTCTCTTTTGGGGTGCTAGGGTGGAGGCCAGGAAATGCTAAGCTAGCTGACCAGCACTGATGGCAGAAGGATGATGATACCCTCCTGCAGAAGCTGAACTCTCTGGCAGCCACCTCACGTCTCTGGTTACTCATGGTAGTTGTGTCCAAGGTAAACCATAAACATCGAATTAGCAAATACCGAGCCATTGTTCCAACAGGCTGTACACAGATAGGTTCCCATAAACCAACGATCCTTAGGTAACCTTGGTCTTTTGTTTGCTCATTTGTTTTTGATTATTTATTCACTCATTTATTTCCTTTAGGTTTTTTTGAGACCAGGTTTGGAAACTAAGCTGGCCTGAATCTGTGAAGCCCAGTCTAACCTCAACTTTACAGCAATCTTCTTCGTGAGTGCTGAGATTTCAGGTGTATGCTAGTATCCCCTCTTCCCCAAATCCTCGAAAAGGAAAGCCAGCCAGCTATCCTAACACCTGCCTGCAATCTCAGCACTTGAGAAACAAAGACAGTATGTTCACCCCAAGTTGTAGACCAGGCTCTTCTACACAGTGAGTTCCAGGACAGCATAAGCTATAGAGTAAGAGCCCATTTCAGACAAACAAAGGATAAGGCACCCTTTTCCTCCAACATCATAAATCTGTGTAAAACCACTTTAAGAAAGAAAGAAAAAAGGTAAAGCTGAAAAGACCTCCCTTTCTGAAGATAAATCGATAAGATAAACCAGTTAGTAAACTGAGATGAAATTCTGACCTACTCTGTCATGAAGGGAAGGACAAGGCCCATCTGGCTTCTTAACTGATCCTGTTGGAGCGCTCTTCCTGGAGCCTGCCTTGTCATCACATGATAAGCTCTGCACCCGGCTGCCCCTTTGTGGACTTCATTTGTCAGGAAAGGCAAACGGGAGGAGGGCGAAGTCAGTTCCGCCCCCTAGGAGCAGAGTACTTACAGCATCAGCAGGGAGGAGGCAGGGAATCTAGGAGAGTGGATGATGTGGCACCGCCCCCCCCCCCAAGAAAAAGGAGACTGTTTTGTGGTGCACATGCTTCCCATTGATTCCGTAACACCATTTTAAGGATATGGGTTCCTATGCGCTTTTTAGTTGTAGGAACTAAATCAACCTGCTGTTTCTGAAGCTAGTTTCCTGGACACCTTTGAACAAAGGCAGGCTTATCTGGTTTGAGAGCCTTCTGCAAACAGACTTTGACTTGCTGTCCTGTTTTTCTCTGTCCGTTCAGTTAGTTCAGTTAGATGTGGGATTTCTTTTCACTTCATAAGCTTCGCTATCCCACGGTGTGGCTCAGGGCGATTCAGCAGCTGGGATGTTTTACAGTAGAGATGTTTTGTTCTTCCCATTAAGTAATGTGATCCTAAACTAGATTAAAAAGAAAAGCTCAAAGCCCTTTTGGCTCTCCTGCCAAAATATACTTTAATGATTGTTTTTTAAGCAATCAGGTCCCTTGCAAAAATTATCAAAAGCATCCTTAGGTAAAGATTTTAAGTCATTTTTATTTATGTCAGGAAAAAAAAATCTC
This sequence comes from Pachyuromys duprasi, assembly GCA_028658305.1. Lineage (NCBI taxonomy): Eukaryota > Metazoa > Chordata > Mammalia > Rodentia > Muridae > Pachyuromys > Pachyuromys duprasi. Next base: position 57,033,354 of record CM053751.1, read on the forward strand.
TGTAGGATTAACAAGGAACTACCTATACAGTTATTGTTCTTACTAATAAAAATGTAAGCAAGGCAGAGATTGTTTTAACATTAATTCCAGAATGTAACAGGCACCCTCTGAACACTGGATTTGGAATGTTAGCTACAGTCACTCCATGTGGATTTCCAGAGAAAACCTTGCAAAAGGTCACTTCAAAGGAACCTGGAAATGCTAGCTGAATTGGAGAGGGGGCAGAAAACCAGCAGGAATTAAGGAGAGCAAGGGCTGAAATAAGAGACCCAAGAGTGTAGAACCTCAGGCTCCATTGCATCAGGGATCCCAAGATAAAGGACAGACAGCTGGCAAGCGGAACTGAATGCTGCTGGACTATTCATTAAAACAGTTACAGACATGTGGGCGGAACCATAGTTTAAAAGGCTTTTTGAGTTTGGAGTGGTTTTTGAACATATGAAATATCCATTATTATCATGATGACATCATCCAAATAGTGTGTCACTGCACCCTTTAGATTGCTGCTACTTAAGAATTTTTCTCAGTGCTAATAAGCTAAAGAAATCCAATTAAACTAGCCCAGATTGCTAAAAGGGGCAGGTAACACAGCAGCTGCCGGGCTTCCCACACAGAACTGTGGTGAGGAACACAAAACTGTGCTAAAGAAAGAAAGTCAGTAGCCGGGGTGACAGTTCAATCACTAGAGAGTTTTCCTTGAGGACCCAAGTTCATCCTCATGTTTCAGAACCCACATTAAAAAATAAAAATAAAAAGCTGAATTTAGTGGCACACGCTTTTAACCCAGCTCTAGGGATGGGAAGTCAAGCAGATGTCTGGGGCTTGCTGGCTAGCCATCCAGCCTACTTGGTGAGCTCTAGGCCAGTGAAAGACCTGTCTCAAAGAAAGAAAGGGCCAGGGCTGGAGGACACTCAAGGCTGTCCACTGGCCTCCATGCACACCTGTGCACACAGAAACATGCACACACATATACACACAAAATAAACAAAGTGCGTGTATGTGTGTTGGGAGGGCCAAGGTTGACATCCGATGCTTTCCTTGATTGGTTTCCACGTTACATACTGAGGCAAGGTGTTGTTCAGCACAACCCTCTGAGGAACAGCCATCTTTATCACATGAGCTGTGGCTACTTTCAAGAGACCATCAGGATCTAACCTGGAGACTGTTGACAGTCCCTCATAGGAGTGGGTATACAGCACTGGACCTTCACCTGCAGGTTTGGCCACTCCTCCCAGCCATTTTGTATGCAGTCCTGTCCTCATTTCACCTGCCTCCAGGAGGAGTTAGAGCAAGCTGGGATGCCGTCTCTGAGGGAGCCATCCTCCATACTAGGTCAAGACTTATCTGTGTGGCTGTTTTGGGGTCATTGGCACTTCTGTCAGTAACCCCCTTGTGCTGTAATTAAACCTAATTAAACTCACTGGTTTCCTCCTGGGTGGACTATGGTGGAATTGTACTTTGGTTTGCCATCAGAACCTTATGAAAACTAGGATGACATTTTCTTGTTTCACCCAGAGAAGAAAGTTTAGTAATACGGGTGTCCTAGTTACTCTTCTACGGCTGTGACAAAATACCATGACCAAGGCAACTTATTAATACAAATAAATGAAGCTGCTGGTGGTGTCACATGCCTTTAATTCCAGAACTGGGAAGGCGAAGACAGGTGATTCTCTGTGAATTTGAGGCCAGCTTGGTCTACAGAGTGGGTTCCAGGACAGCCAGGGATTTCCAGGATAGCCAAGACTATACAGTAAAATACTTTCTTGAAAAACCTGAACAAACGAACAAATAAGTAAACAAATCAACAAAACCTCATAGTTCCAGAGGGTTAGAGCCCATGGCCATCATGGCAGAAAGCATGGCAACTGGCTGGCAGCCATGGTACTGGAGCAGTACCTGAGAGTTCGCACAAACTCACAAGCACAACAGTGAAGGGCAAAAAGGCTCTTCAAAATCCTCAAAGCCCACCCCCGTTGACACGCCGACTCCAACAGGGCCTATAACTCCTGCTAATCTTTCCTAAACAGTTCCACCAGCTACCAACTAAACATTCCAAAACATGAGCCTATGGGAGCGTTTTCATTCAAATTACCACGCAGCGTCTCTTGCTGAATCCAGTGAACCCGGAGCTTCCTATTTTGGCTAGTCTAATTATCCAGTTTGCTCTAGGAATTGCCCGTCTTCCCAGCACTAGAATTATAGGCAGGCCACCAGACCCATATTTCTTATATGTGGTTTCATAAGGCAGTGCAAGTGCTTCATAGGAGGATCCATCTCCCCATCCTTTAGAGTTTGTATTGGGCAGATCTTGGGGTAATTGATAATTACGGAATATTTTTATAGCTCTGGTAAGTTATTTGGAGCAGTATACACAGGACTTCCCCCAGGAATGACATAGATGGGTATGCTTTAGGTTAAGCCCTTCAGAGTTTTGTAGCATGAATTAAGTATGAAGGTAATGCTTGATGTAACTCTTTTAGGAAGAAAAAAATCCACATCTTTGCACTGCTATTAACGAATTGTTCTAAGAAGTATTTACATGAGTGAGACAGTTAATCCCAATTCGGAAGGCAGCCATTTATTTGGTGATTACATTTATATGACCACCTTGGAGGGAAACTGAGCCAGGAACATGATAAAACAGTATGGTTGGAACCAGTCTACTTTGATCTCCCGGTTAATTCCTAGGCAAAGCTCCATTTGGAAGTATTTAGTACAATCAAGGGACATTTCAAGTGTCTAAGGGAAATGTGGAGATTTGTTGGACTTGCAGGGTGTTGAGACTCCACATGCAGGACAGAGAATAAGAACACCAGTGCTTGGGAGGCAGAGGCAGGAAGATTCTGAGTTCCAGCTGTGGCTCTGTTGCAAACCACTATCTGTGTTGGTTACAGATGTGACCAAATAATTGACAGGAGGCTACTTAGGGAAGGGAGTTGGGTTTTTGTTTTGTTTTGTTTTGCCATCTATCTGTCTGTCTGTCTGTCTGTCTTTACTTATATTTCTAGGGGCTACAATACATCATGACAGAGAAGGTGTCGCGACAAAGAGAGGAGAAGGTGGCTGGTTATATTGTGTCCACAGTCAGGAAGCAGAATGAGATAAAAGCCAGTGCTGAAGTGTTCAGCTTGCTTCCTCCTTTTTTTATTATTTCATTTATGCATTACTCTATTATTATTTATTGGCTTACCATATGCACATGCATGCTCATAACAATTTGTAGGACTCAGTTCTCTCCTTCCAACATGTAAGCTCCAGGGACTGAAATCAGATCATCAGGCCTGGCAGCAACCACCTTTACCTGGTAGTCATCTTGCTGGCCTTGTTTTCTCTTTTCTATTCGGTTCAACCTTTGGAATGGCTCCTTCCACATTCAAGGTGAGTCTTCCTACCTGGAATCACCTAATCTACATATTTCTCCTCATTGGAGACACCCTGAAGCTGGTATCCTAACTGATTCTAGACCTCCTCAAGTCAACCAGTCAGTATTAACCATGACCCTATTTCAGAAAACTAAAACCATGGCTGAGTATGTAGCTCAGTTGATAGAGCACTTGCCCAGCATGAATGACAGTCCACAGTGCCTCATAACCAGACTGGTGGTTGTAATCCTAATACTAGGTAGGTAGAGACAGGAGGACCATGAGTTCAAAGCCAGCCTCAACTACGTAGTGAGCTCAAGTCCAGCGTGGGATGCATGACACCCTGTCTCAAACAAACAAACAAAGAAAAGAGGTATAAATAACTGGACATAAACTATGAGTCATGGACAATAGAACAAAGGGTTGGCTCTTAAGACACCCTCAGATTCAGAGTAGCTTTGCTACATGTGTGATGTATGCCTTTCTTTCAAGCCACTAGAAGCCGGTAACAAGGAGGGGGGAAAAATGAAGCCAGACTCTTGCAGTGGCAGAGATCAAGCAAATCATCCCAGTGATCTAGCCATTTTAGATTGCATCCCTGAGAAGTTTGGACCTTGACCAGCTGAGCCCACCCACACGCTGTGTTCCTCTTGACATGAAATACACAGACAAAGGACAATCGGCAAAGCTGCTTCTGTAAGCAGTAGGAAGGAAGAAGGAAAGAGAGGGGGATGGAAGGAAACCCTTGCTCAAGGACAAAGTTATTTTCCCCAAGCCTCAGCAGAACCACTTTAAAGAAAATTTTCTTTTCTTTTTGAGAGCAGGTCTCAAGGTTTCATCAACATCAGCCTGCCTCTTTACTTCCAATCTGGCTTCCAATTATCTCCTGAAAGCCTGTGCTCAATTAAAAATGAAATGGGTTTGAATGAATTAACTCAAATGTGGTTGTGCCCAGATAATGGAATATCATTTAATGCTAAAAAGATGAGAATGGGGACAGGAAGGAAATGAAAATGCATTTTGCTGAGTGGAAGAAGCCATCTGGCCGGACTGTGCTGGTACAGGCCTTTAATCCCAACACTTTGGAGGCAGAGGCATGTGGATCTCTGATTTTTGAGGCCATCCTAGTCTACAGAGTTCCAGAACAGCCAGAGCTACACAGAGAGAAAACAAAATAAAAAAGTTGTCTGAAAAGAGGAGTGACCACCCTATTCAATAACATTCTAAAAATGTCAGGCCATTGATACTAAGACCAAGGGGTGCCAATGATTGGGAAAAGAGACAGATAAGCAGGCTGAACATAGGTTTTGGGGACAGTGAAAATATTCTGTATCACAGTGTGCTAGGGGTGGTCTATGTCGTTACACATCTACATAAAGTCATGGAGTTTATAGCATGAGAGTGAACTGTTAGGTAAACTATCACCTAAGTGCTGGCCATGAGATATCAGTGTAAGTCATTTGGTTCAACATAGGTCTTCATCTTGTAGCGATGTTGTTAAGTGGAGGATGCTGTGTGTGGTGTAAGTGGAGGAACATAGGAGGAACCTGGGCCAACCTCTCATTGTTGTAAATCTCAAACAGAGCTGAAAAAAGAATGTCTTAGAAAAAGAAGAAATGTGTAAAGAGCCAATCAGCTGGGGCTAGAGTGGTGACTCTGTGTTTTAAGAGTGCTCGATGGGGGTTGGCAGATGACTCGGTGGTTAAGAGCACTGTCTGCTCTTCCAGAGGTCCTGAGTTCAATTCCCAGCAACCACATGGTGACTCACAACCATCTATAATGTGATCTGATGCCCTCTTCTGGCGTACTTCTGGCATGCAGACATGCATGCAGATAAAGCACCCATACTTAAAAATAGATAAATAAATATTTTTTAAAAATGAGTGCTGGTTGTTCCTCCAGAAGACCTGGGTTTAGTTCCCAGCACCCACATGTTGGTTCATAACGGTCCTGTAACTCCAGTACCAGGAGATCCAACAACTTCCTCTGGCCTATGAGGACACCAGGCACAAACATGACATAAGACGTACACACAGACAAAACGCCTCTATATATTCAATTAATAATTAAATTTAATAATCAATTAGTAATTAATTAAAATCCATTAAAGTTGAAAAACCTAAAAGAGGGAGTTGTCAGGAGAAGTCAGAAATGGCTCCTGATTGACCCAGATTGAAAAAGTTGGCTTTTTATGGGTTTTTGGTTTTATTTGAGACATGATCTCACTCTGTAGACTTGGTTGGGCTAGAACCTACTATGTGGACCAGGATAGGCTCAAACTCACAGAGATCCACCTGCCTCTGCCTCCCAGTGCTGGGATTAAAGGCATTTGCCACTATGCCTGGCTAAGAAAAGTTTCTCTTTAAGATATGCAAATGCTAGCTAATAAATGATGTTCAAAGACCTGGATGTCTCAAAAATTAATTCACAGGATAGATGTCTTCAAGTTTGAAAGATTTAGATATCTTATTTTTTTTAAAAAAATTCAAAATTGTTTTCATAACATCAGGAATGACTATGATTTGATTGAAGCGTCTCAGTCCATAGAAAGGATACTAAAATTAACCACAAACATAACTTGAAACAAGTGTTTTCATGACTAGTGAGTTGATGATGCTAATGCACTCTTGAGATGAAAGATGGGGCAGAAAAATGTGATGCCACTGTTGTAATTACTATTATTGCTCACACGCCAGAAACAAATGCAAGGGCTCTACTAGTTTCTTTTTTGGTAATATAAGGAAAAGCCTGAGGCAGGCTAACTTTATAAAGACAAGAGAGTTAGTAGGAATAATTTCACAGTTTGGGAGGGTGAAAGATTCCAAAGCATGATGCAGAGACACAGGACCCACTTGGCTGTAAAACCTCTGGCATGTGGCCACAGTAGAAGGAAGAAATCCCATCTTTAAACAAGAAAGCAATTGAGTGCGGTGGTGCATACCTACAGTCCAAGCATAAAGGAAGCAGAGGCAGGAAGATGAAGAGTTAAACATCAGCCTTGGCTACATAGTGAGTTCAAAGCCAGACAGGGCTATATAAGACCTTGCCTCAGTAAAACAACAAAATAGCCAGAAACAGAGAGACTGGGACCTTTTAATCCTTTCTGATGACAATGCCCAAACTCTCAGAACCTCTGCCTAGGTGTCACCTTTCTTTACCATCTTCTACTACCTAGTCCCTGGATGGTGATTCATGCTTGTAATCCCAGCATTCAAGAGACTAAGGTAGGAGAATCAAATGTTTGAGGTCAGCCTGGAATACAGTGAGATCCCATTTCAGCACCCCTCCCCCATACATACATAAAGGCAACTAAGACATAGGGAACTGAAAACAAGTTGCCCAAGTTACAGGACCAGTGAGGGGCTCAGCTGGCACGTAGGGTCTTACAACTGCCTAGCTCTGTGTTGCCTTTGGTCTCACAGAGGCTTTAAAGAAAAACCTGTTTCAGAAGATATCCCCTTGGTCCAACCTTTCCTTCCCTGTCCTCAAGAGCCTGATGGTTTCTATGAAGACAAGGTCAGACATGACCGTGAATAATAGACTTGATGTTACCACAGTGATCATTTCTCTCCTCTTTCCCTGAGTCCAAGATCTGGTTCCCTTCTCCCCTTGGAAGAGTTTCGTTTTTAGGGAGTTCCTTATTCCATACAAATCTGTAGAGGAATTTTAATTCAGACTATGGCTATTCTGGCAAGAAATCACATCCAGAGATGTTTTAGGCGTGTGTGATTTGGCTGGAATTCATGAGACAGAGGCAAGTAGGTGTAAGTTCAAGGCCAGTCTTTAAGGAGGCAGTTTTGCCAGGACAGATATACAAAGACAAGTTGCAGAGAGAGAACTTAGATGAAAACTGAATGAGCCAGAGAAGGAGCCAGGAGATTAGAACAGATTGCTGGTGTTAGTTTGAGGCCAAGCAGAACAATTTGGACGCTGAGAGAAAAGCCAGTTTGAATTAGTCAGCTGGAAGAGGAGTTTGAGCCAGAACAGCTGAGTTGAACCAGCCAGCGCAGAGCACAGTAAGAACTAGAAAGGGTGAACTTATTCAGCAGTAAGTCTCAGAGGCTGAAAACGTTCTAGGCCTAGGTTAGATTGTATGGAGATTCGAAGCTTCCAGGACTAGGCCTAGGTTAGCAGACGGAGGTAGTATGCCTCGGAGACAACCATTACAACAGGAGAATAAAAGTTCTTTTTAAACAAACTGGCTTGTGTCAGGTAACTCCAGTTTTGACTGTCTATGACCTGACCTGCAAAATCAGCCATCCTGTCCACCGACCTTTGTTTTCATATGGTTGTTATCATTGCAAGTTGGCTCTGGGATCATCTTCTCTTGATATAACTAGAGAGATGAAATATTCTAGTCACCTCCACAAACCGAAGTCTCAAAGTAGCAGATGATGTGTGCAGGGTTGGGTCACCATCCTCTCTGCAGTACTTCTAGGAGCACTTATATAGTTGGGCTATAGCAGGAAGAGGAGAGGCAACCTTAAGCTGAATGTGGTGACACAGGTCTGTAATTCCGGGATTTGGGGCAGCTGAAGCAGGATGACAGCTGTGAGTGTAAGGCCATCCTGGGCTCAACAGTAAGTTCCAGGATAGCCTGGGCTATCGTGTAAAACCTTGTCTTGAGTAAAAGTGAATGGGGACTGCCACATGGCTCACATGGTAGAGCGCTTGCCTTGAACACAGGATGCCCTGGGTTCAATGTCCAGCACACATGAGGCAGGTATGACACCTGAAATCCCAGCACTCAAGAGCTGGGGGCAGGAGGATCAGAAACTCAAGGTCATCCTTGGCTACTTAGTGGATTTGATGCTAGTCTAGGATACATGAGACCTTGCCTTTAAAAAGGTGAGTAGGGGTGGGGGTGGGGGTGGGAGAACACAGGTGTAGTGACCACACCTACAATCCTAGCACTCAGGAGACAGAGGCAAGAGTATTGGGACTTCAAGGCCAGCCTCTAGTATATGAGACTGAAGAGTGTCTGGATTACTGGAACCCTGTGTCAAACAACCACAACAATAACAAAAACCCCTCCAAGCCCACTGAACTTATTCAGTCCCTAGGACTCAGGCGTTGGGAAGAGATAATTCACTGAAGCATGACCTCCATAGGAGTGCTGCTGTACATTCATCTGCAAACACATACACAAAATAAGCTATATATATATAATATATATTTGTATATATATATTAAAATAAGCTTTAAAGGTTTACTTTATTTTAAAGTAAAACCTCAAAGGTTTTACATTTTTAAAAGTTGTCGACCTGATCTGGGTTCTGTGAGAATTCTCCTCCCAGTATGAAATTTGGTCTCTTGTAAGGGAACACAGCCACTACAGGGGTCCTACCCTAGTGACCTTAACAAAGCCTGTCTAAAGTGAGCTTCTGGGGACTGCACCAGTCAGTGGCTGGGAGTACTTACTGATCTCCTGGAGGAACTGAATTTGCTCATAGTACCCTCACCCTGTAACTTCAGCCCCAGGGAATTCGATCCTTGCCACTCTGGTCTTTGTAGGAACTTGCACACATGTAGCATTTACACACAGAGACTAAAACTAACATAAATATTTTAAATGAGTTTCACAAGCCTGACTTCAAAAAATAGGAGGAAACAAGATCAGAGACTCTATGAAGAAACCCCTGCAGGGATGCTGGGTATCGCCAATGATGCTCCTTGGGGCTTTGCCTTCATCCGTTCCGGAGTGGGAGATAATTGGGTCCTGCTTTTATTCCTGCCTTATGTAATAGCCTTACTCTTGGGGGGGCTGAATAGGGTTCATAGTAGTTCTTAACCTTATTCCTTCCCAGTAAAAAGCTGTGGCTCACTTCGAGTATTTCAGCAGGGCTAAAGGGAGCCAGGGAGACAGAGGAAGCAGGCCTGACTAAACCATGAAGAGGTGGAAGGCTGGCAAGGAAGCCAAGTCTGGAGGTCTTCCTAGCTTTCTGTCTTTATTCTTCCTCATGTCGTCCTTTGCCCCCATTTGCATCTGAAGGTTACAGAGATAATGTGTTTTGCTCACAAGGGGCATTGCCAAGAAATCACATGGTGCATAGTGAAGTTTCAATAAATGTGTCTGAGTGAGCAAATTATGTCGCTTTGGATGTCATGGAAACTGAGGTTCTAATTGGATTTTTTTGGTACTAGGCAAAACACCTATCACAGTTATTAGTTGGCTTTAAAAATACATACACATTGCAGGGCAGTGATGGTACACACCTTTAAGCCAGCACTCCAGAGGCAGAGACAGGTGGATCTATGAATTCAAGGCCAGCCTGATCTGCAGAGTAGGTTCCAGGACAGCCAAGACTACACCGAGAAACCCTATTTTGAAAAAAACAAAAAAACAAAACCACACACACAATTTTTCTGTATATATGGATTGGGATTATGAGCATGTGATTGCAGTTGCCTTTAAAAGAGGGTTTCATGGGGCTGGTGAGATGGCTCTGTGGTTAAGAACACAGCTCTTGAAGAGGATCCCGGTTCAGTTTCTGGTACCCATAGGGTGGCTTACAGCCATCTGTAACTCCAGTTCTAGGGGATCCGGTGTCCTCTTCTGACATCTATGTGCACTAGGCATGCATATGGTACACATACATGCAGGCAGAACGTTGATGCACATGTAATAAAATAAAGAAATCTAAAATATGAAAAAGAAGGGGCTGGCAATGGTGGCACATACTTTTAATCCCAGCACTCAGGAGGCAGAGGCAGACAGATCTCTGAGTTCAAGGCCAACCTGTTTAAGGCCAGCCAGGGCTCCATAGTGAAACCTTGTCTCAGGGAGGAGAGAGAGACAGAGACAGAGAGACAGAGAGAGGAAGGGAGAAATCAGTTCTCTTGGAGCAAGAGCTATAGGTCTTTGTGAGCCACTCAATGTGGGTGCTAAGGAAGTAAACCCAGATCCTCTGTAAGAAGAATAAGCACTCTTAATCACTGAGCCACCTCTCCAGCACCCCTTTTTTGAGATTGGGGTCACATATAGAGCCCATGCTGATCTTGAGCTCTTCCTGTAGTCAAGGACAACCTTAAATTTCTTTTCTTTTCTTTTTTCTTTTCTTTTCCTTTCTTTTTTTCTTTCTTTTTTTCTTTCGTTTGAGACAGGGTTTCTCTGTGTAGCCTTGGCTTGACTTGTAAACCAGACTGGCCTTGAATTCACAGGGATCTTCTGCCTGTGCCACCCTGAGTGCTGAGATGAGAGGCGTGTGCCAGCGTGCCAGCGACAACCTTAAACTTCTGATGGTCCTGCGTGTCTTTCAAAAGTGCTGGAATGACAGGCACACATCACCACACCTCACTCAGTTGTATTTTCTTCTCATCCATACATACCTCAGGCTTGGCTTAGGAAGCATGAAGTTTGCCTTCTACATTTTGCTGAAGGACTTAGATTTTTTTTCATTGTCCCAAAATCATCCCAGCCAAACATTATTCTCAGTGAAACCCATCAAGAGCCCCTCAGTTTTTAAGCCCCTTGGATAACTGACTATACATTTTCTTTTATAAATTAGATATGAATATCATACCAACATAAAATAAACTCAATAGTACTTCTGTCATTTCAGGATATCACCTCTTCATGTCATAATTGCCACTTTATCTTAAGAAAAATAGTATTTTGATTATTATTAGTTGTTGTTGAATATTCGTTATATTCCAGAAGGCTTTACTCACCTAGCTAGCTCCCAAATAATTGAGACAGAGATCTTTTGATTCATTTCACAAGCTTTAAGCATATAATTGGGCAGGTACGATTTAAACTAATTTTTCTTCTTTCCTTCCTTCCCACCTTCCTTTCTTTCCTTCTCTTTTTTGGTTTTTTGAGACAGGGTTTCTCTGTGTGACAGTCCTGGCTGTCCTTGTAGACAAGGCTGACCTTGAACTCACAGAAATATGCCTCCCTCTGCCCTAACTCCTGATGCTAATTTTCTAAACTAATTTTCTAAGCTAGTCTGGCTACCTCCCAGCCACATTCCTCAAATTACTTGCCAATATTCATCCTGTCTGGGCTGGTTCTCCTTCACCAGGCCATGTCCTGTCTCTCCATCTTCTTCCTTTCTTCTCTTCTCTCTCTCTTCCCATCTTGCCTTGTTGTCCTTACCTAAGATTCCAAGCTAGGAAAGCAAAGCCCCAAGTACTTCTCTTCCACCCAGTTACAGGTAGTCCAATGAACCAATCAGTGGTAATTGGAGAACAAAGCTAACACAGCAAACTAAATCCTGGGGGCCAGAATTTAGCATTTAAATACACAGAGAACCAAAATAACCCCCAATAAAGAGTAATCATGGAGGGAAATGTCATAAATTGCAATATTAAAAAAAAGCCCCAAAATTTCATTGGATCACTTATGAGAATCAAATGACATATCTTCACAAAAAGTTTAAAATTGAAGGAAAATTGTGACAGTGTTACCTAAAGTATTAATTAAATGTGGTCATTCAGCCAGCTAAGTAGTAGCTCACTGCTATTTTTCCAGCATTCTGGAGGCCAAGTAGGAGGATTTCCCAGAGTTTGAGGCCAGCCCTGCTGGGCTACACAGTGAGTTCCAGGAGAGCTTAAACCTTTTGATATCCTGTCTGAGAGTGAAAGAAAGGGAGAGAAGAGAAAGGAAAAAAAGACCACCCAGTAAGACTGTTAAAAAAAGTTTTAAAACAATATTTTTTAAACCTGAAATCCAAGTTAGAAGCTGAGGCAAGAGGATCTGTCTCAAATTTGAGGCCAACGTGGGTTACACAGTGAGACCCTTTTACAAAGGTATAGGTAATAATATAATTGCAGTGTGTATAAGCAATGTTGCATGCTTATAATCCTAGCACTTGGGAGAGACAAAGAAGGGCCTGCAGTTCAAGGCCATCCTGGGGTACAGACACCCTATCTGAAAAACAAAACAAAACAATATATATCATACCATCTTTAGAATTTCATAAAGAAGAAGTATACAGTATATTAAGCCAAGTCAAAAGGTCTTGTATACCACTGAAAGCTGGCCATGAATTTACAGGAGATTGTTATATTGAAGAAAGCATGCCTGTCTGGCTGTTTTTAGCTCTAGCCTAGTGGCAGCTGTAGAGTATCTAGCACCTGCTGAGATCATGGTACAGTATTATTTTAATTAGCATGACCCATTCTACCTACTATGGTCAAGGTTTAAATTTGGCCACATTTCCTGTTACTACTGAGTTAGTCATTGGGATTCTACTGGCTCATATTCATAAGAAGTCTCCTATCAATGTCCAGGCTCTCTCCTTACTACCAAAGGGTCTCCTAGTCCAGCCCGTCTCCAAGCTGATTCCAAGCACTCCCAATTCATTCCTTGAACCTCTCAAATGTGGCTGCTTTTTTGATTCTCAGCCACAGTCCTCCAAAGGCACAGCTAGAGCTGCTAATCCCAAAGATGCCAGGAGAATGACCACTGACCCAAATTGCCCCGACCCACGGGACCTAGTTATTCATGGAGTCCGAGGGGAACCAAGCCTGAAAACAAAATGGGCGGGAAAGAAGGACGAGACCAAGCAGTTTCCTTGTCAAGGTCTCCTATAATGGGGTGAAATGTATCAGTTTTAAATCAGAGAAAGGGAGGAGCAGGGAGGGGGTAAGTAACATTCCTTCGGGTGGAACGGTCCCGCCTGGGCGGCCGTTCTACCTGGGTGTTCCTTATCTCTGGAATGTCCGGCTCCAGCTGCATGGCTGTTGTCTTCTGGGGGTCAGCAATTCTCAGAGAGGGGAGGGAGTCTTCTGTTCAAGGCTTTACCCGTTTCCAACATCTCCCTCTCTCAAACCAAAAAGGGCAAAGCTTTTGTCTTCATTAGAGTCTCCGAAGCCATTTTTGGAGCCGGCTCTGAGGGGGACTCTGAGCCAGCTGAGAGAAATCAAGGGCAGATGAGGGTGAGCTCAGGGGCTCCTCACAAGGATCTTGGTCAGCCTTGGTGGTATTGAGCTGATGGTAGTGGACCAACACTGCCTGCCTGGTGGCCGACTCGACCTGTCCTTTAACAAAATCAGTTAATCTTTTAAATGCCCAGGGTCCAAATGAGAGAAGTAGAAGGCCAACAAAGGGGCCGAGAATGGAGGGAAGGAGAGTCGTAAAAAGGGGGGAAATAGAAAACAAATTTTGATACCGTGCCTCACTTTTTTGTCTAATTGTCCCTTTTTAAGATTTTCTTTTACCCTTCTAATGCTGTCTCTAACTAGTCCCATCTTGTCCATATAGAAACAGCATTCTTCTTTTAATGCTGCACAAAGACCTCCTTCCTTGAGAAAGACGAGGTCTAGGCCTCTTCTATTTTGCAAAACCACTTCTGAAAGGGAAGCTAGGGAGTCCGTTAGGTCTTTCATGCCTTCCTTTAGGTTTGTTATGTCTACATCAACAACTCTGGCTAGCTCATTGAAGCGCTGTCCAGAGGTGACCAGGGAGGCAATCCCGGTCCCCACACTCACAGCAACAAGGCCCAAAAGAACGGTGAGTGTTATAGCAGTCATGGGCTCTCTTTTGGGTCTATGCATAGATGAATGTTTTTGTTCCCAAAAGGTAAGAAATTCCCCAGATGAATGAACAGTGAGGCAAGGGAGAACCTTAGCTAACACACAAAAATCTTTATGAGCTAGAAATGTAGGGGTATAGACATATGTAGTCAACCTGGAGGAACAGGCAAAAAATGAATCGTTGGGAACAGCAATAAAACCAAAAGGAAGCTTTAACAATTATGGAGGAATTGCGAATGTTACTAAGAGAAGCAGGGGGAATCATCCTAGGTCCCAAGAGGCATAAACCTATGCCGGAAATGCTCTCAAGGGTAAGGCCTTGTCCCGGAGCAGTCCAATATAGTCGATCTGTACTATCTTATTTTAATGTAGTTTGTGTCCTACAATTCCTCTATAATTATGTCTAAATCTCATTTGTGATGTTGGACAATCCTTATATTGCTGTAATGCCCATTTAATATCTGTTCTATTTGCCTTATTGCTCCATGGCATGTTGTCCTATGTGTCCTATGCTCTTGTGTAAATATAAAATTTCTTCTCTACTTATAGGAATACCTGTATGTCTGGCTCTTGTATTTTCCAATTTTGTTTTAATTTAATCTTTTTATCCCTGTTCTCTCTTACTTCCCATGCTGGTTTTAGCTTAATTGCCTGTAATACTTTAGAATGCTTGGCTATCTCATCTAATTCTATCCATGCTTCTTTGGACCAAATATCTTTACCTCCTAACTTTCATCCAGCTAACTTCCATTTTCCTGACCAAATAGCTATTCCATTAGCTGCACACCAGGAGTCTGTAAATATATACAGGTATTTTTGATTTTCTTTAAGAGACTGTCTGGCAGCTAATAATGCTGTTATGACTTCTGCATGTTGAGCTGACTTTTCTGTACCTTGTTCAGATATCACCATGCCATCCCCTGGTCTGTAGGCTGCTGCTTTCCAGTGCATATTATTGTTCATGGTGGTTGATGGGCCATCCATGAACCAGGCATTAACCAGAGTGGGGGAGTATTCCTTTGTACCCCATTGCCCCATTGGTGTCTGTTTTTGGGGAGGGGAGATGTTTGGAAAGGTCATGCCTTCTGGAGTCATGGGGCTGTTGGTCTGCAGACTCCGACATCTTTGATGCCATCCCCTTTGCATACAGAGGTACAACCCGAAGGAATTCAGACAGGCACCATTTCCATTGCAGTACCTTTCCTTCCATGGGTAGACCAGCCCACACCTCTCCTGGTGCCTATACCCAATCTAGAAAGGGTATCGGTGTTCAGATTTTCACCGAGTTCTGTCTTAACAGAGATTGCACTGTTCTTATGGCCTCATATAAGGTCCATATTGTTTTTCAAACAGTGAATATTTGTTTTCTGACCATGGGAATTTTTTGGTGTAAAATCCGATTGGCCTTAGAACATTTTATTTTTTGCAAAGGTGTTCCAATTACCATATCCATGCATATATAGTATATCAATAATAACTTCATCATTTTCCTGTATATATGTCAGAGCCTGGTATTGTTTAATATATTCTAATATTAACTTTACTGCATCTTCCTGTTCTTTGGTCCATATAAAGTCCTGTACTTTCCTTGTTATTTTATACAATGGTTGTAAAATTACTTGTAAATATGGGATATACTGTCTCCAATAGCCAAATAATCCTATTAGGTGTTGTACTTCTGTCTTATTTATAGGTACCTTAAGTGTTTATAATTTATTTATCACTTCTTTTGGTATTTTTGGTCCATCTGTTGACCAGTGGACTCCTAAAAATTTAACCTCTTGTGCTACTGCTTGAATTTTATCCTTAATTGTCCATCCCTGATCTCTAAGGTGTTGGATTAGCCTCTCTAGTGTATCCTGTACTTCCTCCTTTTCCTTTCTAAAAAATAATAATATCATCTATATATGTTAAAACAGTTGCCTTTGAATCTTTAAAATCCTACAATGTTAATTGTAAAGTGTTATGGGCTATTACCGGGCTATTTAAATAATCTCTGTGGTAATCTCAAAAATTTGTATTGCTGCCCTTGCCGAGAGAAAGTAGTTATCTCTTGGCTGTCTGGGTGCAGTGGGATTCCAAAGAACATATCTGACAAGTACACAGCTGCTAACCATTTGGTTGCGGCCTGCTTTATCTGTAAGAATATGTCCTCTACATCTCGCAAGTTTTCTGGCATTTTAGGGCTAATTTTATTAATTTTTTTAAATCCACTGTTCCCATTAATCTATCCTTATCTATATCTTGCATTGTCTTTACTAATATTGCTGGTATCTCTCCTTTAGGCGCCTGTTTAATAATAGGATTTACTACTAGAGGATCCACTAAAGGTACCTTTACTTTCGTGGGTTTTATCCCTATCCTATCCTGTGTTGTTTGAGCTACTCCTTTCCATTTTTGTTCTTTCTCATTCTCAGGTGGTTGGCCTGTGACTGGGGTAATTTTTATGCCCATTATTCTCCTAATTAACCGTTTTATTTTCAAATCATTATGGCGAGGCTGTATAAAAATTTAATTCTTTTCTTTTGTAAATACCAGACCAGGTTTGACTTTGGTGGGTTTGAGATAATTTTTTTTAACCAATTTATCTGCTTTTTTTTTTTCCAACCAACCCCTCATTTATCTCTATGGCATCCAATATTCTCCCGCTCTCGACCTGTACCTATACCTTCAGCCTCCAGCGTCCCAAAAGACCTCTTCCTCCAGACCAGAAGTCTGGAGTTGGGTTCCGGCATCCATACCAGCTCGGAAGTCAGGTGTTAGTCACTTCCAGCTTACCGCGTCCCAATTACCTTTTCCTCCAGTCTCATACGAAATTTTTCTTTTCTTTTGTTTTTTCTTTTTTCGAAGAGATCTGGGGTAAGGCATGGGCATCAGTTGTGACTTGAAGTTAGGCTCCCAGAATTCGCTGAAACAATATTGGATTGCCTTTTCCCCCCTCTTTCTTTAATAATGGGGGTGGGCCATATTAACATGTTAGCCAAAAGTAACATCCTGCCGACTACGCCAGTCTGTCATGGGCACTTAATTATGCCGGAGGACTTTAACCGAGACACCTCTCTAGGGTGGCAAGGTATTGATAAGAGCCAACGCCAGAATGATTTTGACTGCTGCTTTAATCACACAAATCACACAAATATCTAAGCATTGCATAGCACATTATACATCTCATAGGGGATACAACCTGACTGCAGGTACGGGCTCGGACACGTTGCCTGCGGTGTTATGGTGTTTCAGTGTCTTCTAGGTCCTGGAACTTCACAGTTCCCGCTGGACCTCAGGCTTTTTGCTGACTTGATGGGCCTTGGAGCTTCTCTGCTCCAGCCAGGCCTCAGGTGTCAAGGAAGCTGCTGTTACTCGGGAGCCGCCTTCCAGGGCTGGTCTGATAAGGGGGTCCTCACAGGACTGGCTTGTTAAGGTAGTCTGGGCTTTTCATGCAGCCGTTCGGGAATGGGCTGGTTATTGGCGATCTTGCGGCTTCCTAATTTAAGAGTTTAGCCTGTCGCAACTACATAGGCTCTGTTTTTATACATTTTTTAGGGCATAGTTTTAACTTATCATATCTCCACATGCACCAGCTGTTAATCAGCTGGCATTACCTAATTTCATTACTTAGTGCCTTAAGGGCATTATCTTAACTTCTATACTTTATTTTAAAACATCACACACACCGGCTGTTAGTCTACTGATATTGTTTAATTTTACTACTTAATGCCTTAAAAGAAATGTTTTAGTGTTACTAAGAATATCTTCTAATCTAACAGCTTTGCTGTCTTACAAACTCTTTACAGAGTAATAATTTATTGAGATAGGCTCCAACCTATCTCATTTGGTAAGATTAATCTCTGGTCCTTCTACAACAAACCAAGGACAAACTTCTGACACAAAGATGAAAAACGTAATTAGATCCTTCTTCTTAACTCTTAATTCCTCTTTCCCTGAGAGAAGCCTTAAGGTCACGAATGAAGACCGCCTCTTTTTATAATTTTTGGCCCATTTTTATAGACAGAGATGTCACTTACCAAATGTGTCTTTTTCCCCGTGAGTGGCGAGAACGCACATTTCATGAATTGAGTTGCCCGAAAGTCACTTTTCGGTTTACTGCAGCCTTGACACTGGTGACCCAGGTCCTTCCTTGAAGATCTCCGTCTGGCAGTGGTCTGTACCTCGGGCCCCACATTGGGCGCCACCTCCCCCGACCCTCGGGACCTATTTATTCATGGGGTCCGAGGGGAACCAAGCCTGAAAACAAAATGGGCGGGAAAGAAGGACGAGACCAAGCAGTTTCCTTGTCAAGGTCTTGTTTAATGAGGTGAAATGTATCAGTTTTAAATGGAGAAAGGGAGGAACAGGGAGGGGGTAAGTTACATTCCTTTGGGTGGAACAGTCCTGCCTGGGTGGCTCCTGATATTGGAATGTCTTTCTACCTGGGTGTTCCTTATCTCTGGAATGTCCAGCTCTAGCTGCATGGCTGTTGTCTTCTAGGGGTCAGCAATTCTCAGAGAGGGGAGGGAGCCTTCTGTTCAAGGCTTTACCCGTTTACAACACCAAATCATCACGACCAAATTAAAGCAAGCTTTCAAAATTTATACACAGGGCCTGGCTCTCCCTAAGGCAGTGTTTGAGAGGTCAGCATTGGATGTGAGGAAGACAAGGTTTTTATAGAGTTCAGGGCTAGAGGTTTTCAAAATGGGGGGGGGGGTGATAGGTGGGGTTACCGGAGTAGAGCATTACAGGTGGTCAAAACAAAGTAGTCAGAGATAGTCAAATCCCCTTTGAAACAAAGATAGGCTTGCAAGACAGTTATAGATAACTTTTTGAAGTAAAAACACAGTTGTCATTCCTGGAACAGGCAGTACAGAACTGTTTGTAGTTAAGATTATAGGTGTGGCAGAGCCCAATTCCTGAGAAACAGAGGTTTAGTCATAAACAGGAATGAACCTAGTCTGTCTTTACTATAAGGTGATTTTCAAGCCCAATAGGGAGGCAGGCTGTTATTTAGAACCAGCTAGCTCTCTGCAGCCTGGATCCTGACACCTACCTTGGAGAGACTAAGCTAGTCTACTCTTTCTTCCCTAGCCATATTTCCCTGAAGACCATCTACATCTATTCTGGGTAAGTCTTTCAAAACATTGTAGAAGGCTGGCAAGACAGCTCATCAAGTAAAAGCATCTACCCCCAGCCAGACCATCTGAGTTCTGTCCTTTGGGACCCAAATAGTAGAAGGAGATAATCAAGCTCACAAATTGACCTTCTGTGACCTCCACCTATCTGCTGTGGTACTTGTGAGCCTCCATGTACATATATATATATATGGAGAATAAAATAAATGTAATTTCTACAAAATTAAGGGGCTGGAGAGATTGCAAGTTATATGTATAATATGTAGTGAAAACACACACACACACATATATATACATACATATATACATATATATATGTATATAATATGTTTTACTATTACTCAGTAGTTAAGAGTGCTTACTGCTTCTCCAGACAGAGTTGGTCCCCAGCACCCCTGTCAGACAGCTCACACACACTTCTAACTCAAGCTCCTGGGATAAACACCCCTAGGCTCCATGAGCACCTGCACTCACACGAATATACCCACACACAAACCCACATAGATACACATAATTAAAATAATAAAAAGTAAATCGTAAAGGAAAAGGTTTTTAAAAGTTTTAGAGGTTTGTTTTTGCTAGGATGATGGCTCCGACCTATAATCCCAGCACTTGGGATGCCAAGGCAGAATTGTAGGCAAGGAAGAAATAACATTCATTGTATTAATTAGGACTCTTTACAATGATGAACAACTCTGATTTAGACAGTGAAGGGTATTTATTGGTCATATAATGCACACACACACACCTTTAGATGATGTCTGAGCTCATAGTCTGTGCACCACAGAGATAGGCTGTATTCTTCTGGGTCTTGTTTTTTTTCTGGGTACCTCACCACCCTTCATGCCTCTGAGTAGCTCCAGGTAGCAAAATGGCCATCAGCTTCTCTGATCACCCACCTTCATGCCATACTTCCAGGGTATCTAGCTCCTTTCTGAGCTCATCCGAGCTCAAGAAAGCCTTGTAACTTAAGCAGAGTGTAATCACTCATACCTGTAGTCTCAGCTCTCAGGAGACTAAGGCAGATAGTTCTTGTTTAAGACTAGCTCGGGGTACAAAGGAAGACCCTATCTCACACATGAAAATAAAGTAAGTAAAAAGTGTAACTTCCCTGTCCCTGTAAACATCCTGGCAGGAATATTTGTGTCCCTTCCTTTGGCTATCAGACAGATTGAAACAATGCGCCCACAGAATGGGGATTTGCCCAGGAATGTCGTGGTGTGAGGACAGCAAAAGCTGAACCTTGTATCAGGCAGAGGAATCTATCTTGTGGAAAAGGATTTCCCATGGTTCTGCCCGCTCACCTGAGCACAGGTGAGACTGGAGCTGAGACAATGATGGGCAGGGCCACAGTTCCACCATGACTGCTTAGTCAGGCATATCTTCTGCTTTGTATTTAAACTTAAACCTCATGTCAGAATCATGAAGATTCTGTGCTCACTGGCCCACTTCATTCATCCTAATATGACACCTTTCTCTGCTTTTCACTGTTACTTGTCTGTTTAATCAGCCTACCCAGGATAGGTGCCCAAGCCTAGCTTCCTGGGACTTCTTAGGCTGAGGCGCTGACCCTAACAGTTTCAGGAACATCTTCCCAATTCCTGAAGCATTCTCTGTGGGAATGAATGAAAAATCTTAGATTAGCCACTTGAACCCCCTTCCCAGAATGAGGGTGATCCGTTGGAAGAGCTCCAATCCTTGCCTTCCCCTAATAACACAAAATGGGATAGAGGATGGAGAAGGAATGCATATGGTTGCCTGTCTCTTCCCTTTATGTTCATTTCTTCTCTGTCACCTTCTGGAGGCAGGATATGATAGACCACGTCTGTATCCCAGCACTTGAAAGGCTGAGGCAGGAGAGATTCTGGGAGTTCGAGGCTAGCCTGGCCTACAGGATGAAGCTGCGCCGACACTGGAAGACTGTTTACTCTTAGGTCAGTGCCTGCAGAGTAAGCGGCATGCTGTCTCAGACAGTTTCAATAAACACAAGGTTGGTAACTGCGTTGGTTTGAATAAGAATGCCCCCCCCCGTAGGCTCGTACACTTGAAACCTTGGTCCACTGTTGGTGGGTTGTTTAGGAAGGGTTAGGAGATGTGTCCTTGTTGGAGGAGATGGGTCCCTGGGTGTAAGCGTGGAGCTTCCAGAAAGCCCAGTCTCTCTCTCTCTGCCCCCTGCTTGTGGATAACATGTAAGTGCTCAGCTACATTCCAGTGCCATGCCTGCCTGCCTGCCACCACGCTCCGTGCCACAATGATGATCATGAACTGACTTTCTGAAACTGCAGGCAAGCTGCCAATTAAATGCTTTCTTTTATAAGTTATCTTGGTTACGGTGTCTCTTGACAGCAATAGAATAGTAACCAAGGCAGTACCCTTCTGCTACTATGAGTCATTCAACTATCATTTATATTATTTCGTGTATACATCCAATATATGTCTATGCACCTGGTATTATGCTTTGCTTCCCATGTTCTCTTGGGAGTGAATGTGTGAGCTGCCTTTGGCTGAAGGCGCTGGACCCAGGCAGAACCAATATGCTCACAGAGAATAGGTGCAGAAGGGATGTTCTGGGTGAAATTTTCTGTGCTAGAAGGCAGGCCTGCCAAGAGCTTTCCTTTATAGAAACGTAGGCACCTATACCTACTTTTACCTAGAAATGCTTAGTGATTTTCAAGGCTGTTAATTAGCTATTCAAGAATGCTTCTTAAGAGGCTCCTATTTTCAAACCAGGTATCTTGTAATGATATTTTAAAAGTATCTTTTTTCAGTAACAAAGGTAATCACCACCATTTAGTGAATGCCTACCAGACCCACCATTATTCACTTGACTTACTCCATTGTTAAGTCTTCACAACAAACTTCCGAAGTAGGAATTATAACCTTACCACTATAAAGTGAAAGCACAGGGCTGGCATGTAGTTCAGTTAGTGAGGGTCACATCTCGCCCAGGCTGGCCTCAGAGTCTCTGTGTTGAGATACTGTGGCCTTCTGATCCTTCTGCCTCCAACTCCCCCAGTGCTGGGATTTGAGTTCCCAAACACAGTTTCTCCAGTGATAGGGATCAAATCCATGATGTTGTGCCTGCTAGGGAAGCATTTACCAACTGAGCTACATCTCCAGTCCAAGATGGGTTTTGTTGTTTTTTGGGTTTTTTTTGGGGGGGGAGAGGGGTTGTTGCTGTGGTTTTGGTTTTTGTATTACAGGGTTTCTCTGTGTAGCTCTGGCTAGCCTGGAACTTGCCCTGTAGACCAGGCTGACCCGGAACTCAGAGATCTGCCTCCTGGCAGATCCTGCCAAAGTCCTGGATTAAAGATGAGTACCACCACCACCAGGCCTGAGATGAACCTTTTAAAAACATGTGACTGCTGTTTCCAGAACCTGTGATCTTTTATGGCTTCATCAGAGGTCCCCATGCCAGCATCGTAGCTGTCCTTCCTGTCAGATGCCCAGCTTAAGGTGAGTCCCACATAGTCCTCCTCCACAAGATGCCTGCTCATTCCCCACTGGCTGCCTTGGGAAGCAGCCCATACAGCCTGCAAGCAGCACTGTGTCAAACTGTGAGGAGCTGAGCCTTCCGGACAGCCCAAGGGCCAGAAAGGAGTTAGTGCCTAAGATAAGAGCTTCAGGTTTCAATCTTGGGGCTGGCTGGCTCAGGGAGACATTCTGAACCCTTCTCAGGAAGGCCCATTAGAACCAAACCCCATGGCCTACAGAAATGACAAACACATTTTACATGTTTTAATTGTTGTTCTCTTCCTTTCCTATTTTTCTCTGGATTTCTAGCTACCTCTCTGTACCCTGCTTGCATGCTTGCTTTCTATCTTTCTTTTTTCTTTCTTTCTCTTTCTTGTTTTTTGTTTGTTTCTCTAGTTTTTCTCTGTGTAGCTCTGGCTGTCCTGGAGCTTGCTCTGTAGACCAGACTGGCCTCAAACTCAAAGACTGGATTAAAGGCGTGTGCCACCACTGCTGAGCTTGGTTTACCCTAACTTTAAGTCACTAAACAATATACTTTTCTAGCTCTGTTTTAGGGGACATTCAAACAAATTAGGACATAGTACACTTGGAGGAGGAAAGACTTTTCAATTTCATCCCTACTGCTCATGTGTGTACGTGCGCGCCACACACACAAATACACATATGGGTGTGGGGAAAAGGAAGGAGAGAGAGGGAGAAAGGGAGGAAAGAGATAAAGGAGAGAGAGAGGAGAGAGTTCTTTTAATCAGCTAAAATAAAAATTTAGACAATCTTTCTATCAAAACTATGTTCCTTGATTCTGACTTTTTCTCCCAGCCTCAGGCTGTATGTTATAATGTTATTCTAAATGTGTCTTCACCACAATCAACAGATTCAAGTGCAGAAGCAGTCTCCTAGAACAGTATGAGAAGAGTCAAGCTATTGAACTAGATGACAAGTGTTGACTCAGCTTTCTCCATGATTGAGCAGGACTTGGTGGCACACATGGAAGGTGTGGTGAGCAAGATCAGGATTTCACAGCAAGGCTTGGCTACATAAGCAGTTTGGGCTACAAAACAAAGCAAACAAGCAAGCAAGCAAGCAAGCACAACAACAGCAGAACACCAGTGTTCCCTGTTGGCTTACCCCAGCCTCAAGTCATTAAACAGTATTTCCTGACACTAAAAGGTACTTTTCCCATTCTAGATTTCTTATACAATTCTGGCTTAGTTTTTCCCTGGTTCATCCTTTACACACACACACACACACACAGAGAGAGAGAGAGAGAGAGAGAGAGAGAGAGAGAGAGAGAGAGAGAGAGAGAGAGAGAGAGAGAGAGAGATATTAGGGGGAGAGGTGTTGGGGATTTGTGAAGAACCACTCTCCTTGGATGAAAGCCCTTGGAAACCACGTCCCATTCAGTCCTCACAGCTAGCTCTTTCTGTTGGCATCTCCTTGTTTGGGTTCCTGTCACAAGTTTGGTTCTCTGCAAGTTAGATGCAGTAAGAACTGGTCCCACAGGCTGCCCAGTATTAACGGGGCTCTTCATAGTTTTCCTACGATGGAGCCAAAAGCTTAACCTTGGAGACTCCTTTGTAGGCTGCTCTAAGAGAGAGGCCTTGGGCCTGGGGACTTAAGTCAGCTCACGTTCATATAAAGGAGCACAGAGGGTGAACAGCTGAGAGCTGTTGGCTGAATGATTGCAGCAGCTGAGGAAACAAGCCCTTCAGCCTGAAGGCGAGGTATGGAATCTGAGAAGCTTGACATCCATGCATCTCTTCTCTTCCATTCCTTTGTGGTGGTGTGAGTGAAAATGGCCCACCAAGGCTACAGGGAGTGGCACTGTTAGGAGGTGTGGCCTCGATGGAGGAAGTGTGTCACAGATGTTTGAGCCAGGCCCAGGGTCACTTTCTCTTCCTGCTGCCTTCAAATCTGGATGTAGAACTCTTAGCTAACTCTCCAGCACCATATCTGCCTTCACACCACCATACTTCCTGCCATGATGATAACGGACTAACCCTCTGAACTGTAAGCCAGCTCCAATTAAATGTTTTTCTTTTTAAGAGTTACCATGCTCATGGTTTCTCTTCACAAAAGTAGAAACCCTGACTAAGCCGCCTACCATTCATTCCCTCACCACCTCACCCTAAGTAAGTTGTCTATCAGAGCTTTGAGATAAAAACAATCAAATATCTAGCAACATCCTTCAAAAACCAAACAAATGGGAAAACACAAAAATTATAGAATAAGATGGTCCCATTTTCTCACATTGTTTTGTTTTTACTTCAGTTTTTGTAAAAAATATTTTTCTTTTTACTTTTTTTTTTTTTTCTGGAGAGAGAACAATGGGGCTTGGTAGGGTCAATCTGTAATCCAGCACTTGGGCCTCTGAGGCAGGAGGACTGTGTCTTTCAGGCCATCCTGAGAAACTTAGTGAGGCTCTGCCACAAACAAACAAAAATCATTGAGGTTCTTTTTTCTTTCTTTCTTTCTTTCTTTCTTTCTTTCTTTCTTTCTTTCTTTCTTCTCTCTTTTTTTGTAACGAGATGTTTGTGTTCCCAAATACACTTTGGAAACCTAAAGCATTCTTGTCTAGATGCACTAAACTTAGTAAATTTATAAGAAATGGAAACTTTCAAAAATAAACCTTGAAGCAAACTAAAAATAAGGAGAACTTTCCTTCTAAACCAATACTAAACGTCAACGGCCCCACAGGCACTGTGAATGAAATGTCTCAAGATGCCTCAAGAATCTGAAGGGCCTACTCAACTCCAGAAGAGACAAAGCCCACGTAACTGACTCATGTTAGAGTCGGTTAACCTTCTGTTTCTGCACCAGAGAACTGGCTTCGTAGAAATCACGTCTCCAGCAATCTGCTTCCTAACACCCTCTCACTTGGGTATTTGAATTAGTCCACCATTAACATTTGCTAGTCTACAATCAGATACACCTAATATGCAAATTAGCTTCATTGCCTCCCCTGGCCTTTTTTCCCCCCTCTCCCTGACCCTGAGCTATAAAAGCTAGCTCCACTACGTCAATATTCATTATTTTGTCTTCCAAAACAGTCTCCCCAGTTGCTCACACCAGTCATATTCACTGCTGCCCCCCGAGACCCTGCTACCCAGCTCCTCTGCATCCTGAGATGGCTGGTATGCAATGGGGGAACAGGGCCTGTGCCAGCCCCAGATAGAGTCTTTACAGAAGGTAATTCAAATGTATTATTGGTGTCCTTTAAAAGGGACACTTTTGAGCACATAATAAAACCTCATACCTAAAATCCAGCACTTAGGCAATGTGGGCAGAAAGATTGCCAGTCTGAGGCCATCCAGGGGTACACGGAGAGAACCTATCCCAAAAGCTAATTAATTAGCAGTTGGAGAGAAGGCCCGGTGGTTAAGAGTACTTGCTGTTCTTTCGGAGGGCACGGGTTCGCTTCCTAGAATCCACACGGTAGCTCACAACCATCTGTAACTCCAGTCCTGGGGGTGGAGGGTGTCCGATGCCTTCTTGTAATATCTCCAAGTACCAGGCACACATGCAGGCAAAACATCCATACACATAAAGTAAAAAAACCTAAAATCAACTAACATAAATTAAAATACCTGAGTTCTACAAAAATCTGATTAAATGGAATAAAAACTAAAATTGGAGCTCTACAGAGAAGGCATACTCTGGTCCACCGGGAGAGCTCGGTCTTTAGTCCAAGAACGTGGGGAGGCTACTGAAGACGAGGAGAGAGGACTCAAAACATATTCTCCTTGGATTCTTCCACAGGAGCCAAAGGTGCTGTCAGCTTTATTTTGAACTTGCACCTTTAGTTCCTGTTACTCAAGCTGTCTGCTGGGTAATACTCGGGGAAGGCAGCCGCAGGAAGTGAAGATCACGGCTCTGATAGCACCATTGTCAACCAAGCCTCACACAGCTGTGACGGCAGCTGGAATGTGGAATGGACACACCTGTGGAGCCATCCTTTGGTCAGCTTACTTCATTTCTCCAGTGTGTTTTGTAAACTAAGAAGTTTAACAGTAACTTGGGTTGGTGTTCTAGTCACGGTCACTATTGCTGTGACAAGACACTGTGACCAAAAGCAAGTTGGGGAGGAAAGGGATTTATTTGGTTTACACTTCCACAGCAGTGTTTCTCGCTGAAGGAAGTCAGGGCAGGAGCTAGGAGGCAGGAGCCAAGGTAGACTGTGGAAGCCATGGAGGGATGCTGCTTACTGACTTGCTCCCCGTGGCTTGCTCGGCCTGCTTTCCTATAAAACCCAGGACCAACAGCCCAGGAGGAGCACCACTAACAACTGGGCCCTCCCCCATTGAGCACTAACTGAGAAAATGCGCACAGGTTTGCCAGCATTGCACAGGAGGCGTTTTCTCTGCTGAGGTTCCCTCCTCTCAGCTGAGGGCAGCTTGTGGCATGTTGTCCGAAAGCGCACCAGCACAGCTGGAAGGACGGCCCAGCGGCTAAGAGCACTTGTTGCTCTTGCAGTGGACCCAGGTCTCAGTCGAGTCTCAGGACTCACATGGTGGTTCACAACCATCTGTAATGCCAGCTCCAGGGGACCCTATGTCTTCTTCTGAACTCCTCGGGCATCAAGCATGCACATGTTACACATACATGCTTATCAGCAAAATGCTCACACATAAAATAAAACGAAGGAGTCTAATTAACATATATAATTATAATTAATAATATTAGATTAACAATGATATTTAATTAATAATAATGATGTTAGGTTTAAAATGATTGAATGTAATTAAAACAAAATGTCTAAAATAGGTAAATTCATTGGGCAGAAGTGAGTTTAGACTATTGAGGACTGGGATGAGGGTGAAAGGGAGTTTGTTTCTTTATAGCTAGAGCGACATATTGGAAACATTTTACTTTTATTGTTTATTTTTTTTGCTTTCAAGTGAATTTCTTTGTTCTGTCTCTGTCTCTCTCTGTATGTGTGTATGTGTGTGATGTGTGTGTGCTTGTTCATATATAAGGGTGTAGGGGGACTAACAATTGCCTCTAACTCCAACTTCAAGGGAGCCAAGGCCTCTCATCTCCATGGCACTTACTCTCACTTGCACATACCTACACACATACATACACAATTAAAATAACATAAATAAAAATACATTTTAAGAGTTAAAAAAATACAGATGTTTCTATAGCTGCATCCAGCTTGTTTGTAGTTTCCAGGGTTTCATAAATACTCAGCAGGACTTCCTGGAAAAACTCAACTTCCTTTTTGTTTTGTTTATATAGTCCTGGCCAGCTTGGAATTCAATATGTAGACCAGACTGGACTCAAACTTAGAGCTGTCCTCCTGCTTCTGCCTCCTGAGCAACAATACCACAGGAGCCCACTACCATACTCAGCCCACCCTGTCATGGGACTTGGAGGAAGGGCGCTCAGGGCTTCATGAATGCTAAGCAACCACTCTATCACTGAAGCTCCAAAATTTGTCTTTCAGAAGTAGCTATTTCATTGCCATTAATCACATGCAATGTTATGGAACTTCACTACCATACTCAAAACCTTTCTGAAGCTGGGGAGATGGCTCAGACAGTAAAAGCATTCATTGTGCAAACCTGATGAACTCATAGAGATCCACCTGCCTCTGCCTCTCTGAGTGCTGGGATTACAGGTATTAGCCATTGCATCCAACATCTTCCTTCCTTCTTTCTTTCCTTCCTTCCTTCTTTTCTTTCTTTCTTTCTTTCTTTCTTTCTTTCTTTCTTTCTTTCTTTCTTTCTTTCTTTCTTTCTTTCTTTCTTTCTTTCTTTCTTTCTTTCTTTCTTTCTTTCCTGTATGCATATGGGTTCACTTGTTGTTGTTTTGATACAGGGTCTTACTATCTAGTCCTGGCTGGAACTCTCAACATAGACAAGGCTGACCCCAAAGTTACAGTAATCATCCTACCGCTTCTATTTTCCAAATACTGGGGTTACAAGAATTCACAACCATCTTGGTTTGTGGTTTAGTTTCTTGAGATATAGTTTCACTATGTAGACCAGTCTGGCCTTGAACCATAGACAGTCCTTCTGCCTCAGCTTCCTGAGTGCTGGGATCACAGTGTGATCTTCTGTGCTTGGTTTTATGTTCCTTACTCCTTTTAACCACTGGACTCAAATGTTGGCCATACACCTTTTCATGTTCTATACGCTCCCACCCACTGCAGAAAATCACAGTGCTGATGCTAATGCATGGTAGCATCCTGCAGCTACACTGCTCCCTAATGACACCTGTGGTTCTAGCCCTGAACTCAGACCATGCTGTCCATTACATCTCTCCGACCGGAGCGCCCATCCTCGACTGTATTCATCATCTTCTTCTGACACTTGAGCTTCTTTTTGATTGATAACAACCCACCAGTCACTTCAGACCAGTAACCTGGGTATCGTCTGTATCCTCCCTGCTTCCCCTCCATTTGCATCTTTCTCCTTACCCTTCCAACCCTGCCAATCTCATCTCATATCCTATACATACACACACACACACACACACGTTTAGTTAGTTAGTTAGCTAATTAGTTCAGTTTCTCTCTTCCGCTGTCAGCGTGCAATGCCTAAGTCCTCCTTCCAGAACCTGTGCAGAGGGCTTGTTTCCTAAGTCTCCTGTAATCTACTCCCTGAGGGCGATTATGATTAAACAAACAAACAAACCCACATCTGCTTGTGTTTTTCTGCTTGTCTCCTCCTTAAAAGCATTTGGTGGCTAATGCTTGCTTATAAGCTAAATTTCAAACATTCCAGCCACACTGGCTGGCAAGTCCATTCCTGTTCTTTCCCATGTGTTCTTAGACCATTTCCCTCCACAGCCTGAGCTATAGTTATATTGATTTGCTTGACGTTTCAGACATGTGCCCTGGCCTCTGTGTGTTGGCTTTTTTGTGGGCTCAGTTAGGATGTCTGCTAACCCCCTTGCCCTCCATCTCTCTGCCCAACTCCTAGGTGCCCTTAGGGGCTTGGCTCAAAAATCATCTCTTAGTGTGCCCTCAGCAGTCAGAGCTCATCTCCAGTGCACTATCTTTGTAGCCCTCTTTTCTCTGCCTTTACTGAACTCTACCTTATCACACTGTTTTAACACTAATTTTCTTGTAAAGTACCCTTTCTAGGTTAAATACTCCAAAGGTATGCTGATTCATTTGTGGTCAATTTGACATAATCTAGAGTCATCTGGAAACAGGGAACCTCAGCTAAGGAAATGCTGTCATCAGATTGGCCTGTCAGCAATTCTTTGAGGATATTTTCTTTTTTCTTTTCTTTTCTTTTTCCTTCTTCCCCCCCTCTTCCCTCCGTCCCTTCTTTCCTTCCTTTCTTCCTTCCTTCTCTCTCCCTCCCATCTTTCTTTCTCTCTTTTTCTCTTTCTCTTTTTTGTTTTTTTGAGACAGGGTTTCTCTGTGTAACCCTGGCTGTCCTTGAACTCTCTCTCTGTAGTTTAGGCTGGCCTCCTACTCACAAAGATCCACCTGGCTCTGCCCAGCTCACTTTTGATAGTGCCAGTTCTGGGCAGATGATATTAAGCAGATGATCTGATCAAGACACAGGGAGCAAGCCAGTAAGGAGCATTCCTCCACAGTCTCTGTTTCAGTTCCCAGCCTAGGGTCCTGCTTGAGTTCATGATGAACTGTGATCAGGACTGATCAGCCTGTCAAATAAGCCAAATATGTCTTTCCCCACCCAAGATGCTTTCAGTTATGGTGTTTATCACAGTGATCGACGCTGACTAGAACAAAGGGGACTGTAACAAGTGTATGTATGAGAGACAGAAGGGGCTGGGCATAATGGTACACATCTGTAATCCTGACACTTGGGCAGCATGGATAGGAAGTTCATTGAGTTCAAGATTATCCTTGAAAACATCAAATTCAAGGCTAGTTCGAGTTTTATGAAACTTCCCTCTTCCATCTCCCCCCCCCCCATCTTCCCACACCAAACTGGAAAACAAACAAATAAACAAAAACAAAATAAAACAAAAAACTAGGTTAGTGAGATATCTCTGTGGATGAATGTGTTTGTTGCCAAGCACAAAGACCTGTGCCCCATCCCCACATGGTAGAAGGAAACACTCAACTCCTCACAAGTTGGTCTCTGATCCCTATATACATGCATGGCACAGGTGAGCCCATGCATACCCAAGAGGTATACACATATATACACATAATTCTTAAAACCACCTGTGTGAATGTATGCTTATGGCATGTAAGTGAAGAGTTTAAGTTACCCTGGGTGACTCCATTTTGAAATAAGGAGCCATCTTGACCGGGAGCTGAACTCAGGTACCAGGAAATATCACAGAATGTGCACCTGGCAGAAAACAAAGTTAGCTCTCCAAGCAATGGCCTCTAGGAAATATCACAGAATAAATGTTTAGTAAAAAATAAAGACAATCTCCCTGGCAATTGCAAATGGTCACCTCTCCCCTATGGCTTTTACCAATTCTGTAATGTCAAGGCATGAACCCCCTTGCTGTTATGGAAACCCCCTGCTCACACTCTTTCCCTTTAAAAACCCTGCTCACTCAGGGCTCAGGGTCCCACTTCTTTACTGCTGTGTCAGTGAGACTTGGGTCCCAAGTTCGATCACTCTCGTAATAAAGCTCTCTTGCTCTTACATCGAGTCATCTCCTGGCGGTCTCTGAGAGTCCCGTGATCCTGGCATTACATTAGCATATCATCCCTGAACATAAATGCAATACAGTCAACAGACAAACCCTCCCAGTAAGGACAGTGAAGCACCAGGGGCTCCCAGTACGCCTCAGTACAGGAGGTTGTAGTGGCTGGGCTGACGTTCTGTGTCTCCTTATGGAAGCTGTGAGGATGAAGCATGTATAGGTGGGAACTGTGGAGAAGGAGGAAAACACTGCTGGCGACAATGTCTGAGCACCCAGTCCAAGGCTGCACGATGTCAGCCGTGTTCTGTTTGGATTTTCCAGTTACTCTGTAGGATTAGTTCTTTGGTTAGAATGAATATATTCACTGTGTATGCCTGCCGCTTGCCAATGAATGGGTCTCCATTAATGTCAGACCAGAAGCACATTGTGAATCCAGACGTTAGTGGTTTTGTGACAGAGTGCTTCCACCAAACCATTTCTCCCAGTGACCCTCTGAGCATATGGGGCAGAAATCAGTTTCGTGAGATCTGTCTGCCACCCACTTTATTCTTCTCCGAAGTATTTGCCTAGAAACCTGATCTCCTCTGTCCCAGAGGAGGAAGAAAGAAACCCTTGAAATATGACTCCTGCTCACAGAGATGGGGTGATAGAACACAGCCCATTCAGGAACCAGCAAAGTGCCTGGCTAAATGTTTGTTTAGTAAGCCTAGGCCCTATTTCACCAAGCAACAAGCTACCTTCTTAAGCTGCCATGGATTTCAATTTAAAATTCTTTTTCCATCTTCCTGTTTGTGTGTGAGGAAGCGTGAGTTGTGAAGGAGCCAAAAGTAGCTTAAGCAAACATGCATACTTCACTATATTGACTCATTTTATGGGAGAATTGGGGGTAGGTGGTGATCCCACATTTAGGGCTCCCCATCCTCACCTCTTTCCTACAGGTGTGCTGACTGCCCGAGAGACTTTGCAGTGGACACTGAACTTCAGGCCCGTATGATTCCAAGTCTCTGTCCTTGTCAAAGATACAGAAGGCAACAGCAGGAACGGGCTCTGATAGGCCCTCCCCGGGTGATGTAGCCACTCTTTGAAGCTATATCTCAGCGAAAGTTGGGAAGCAATGATCTGATTGCCATTTGGGTTCTAAATTTATTTCTATGATCAGGGTGGTCAACAAAAGTGGTGACTCAAAAATTCCTCCAGAAACAGGCAGAAAGAGAAGGGGCTCTTCTACAAAAGGGGCCACGTGCACACACTTAAAGAGTAGGGGGGGGGGAGAGAGAGAGTAGTCATATTCCTTGAATCTGAAAAGTCCCTCCAAACTTGTGTTCTGGTGCATTTCCCTTGGCATGTGGTGGCGCTTTGGAAGGCTGTGTGGCAGCATTCGGGACCTGCCTGGCAGAAGGAGGTCCCTGGGGCTAGAGCTGCTTGAGCTAAAGGCACGCATCACCATGTAACAGCCAGCGTTACTTTTTTTTTTTTTTTAATTGGTTTCAAATTGTAAGAGTATTTTGGATTGGGGGTTGGGAGAGATGGCTTATCACTTAAGAGGACTCCGGTTCAATTCTTACCACCCACATAACAGCTCACAGTTCCAGGGGATTGGCACCCTGACACATACATACATACATACATACATACATACATACATGCATTCAGGCAAAACACCAAATGCACATAAAAAGTAATACATAAATCATTAAAAAAAATAATATATGAAGGGCTGGAAAGCTGGCTCAGAAGTTAAAGACACTGGCTGTTCTTCCAAAAGTCCTGAGTTCAATTCCCACCACATGGTGGCTCATAAGCATCTATA
Source organism: Pachyuromys duprasi (assembly GCA_028658305.1). Classification (NCBI taxonomy): domain Eukaryota; kingdom Metazoa; phylum Chordata; class Mammalia; order Rodentia; family Muridae; genus Pachyuromys; species Pachyuromys duprasi. Next base: position 57,066,191 of record CM053751.1, read on the forward strand.
GTGAGATCTGGGGCTCTCTTCTTGTGCGCAGGCATACATGGCTGTAAAAATAATAAGTAAATAGATCTTTAAAAAAAAACCAATATTTTGAATTTATTAGGTTGTGCAAAATAAATTGCTAAAATTAATGTGACTTTTTTCTTTCTGTGTTTTAGTGTGATCAGAAAATCTTAGTCTATATTTGACTTCTCTTGTAGCTCTAGTGAACAGTACTTATCTAGATAAGTTACTATCTATCGGTTGATCAATCAAGCACATGAACACTTTGCTGATCTCATCTGAGGCAGTCTGGAAGGCCCGAGCTTTTGCACTTCCTTTGGCTCCCAGGAAAGGTGGATGTGGCTGTTTCACAGAACATACTTTGAGCACTAGAAGCTAGAGAACTTATGAGGTCACCAATTACACGTGGGCTATGGTCCAAAATTCTTAGAAATGAGAATGAACTTATCATGGAAAAAAAAAAAAGATGCACTCCACAGAGGGGATAACTGAAGAAGGGCCACACAAACACCATCTTCCCATTAAACACGGAATACTAGAAAGTGTGTTTAAATGTGAGATATTCATCTTAACATCGGGCTGTGGTGCTTCTCCAAGCACAAGCATGTGTATTTGGTATTCATAGTTGAGTTCATTAGACATATCCTGAGATGACTGGGTGTTGACAGTGTACCAATAGCCTCTTGGGTAGACCTGGGGATTAAAGAACGAAGGCAACATGATTCTGGATCTCAGAAAGTTCATTGCAGAGCCGGGGAGAAATATAACTGAGCATTCTACAGGATAACTATACAAAGCTCATGGTAAGAGCATCTGATATTTTGTTCTCTTCTCTTTTTACTAAGAGCACGCTCTGAGTTTCTTGTAGCAAATTTTAATTATCTCCCCAAACATATTCCTTCAGTATTTAATTGTAGAACTCCATCCTAGGAGCCAAAGTGGCGTTTTGAGTCAGCCCTAGATAGACAGACAGACTGGGTAATGAGAGACACATAAGCCCATAAGATCAAGTTAGATTTCTGGGCAGAGACTTGAAGTTCCAGTGGGATGGGAGACAGGAAGGGCCTCTTGCCCTCTTGCCATCGTGGGAACCAGTGAGTGGAGCAAAAACAGCACAAAGGCTTGTACATTGATGACATCAGTCTTTAGGACGTCTCTTTTGTTTGTTCCTTTGTTTTTGACACGCTGTTATCAAGCTGTGCTGGAACTCATTATACAGAGGAACTCCTGATCCTCCTACCTGCACCTTCATAGTGTTGGAATCGTATGTGCTGCCGCACCTAGCTTTTGATATCTTTATCAGGATGACTCTGAGGGCACATATACTCCTGGGACCTTTAATTTTATAAGCTAATAAATTCCATTTGCTGTAGCAAGTGTATGGTTTTGCATTTTTCTTCCCTTCGGCCTAAAGAGGCCTAACCCAGAATCAACAACATGAACAACAGCATGGAAGGAGTTTTGTTTTTGTTTTTGCAGGAAGGTCTCACTTGGCACGTTCAAGCTCGTTATCTTAGATGCTGAAATCTACTACTATTTGCATATTTTTCTGTGACAGGCCCTCCTGTATCCCAGGCTGGCCTTAACCTCACTTAACATCCTTGATTTTGATATTTTTTCTTGACTCTCATGAATACTGGGAAGTCAGGTGTGACACTACCACACCTGGTTTATGGGGTGCTGGTGATTAGACCCAGAATTTTGTGCACACAAGGCAAGTTAACCTCAGTCCTTATTTACTTATCTTTTCTTTTTCGTTCTTTTTCTTTTTTCTTTACTCTTTTTCTTTTTTTGGTTTTCAAGAGAGGGTTTTTCTGTGTATCTTGGCTATCCTGGAACTCACTCTGTAGACCAGACTGGTCTCCAATTCACAAAGATCCACTGGCCTTTGCTTTGAATGCTGGGATTAAAGATGTATGTCACTACTGCCTGGCCCAGTGTGATAGTTTTTATTAGACTGTAAGCTTGATAGGATCTGGAATTGCCTTGGAGACAATTTCTTCTTTGGGGGGAGGGGTCTAATCTGGGAGGGAACTTCTACATTAAGTTAAATTGGCTAACACCATTCCTTGCCTTCTGGGGTGAATAAAATGGAGAAAGCAAGTAGAGCCAACTGGAGTTGTTTCTTTCTGCTTCCCGGCTGTGTATGTATAAGGACCAGCTCCTGTCACTGTGCCATCGTGAGTTCATGCTTTGATGAACTGCATCCTCTGGAGTTGTAAGGCTGAAGTTGCTTCTTGTCAGGTATCTTCGTCACAGCAATTAGTAGGGCAACACATATAATTGTGTAAGAGCTCTTCATTAGAAAAATATGGAAGAGTTGTTATCTACGTCAAAATTTCTAAATCAAAGGAAGAAACAAAACAACTAGTCTGAATGGATTACATGAATATTGGCAGACTAAGCATGTCAGAAGTCAACAGAGACTCACTTGCTCTGTAGATACCGTCTCCTTCAAGGCTCAGAACAGACTTCGGTTTTCATTTGCTTTGGCATTGTCTGTATTTCCCAGTTTTGTTAGCTTCGGTGACATTCTAGTCAATGAGACCTAAGGTAAAGCCTGGGGAGAAAAATCCCCTAAGGAATCTGTTAGACACCAAATTCCTTTTGTATGCTTTTTTTTTTTTTTTTTTTTTTTTTTTTTTTTTTTTTGCCTTTCCCTGATGCAGATATATTGGCTGACACTCCAGAAGCTATGTTATAACTGAGTATGATAGTTGCACACTGAGAATGGAAAAAAAAACAGGAAGATGCATCTTATGTTTCTGATGATTTTTGTGGAGTCATCATATTGGTCATGAGTTATGAATCTGGGACTCCTTTTATGTGGATTCTCCCAACCCCCTTATGCCACTATTATTTCTAAACTTAGTTACAGGAAGTCAGAGTTAATTGGCTATGTTTCTGTTTTCCCTTCTTTAATCAAATACATTAAATCCACCCTAGAGAAGATTATTTTTGAGATAGGGTCTCTTGTACATCAGGCTGGCCTCTAACTTGCTGGGTAGCTGAGGCTGACCGTGAATTTGTAGTTTTCCTCCTTCTACCTCCCAAGTGCTACAATTACAGGTGTGTAGTGCCATGCCCATATCTCAGAAGATCTTTAATAAGAAACTCATCTGTTTTGGAGCTGTTACTATAACTGCCTGGATGTTGGGTTCCTTACTTATATGAAACAAACTGTAGATTAAAAAGTTACAAAGAAGCTAGGAAACATGCAGGTTTTTAGTGATACACAGGATCTGTGACAACTCCAGAGTGCAAGTCATTATTGGTGATAGCCAAGCCAAGAAGCTGAAGGCAAGACTGCTTGCTATTGCACACAGCATTACCTCCAACCAAGGAACTCATTTCATAGCCAAGAAATACAGCATGGATCATGGGGGATGTTTGCTAGCTGGCTCACATGCTGGGTCATGCTCAGTGAACTGTCTGTCTTTCTTTTCTTTCTTTCTTTCTTTCTTTCTTTCTTTTTGGTTTTCTGAGACAGTGTTTCTCTGTGTAGCCTTGGCTGTCCTGGACTTGCTTTGTAGATCAGGCTGACCTCGAACTCACAGATCTGCCTGCCTCTGCCTCCCTGAGTCCTAGGAATACAGGCGTGTGTCACCTTGCCTGGACAGGTCAGGACCACCTGCCTAGGGATGGTGTCGCCCACAGTGGGTTGAGCTCTGCTTTATCAGCTAATAACCAGATAGTCCCCCACAGATATGTTCACAGGTAGAGGCAGGTTTTCAATTGAGATCCTCTCAGGTGACTCTAGGTTGTGTCAAGGTGACAGTTAGAGCCATCCAGGATGGTCTTGTATGTGGAGCAAGCTGGCTTGAATTTAGATCAGGACCTCCTGTCTCTGAATCCCAAGTGCTGGAATTGTTTGCTTGTATTTGGCCTTGCCCTGCCTTTTGAGGTCTCTTAGGTTTCTTTATGTGAGACAATAAGTGATCTTTTTCTTTCTTTCTTTCTTTCTTTCTTTCTTTCTTTCTTTCTTTCTTTCTTTCTTTCTTTCTTTCTTTCTTTCTTTCTTTCTTTCTTTCTTTCTTTCTTTCTTTCTTTTTTTCCTGACTTTTGAGACAGGGTCTTACTACACAAAACCCTGGCTGTCCTAGAACTTGCTATATAGACAAGGCTGGCCTTGAACTTAGAGATCCACCTGCCTCTGCCCCCCAAGTGTGGGATTAAAGGCTTGTGCCACCAGGTCAGGCTGTAAGCGACATTTTAAAGTTGCTTTTTGTTGATCATTCTCCTGTTGGAGTCACAGCCTTCTTAATTCAAACAGTATCATGTGCTCTGTTCACACCCTCCCATCCACTGGAAGTGAAACAACACAAACATGCCCGTAAAAAAAAATTAAATATCAGCTGATCCTGCTGTTGTATCATAAATGGAAAACGTAGTTTTTGTGAAAAAGTCACAGACCCTGTCTATGACCCTTCACAGGAAACAATCACATGATTACATCAACTGTAGACAATTCCTCTTAACGTCGCTGTAAGTTGGAAACAGATCAAAATATGAAAAGGATTGCCTTGTTCCTATTCATGACTTCATTAAGCTGACCCTTAGCAGTTTCTGATTTGAAGTTTTACAAAAAAAAAGGAAAATGTAACCAAAAGTCAGTACCCCTCAAAGCTCTGAACACAGACTTGAAAACCTTTCCTAGAGAAAAGCGATTTTGCACGTATTATTGTTATTTTTTTACTTACTCGTGGACTGTTAATCCGAGGTGGCGGTTCACCCCGGCCTGCAGTTCACTGTGAGGCCCACGGTGGGGTCAATGTCATGGCAGCTCTCCTGTCTCAGGGTTGCTAGTGCTGGGGTCACTGTGCCCAGCTGTGTTTTTGCTTTTCCCTTTTATTATACCTGTTTATTTTGTGTATGTGTACATGCATCCTGTGGTGCTTCAGGAGAGTCAGAGGGCAGCACTTGAGAGTCAATTTTCTTCTTCCACAGTATGGGTCTCTAGGGATGGGACTCAGGTCACCAAGTTTAGTCATAAGCCACCTTGCCAGCCTTTGTTTTATCTATGTATTCATTCATTCATTCATCTATTTTTTGAGGCAGGATTTCAACAAAGATCTTCTGGCTGGCCTGGGCCTTGCCAACTCAGGCCTCAGATTCAGAGATCTACCTGCCTCTGCCTTCCAAGTACTGAGATTAAAGGTGTATGTCTTCACAGTCTGCTGTTTTCAAAACAAACAAACAAACAACAAATAACCTAGGCAAGGCAGGAAGATTGCCTGGAGTTCAAGGTCAGCCTGCAGGCATTCTGTAAGGCCCTGACAGCACATAAAGCCTAGCTGTAGATCACACTAGTGAGCCCAACGAGCACCCCGGATCACCTGAATCCTAGGCTCCCTGGTCTACATAGTAAAATCCAGGCCTGCCAGAGCCAAACAAGGAGATCTTGTCCCCCACTCTCTCACAAAGAAAGTAAGCAACCGTACATGGAAGCCTAGTGAATAGAAATACAATAATTTCTGTTTGGTTGGTATCAAACGGCAAACAGTATTTGAGCTCAGCATTTGAATTTCAAGAGCATTTTCTTTTAAATGTAAATACTCATCCATAACATACTGTGAAACTATAAAGAGATAAGGAAGAAAAGACACCCCTGGAATTCTACACCTGTTTAATAATGAAGAAGGTTCAGCATCGGTTTTCTTGTCTTGAAGTTGCTTCGTTTTTCCTGAGGTTTGTGGTTCTAGAATGGCCACTTCTAAGGTGTACACCACTCTGTTGAGCAGAAATTCTGCTTTCCATTTATTGGCAGGGTGTCCTTGGAGAGATTCAGAGCCGGACAAAAAAAAAAGTCGAATTCCTAGTAGGAACAGGTTGCTTGAGTCAAATCCTGTCTGTTCTTTCAGGCAGTTAGATTGGCCAGGGGCCCTAGGTGAGTGAGAGCTCTCTTTGTAGAAGGTACATCAGGACTCCACCTCGTTCAAGTCCTGGCAGCTTCCAGACTTCTCAAAAGATTGTCCTGGGAAGTGAGCCTTCGCCTTCGCTTGAGGCTAGCTCAGCAACTCAACCTTTTACCTACTTAAAGTTCACAGACTAAATAATAGGTTGGGTTAAGGAAAGAAAAAAAAAAAAACCAAAACAAATAACCAAAACTCGGCTACGGAACAGTCTTCCAATACACTGCGGTGGTTGTTGTAGTCATCTGGGTTTTGCTGTGTGTGCGGACGGTGGGAGGCAGTCGTAACAATAAATGCCCGCATCCTGGTACAGTGTCCAAGACGATATACACACACGCATTAATCATTCACAAACAATAATTTGGAGTAAACTTTCACCCTTTGAGAACATGAAACTTGTGGTGTGCGAAGATTTGGAACGAAAACAGTCTGCGTTAAATGAAGCCCTTGAGGAGAGAGGAGAGAGAGAGAGAGAGAGAGAGGAGAGAGAGAGAGAGAGAGAGAGAGAGAAGAGAGAGGGAGGGAGGGAGGGAGGGAGGGAGGGAGGGAGGGAGGGAGAGAGAGAGAGAGAGAGACAGAGAGACAAAAAAACACAGGGCGTGCTTTCAGCCTGAGCCTTTTCCCTCCACAGGCATTTCCAAACGTCAGTTTTTATTTTCCTTGCAAGATCTGCTAGACACGAATCCAACGCAGAGAAAGAAGGAAAAAGGAACAAGCCTGCTATTCCTCTGCTCCGCGTGGAAAGTCGTGCACCGCGGCAGCTCAGGCGGGCCCGGTGGGCAGCCTCCCGCGCGCCGCCCGCCAGCCCAGCCCAGCTCCGCAGCAGGGTCGGCGGCCGGTCGGGGCCGCCGCTCGCCTCCCCAAGGCCCTCACGCCCGCCCTCCGCGGGCCCCAGCCCGGCGCAGCCGGCGGCGGCTCCGCACAGTGACCCCTAGTAACCTCGCCCCGCCCCTGCCGCCAGCGCCGCTCTGCCCCGGCCCGTATTTGATAGGCTCGGCCCCATACGCGCCACCGCCCGCGGGCCAATGGGCGGCGTCCTATTTGCATATGCAACGAGCGCCGGCCCGGGCTGCGCGTCCCGGACTGCGGCTCAACAGACGCTGCTCAGCCGGCGCCGGGGAAGCGTCGCTGCGGTTGTGGCCGCGGCCGCGGGCTGGGACGAGGAGGCGGCGGTGGCGGCGGCAGAGCGGGAGGGCAGAGCCGGCGGCGGGCGGTCGTCCCCCTTCGCTCAGGGCGGCCCCGGGCCGCGTCGGGGTCCTGAGGAGGTGGCGCTGGGCGGGAACGGCTCCCGGGAGCAGCCAGGCCTGCGTGGGTCGGAGCCCGCGGGGACCGCGGTGAGTGTGCGCAGCGCCCGTTGTGAGGGTCGCGGGATGGCGGCGAGGCCTCCCCGCCTCCCCCAGCCCCACCCTCCGGCGTGCGTGCGGTCCCTGGTGCCCGAGGGGGGCCGCCCGGGCCGCGGCGGGGGTCGGGGCGGGGGAGCAGTGAGTGGGGCGTCCTCGCGGGATCGGGGAAACCGCCGGCGGGGAGGAGGGATGCACCGCGGCCTCCGCTCCACGCGACCGCGCGGCGTCCGTGGGAGGAACCCGAGCCCGGCGGTTTCCCCGAAAGCCGGGCTGGGGCTTGCTGCGGGCGTGGGGGCAGAAAACTGCGAGTGCGGCGCCCTGGGACTGGGCTGTGCGTGGGGGGACCTCGGTGCGTTTCAGTCCCAGCGCGAGTCAGCCGTGAGATGCACGCGCCAGCAGCCCCCGGGGGCCGCGGTCAGGTGTGGTCGGGTGAAGGGCTTTCACAGATGAACACCCAACCGCATTCATTGTCCGTTCGGGTTCTAGAACAGGCACTCCGATCTCTTGGACCTGTTGTGGA
>CM053751.1:57074065-57143283 GCA_028658305.1 Pachyuromys duprasi
ACACATTGACTCAACTCCAGAGCTGCTGGTAGGAGAAGCTGGAGCCCCGGGAAGACCCCATCTGAATCCAGACCACCTAGTTCTGAGAGTGGCATGCAGCCCTTTATTTACTGTTTCGAATAGTTTGAACTGTGGGTCTGTGCAGAGGTGTAGTATGGTGTTTTTCCTGTTTGTTGTAGCCTGTTTTGCATGTCCACATAACTTTCAGAGAGTTGTTGAAGGGAGCTGTCGAGTTGTCCCTAAAATTGCTTGAGCTTATTCCAGGGAGGACTTAGGAGTCAGTTGCCCAGGCTTTGTTTTTTTCTTTTCTGGTATCTTCTTGTGCACTCCTCACATGGAGGCTTGAAGACTAATTGTATTTTCTTGAACTATTCTTTGATTGTTCTGTCATAAAGTGCCTTTCGATTGCAGTTTTTGGCCATAGGAGATGGTCACCTAGTGTCTTTGTAGCCCAGTTACTGGATTTATAGGACATTTGGGCCGAATGACTTAAAAGCGCAAGTATTCTGTTGAGTCCAAGATGTCCTCCTTGAAGAAGGCAAAGAAAGAAGGGCAAATTGAAGGACGTTATGAGGGGGAATACCACTAGCTCATTCCTGATTCAGTTCATTGTTGACCAAGAGCCTTCTGTTTCTGTTAGTCAGATACCTTGTCAGGTGCTGGGGACAGAATTGATGTGTCCTCAAGCAGGAATTAGATTCCAAGCCAGTGATCTTGTAGATAAGTGAGTGATAAGCAAGCCATGTTACATGCAATAAAGGTGAGGTACTGAGTGAAGATTTATAACGATTGCAATTTAGATGGAAATCTGGGGAATTCTAGATTTCTGATTTTGTTTTCTGAGACTGTAATTAAATAAATGTACATAGAACAAGAGTATCAGAACTTTTTTGAGCAACTGTAATTCTTTCTATTCCAATATCTGCTTCCCACCAGGTTGTCATTTTAGCTCACATTGTAAGACATCTGAATGAGATAGGGAATATTTCCAAGTATTCATTCTGTCTGCCTTTAGGGTGCTTAAAGTTTAAATATTCCTGTAGCACTTGATTTTTTTCCTGATGAATAGGTCAGAAGCAAGAATCCTTTATATGAGCTGTGGATTTGAAGGTGTGATTTAGAAATCAGTGCCCCTTCTCCCCCAAAGTGACTAAAGTGACAGGCTTTTACATTTTTTGATAGCATAATTTTCAAAAGTATTCACTGTAGTTTTTATTTTATCAAGTAATTTAACATAAAACTTTCAGCTCTTAGCTGGGTTTGGTGGCACACACCTTTTATCCCAGCACGTAGGTAGAGACAAGCAGGATTTTGAGTTTGAGGCCAGCCTGGTTTACATAGTTCCAAGATATCCCAAACCACATAATCTGTCTAAAAAACAAAACAAAAAACACCCCCCCAAAAAAACACCCCCCCAAACTAAACAACTTTCAGTTTCTTAGGAAGCAAGAAAAACCATCCGTGGATTGGGGAACTATTAACTATATAAATGTTTTAGTCAAATGTTTATGAAGGTAGTATAACCAATTGTAATACATGTATTGGCCACCAGCTGTATGCAGAGTACCATTCTTATGTGCATACTGTATAAATGCAAAGATGAGCTTGACAAAGTCCATGCTTTGAAGACTATATTAATACTTGTTTTTTTTTTCGTACAGTGTAATATGTTAGCTTAGCTGAGCCTTTAAAGAGGTTAATATGAGCAGAGATTACAAGAAAGTGTAAGATGTGAAGCTGTCATGGCATGGTGATATATGAGCTGAGAGGAGAAGGTATTGTTTCAGACTCAGGTACGTGAAGGACATTGCATGCACTATTATTCTCTCAGCAAGGCTCATTGGGAGAGAAATAGGTTTTGGGTGTGGGAGACCATGTCTCTGGGTTTAGAAGTGTCTGTGGGAGTTGCTTTCTCTTTAGTGTGCTGGTTTACTGTTCAGACGTGTGCCATTTTGGGGCTTGCCTGTATGTAGTATCTGAACAATGTGCATGTCAGGCTGCCTGTGGAGAGTCACAGAATAAGAGCAGAAAGAGGCCGGTGCCAGTACTGAGGAGAAGAGGCAGAGTTTGCAGAAGACATAAGAGTGGCATATTAATTACCTCAGTATTATTGTGGCAGACATATCTGGTTAGTAACAAAAATATCTGATCAAAGAAAGAAGGAAAGATTTCTTTTGGCTCATAGTTTCTAAGATGTTTTAGTGGGGGAGAGTGCTTGTTGAAAGACTGTTTCATGTCAAGGTAGTCCGGGAGCAGAGCAATGGAAATATAAGGAGGTTCTAGGGCAAGATAAAACCCTAAGAATATCCCCAAAGCGATATACTTCCTCCAAAGACTCCATCTCCTAGTGATGGTATGCTGTGAGTCGATCAGTGGGTTAATGCATGAATTAGGCTAGACCTCTGCTCTAGTTGTCTCTAGAAATGCCGCTACAGACCCTCTCCCCTGACCAAGAGGTATGCTTTACTAATCTCCTAGGCATTTATTAATCCAGTGAGGTTGACAGTCAGAATTAACTATCTCAGGACAGTGAGAAGATAGCCAGAAGTAGTCACCGCAGGGGAGGCAGTCAGTACTGTGGAGTGTGCCTGTGAGAAGTCCTTGGTGACTCTTTCCTGTATGGTAGAATGGGTGGAGCCAGTGAGGAAATGGAGACCTGTAGCTAGGAAGTGTTCCCAGAAGATTTTTGTTTGTTTTGAGGCAGGGTCTCTGTATAGTCCTGGCTGTCCTCCAGGCTGGTCTTACTCCAACTGACAGAGATCCTCCTGCCTCTGCCTCCCAAGTGCTGGGATTAAAGGCTTGTACCCACCACTGCTGTTGAAGGGAGGCTTGGTGGAGAGTGTTGGATTATGGATCAGGATGGGTTACTTAATTTGAGTAAGTTGCTGGGGCGTGTAGCATGCCCTTATATTCAGTACATAACTCTAGTGGATACTTTTCCTTTAAGGCTCATTTTTCTAATCTTTATTTTAATTAGCCTAGCTTTACCCTCTGTGCTTCTAGTTTTCAAAATGTTCTTGTTATTTTGCATTTGTATATACCTTAGTTATTTCACAAAAGACTGTAGGGAAAATTCACAAAGAAACACTCAAGGGTCATTTTGCCAATTCCTTGCATTGGTGCTTGCTTCCTGCAAGAATTTTCCTGTGAAGTGTAGCACCCCTTTCCTACAAACTGTGGTCTGATGGACAGAAATATGAGACTGGAATTAGGGGTTCCTGGGTTTGAATCCTCTTACTTATTTGGTGACTGTCCTTTGACAGTTTAACTTTTCTGGGCTTCAGGTTCTTTACTGAATGGTGCTGATAACAGAACCTTCTGCTTTCTGTTGTGAGATTTTAAGATAAGTGCATCTCTCTGTCTCTGTCTGTCTCTGTCTTTGTCTCTGTCTCTCTCTAGACAGGGTCTTTCTGTAGTCTTGGCTGTCCTGGAACTTGCACTGTAGATCAGGCTGGCCTTAAACTTGCCTGCCTCTCCCTCCTGAGTAGTGGGATTAAAGGTGTGCACCACCACTGCCTGGCTTTGGCTTCTCCCTTGAAGTACCATTAGCTTCTTTATAACAGTCACACCATAAGGAAATGTTTTACGTATTGGAACTGTTCTTTTTTAGTAGAGCTTGAGATAGTAAATTAAATAGGAAACCATAAACTGAGGAACTAGAGGAACTAGATTTTGTTCTATTAATTAAAAAAATTAAGTGTGTTTATATTTGATTGTGTTCATGCATGCATTCCAGCCTCTGAGAGTACACCTGTGTTTATATTGCAATACACATGTGAAGGTTAGAGGACAGGTTTGGAGTTGGTTCTCTCTTGCTGGGTTCTAGGAATTGAACTCAGTTTACCAGGCTTCGGTGGCAAGCCATCTCACCCCATCCCATGATTTTGTTCAGTTTTAGTTAATAGTTATTTTGAACTTGTGTTTTAATTTTCTTGGGAAAGTTAAATTTCTACATGTAGCACGTGGCAATCAGGATGTCATTGTGACATTCTCTTTCAGATAACCAGCATCTACTTTTATTGCTTATGTCATTACTAATTCAGGTGGCATTTCTTTTTTCTTTTTGCAACAGGGTCTCACTTTACTCCAAGCTGTCCTTGAACTTGCTGTGAGACTCAGATTGTCCTTGAACTTGAGATCCTTCTATTTTAGCCTTCTGAGTACTGGGTGAAGGAGGCACCATTGCCATCTGTGTATATAAAACTTGGTATGTAAGTTGGGGCTAGTCACTTATTTCTAAGTTTTTCTTTTCTTTCTAAAAAAAGTTTTTCCTTTGGGATGGGGCTTTTTTTTTTTTTTTTTTTTTTTTTTTTATAATGGCTTTGATCTTAAAATTCCCTGTCTCAGTCTCCCATGTTCTGGGATTACAGGCACTCAACATTGAGCCTCTCTTAGCTTTCCATTTCCCTTTTGTAACATGACAGTTTACATTTTTACCTCACAGTTATGTTGGCCAGGGAAGTAAATATATAATAGTTTAGAGGGGCACAGCTGTGCTTGCTGCTTTCCTTGTCTCTCTGTCTTTCTCTGTTTTAATTTGCTTTCTCCTATTTTCTCTATTTTTTTTCTTATTCTCCTGTCTCTGTTTTTATATGAAATAGAAACAACCATTCTTAATCTGATAGGTTAACAAATTTATATAAAGTTTACCTTAAAGAGAATTGATTGGAAGGAATCCTTAAGTTTTCTCAATCTCTGTGGTAAAGGCCAAGTGAAATGTACAGAGGACAGGGAGCTCCTATTTGGTCAGGGAAGGGTCAGATAAATAAATGAAGTGAGCCTGGAGGAAGGTTGGAAGTAAATCGGAGTTTAAGGAAGGTTCTCAGAGTGGATGTTGGGGCAGTGAAATTTTGGAAGAGCACGTCAGTAGCCAACATTGAAGTGCAGCTGTTAGGACTGAGATTAGAGTGTATCCTTTGGGAAGGCATAGAGCAGAGGCTGGGCAGATCCAGTTAAGAACCTGTATGAATTTCAATGAGTGAATCAACTCAAAAGTAATTGTTGGATGAATTAAAGTTTCCTGGGGTATAGCAAGTGAAGAAGATGGGGTGGTCTTTTCTCTTGTTATATTCAGGAAGTGTGTTGAGACGCTTCTCCTGACTTGTTTACTGTGATGCTACAGGACTGATGATGTGGCATTTTCCACAACCACTTGGCCTTCCTGTTGGACTTAGTTTCTTGTCTGATCTCTTGCCATAAAGTTATGGTTCTTTCTTTTCACCTCTTCTTTCTTTTTCCTAGGCTTGAGATTTTTGTTACCTGTGACATAATTTCCAGGTATCTACATATATATACATATGTAGATATATGTATGTACATATATGTACATAAATACATATGTAGATATATGTGTATATATATGTATAAGAGAGAGAGACAGACACAGAGACTGAGACTTATGTGACCTAGGCTGGCTTTGTATGTCATCATCCTGGCTGGCTTGTAAATTTTATGTGTTGACTGCATTGAAATTACTGGGGTATTTATATGGGTCTTTTCTTCTTTAGACATCTCAATAAATAAGATTCTCAGAGAACATCTATCTCAGAAACAGTGGGCAGTAAGTAGATGGAGCCAAAGATGAGGCCAGACACTTCTTCATGTGAGAGAAAGCAGGCTGCTGCCATGAACATGACCAGGAATGTTGAAGGCCTTCTGCCTTTGAGCCAGCAGGAAGAGCTAGTGGATTTGTCAAACAACTACCCATTGAGTACAAGTGAAGATGAGGGAGACAGTGATGGAGACAGAAAATGTCAAAAGCTTCTGGAAGCAGTCTGTTCCCTTAGTGGAAAGAATAGGTGGAAATTGGCAGAGAGATCTGAGGCTGGTCTGATGGTGTCAGAGTTCAATGTGACTACTGAAGGATCAGGTGAAAAGCTGGTCCTTTCAGATTTGCTTGGGTCTGCTACCGTATTGTCTTCATTGGCTCCTGTGAAAAAACAACTGCATAGAGTCAAGTCAAAGACTTTGGCAATACCACTTAACAAAGAAGAGGCTGACCAGATCCTCAGGGAAGCAGCATTCAGTAAAACCTCACAAATTCTTTCTAAGTGGGATCCTGTCATTCTGAAGAACCAGCAAGCAGAGCAGCTGGTTTTTCCCATGGAGAAGGAGCTGCCAGTTGTTACTCCCATTGAACACATACTCACTGGCTGGAAAGCAAGGACCCCCCTGGAGCAAGACATTCTTAACCTCCTTCATAAGAACAAGCAGCCAGTGATAGACCCTTTATTGACTCCAGTGGAAAAATCCTCCATCAAAGCTATGAGCCTGGAAGAAGCCAAGATACGCCGAGGAGAGCTTCAGAGGACTCGAGCGCTGCAGTCCTACTATGAGGCCAGAGCTCGAAGAGAGAAGAGAATCAAAAGTAAGAAGTATCACAAAATTATAAAGAAAGGAAAGGCCAAGAAAGCCTTAAAAGAGTTTGAACAGCTCTGGAAGGACTGCCCAAGTGCTGCATTGCAAGAACTGGAAAAAATAGAAATGGCTAGAGTGGTGGAAAGGATGAGCCTTAAGCACCAGGGTAATGGGAAATGGGCAAAGTCAAAGGCGATTATGGTCAAATATGACCTGGAGGTTCACCAGGCTATGCAAGAGCAGTTGGCTAAGAACAGAGAACTGACACAGAAACTCCAGGTAGTTTCAGAGAATGAGGAAGAGGAAGGATGTACAGAAGAGGGAGTAACCTCTGTTTCTAATGATGGAATGAACGGCCTACAGATGGATGCAGCTAGTCTAAATCCCTGGATGCTTAGGAGTTGCAACATTGAAGCAAAAAAGGGTGAGATCAATACAGACCCTGAGCAGCTGCCTGAAGTGGAGGCCCATGGGTCTTCTGAAAGTAAGGGAGATGAAAGACCAGTGGCAAAAGAACTTTTGTTGAAAGAAAGATCCTTTCAAGAAAGAGTTGTTCCCAACAGCGCTAAGCCAATGAATGACCAAGAAACAGAAGATTCTAATAGCGAGGAGCTATTATCTGAGTCAAGGGCATTGTTTCAGAAACTCAACAAGGAAAGCCATCAATCTGAGGGGGAGCAAGTAAGTTCTGTGGGGACTGTTGTCCATGTCCATAGAGAGGATCTTGCCCCAGAGGAGTTCTTGGTGCCACAAAGGCTAGAGAAAACACATGTTCTGGAACAGGGAGAGTTGGACAAACGGAGACATTATCAAAAAAGGGGGCTTCTGTTAAAAGGAGAGGGGAAGGAGAGGAACCCATATAGTAAATCAGATGCTTTTGGGAGGAAGAAAAAGAAGGAACAAATGATTGAGCTACAGAATCTCTTAACTACTAGATCTCCTTCTGTGAAGACATTGGCAGTGCCCACAGTAGAGGAGGTGGAAGATGAAGTGGAGACAGACCAAAAGCAGATGGTAAAGGAAGCTTTTGCTGGGGATGATGTCATACGAGAGTTCTTAAAAGAGAAAAGGGAAGCTGTAGAGGCCAGTAAACCAAAGGACTTGGACCTGGCATTGCCTGGATGGGGTGAGTGGGTTGGTATGGGCCTGAAGTCCAGTGCCAAGAAAAGACGCCCTTTTCTTATTAAGGCTCGGGAAGGTCCTCCAAGAAAAGACAAGAATTTGTTAAATGTGATTATCAGTGAGAAGCGCAACATCCATGCAGCTGCTCATCAGGTGCGAGTTGTTCCACATCCATTTACCCATCACCAGCAATTTGAAAGGACTATCCAGAACCCTATTGGGTATACATGGAACACCCAGAGGGCCTTCCAAAAGCTGACACTTTCCAAGGTTGACACCAAACTAGGCCATATCATTAATCCTTTAAAAGCAGAAAATGTGGGCTACCGATCTTCCTCAAAGTCCGACCTCTCTGTTTTAGAGAGCAATTGGAAGCGGCTCTCCAGAAAGCAGCAAACACAGCTGAAGGAAAGCTGTTCAGATTGAGCTGCCAGGGGACTAGCATCTTTGTTCCTGGGACTAGGAACCCCTAGTATTTCTGTTGGTTTTGTCATAGTTCTTCAGGGGTATTTTCTAAATTGACAGAACACTGTGTAGTTAAGTCACATTGTAGAAAATAAGGCATTTTTATCTAGGAAAGAGCATACATTCCATTTTGAGATAAATCATTCAGATATTCATTCATGCGAAAAATGACTACCATCAGGTAGAGTACTTATTCTAGGATTAGGGAGGGATTAAGAGAGAGGGACAGAGAAATTCAGGCTGGGATTGGGCAGAGGAAGCATGGGCAACAGAATGCTCAATTACTGTAGATATTAAAAAGTTAACAAGCTGGGCGCGATGGATGGCTCATGCCTGTAATCCCAGCACTCAGGGAGGCAGAGGCAGGCAGGTCTCTGACTTTGAGGCCAGCCTGGTCTACAAAGTGAGTCCAGGACAGTCTACACAGAGAAACCCTGTTTTGGAAAACAAACAAACAAAACAATGAAAAACAAAGAAGGTAATAGATCTTGATGTAGTGGCTGTCATATTTAATCCAGCATTCTGAGAGGCTGAGGCAAAAGGATCATTAATTTGAGGCTACAGAATGAGAACTTGGCTCAAAAACCAAAACAAACCCAAGTATTCTAGGAAGAGTTAATGGCAGATTGAACACATTTAAAGACTTGGAGAATATAGACAGGGTAGATGGAAATGAATAGAGTTTAAAGTGTGACTGTACTGGGAATATTGAAGTTAATTGTAGAAGGTTTTAAATGCTTTGCCAAGAAATTTGGAATTACTCTTTATCTTTCTTTCCTCGGGCAGTGTAGAGGAATTAAGGTGTAGATAGGGATTGGTGTGATGACATTTATGTTGTTAAAGGAGTGGGTGCCAAGCTGGCAGTGTGCTTGCAAAGTGTGTTGATGGAAGAGTTAAAGACCTCTGCTATAGAAGTTAGAATGAGCATGGGCAAGAGGGCTGGGTGATAGCAAGCCCTATGGAGAATAAAGAAGAAAGGGAGTGTTATTGGATTCCTTGAAGTCTTGAGCAGGGTTTTGGACCTGGGAAAATTTTCTTTCTATTTTTACTTATTCTTGGAAAGATGGAGTGATAGTGGAAGAGTACTGCTTATTGAAGTGGACTGGGGAATTGAGGTTTGGGAAATTCTTGTATTCTTCACTTTTTAAAAGTGAAGTTAAGTTGAGCATGGTGGGACATCTCTGCAGTCCCAGCTCTTGGGAGCAGAAGGAGCAGAAGGATAGCTCTAAGTTCAAGGCCAGAAAGGTCTACCTAATTCCAGTTCTAAGTAAGGACCTCAAAGGTAGAGGGGGGATCTAGGTAGGTGATGGCTAGAGTGGGGAGTGAGGAAGTAGTAAAGCTGGGTTTAGAACACAGCTGACTCTTTGGGAATAGACTCTCCATGTTTGCAGTAATTGGTGCTCAAGACTTCATCAAGAATATGGCTTCCAGAGAATCCATCTGTGAATCTTTGGGAGCAGATTGCTCTTAGGGCAAATGACACTAGAAAGTGGTTGTGTCCAGGGAACTAATTTTGCATCCTAAATATGGTCTGATCTTTTGAAGTTTTCTGTTTACTAACAAGTGAAACTACATTGTATAAATTCATTATTCAGCTGACTATTTCTTGTCAATATTTCACAAGCAATTACCATGTTAATAAAGATGCTTGAAATATTTTTAGTGGCTATATAATAATCTAGTGAATGCACATGTCATAGTATATTTGACATTTCCCAGTTACTATGTATTTGCTTATTTACTTTTGAAAGGTTGTTACAAATGACTTATTAAAGATTCCTAGGAGTAAAGCATTGGGTAAAGGCTATGAAAAGTTCAATGCTCTTAATAAAAGTTGCAAAGTTGCTTCCCAGGTGATGCTTTATTCTTCTGCCATCATCATGAGTGTGACAAATATGTTACTAGTTCTTGCATTTATGTACTCAAAGCCAGAAGACATTTTCACTTTAGTATATATATTTTTAATATGGAAAGCTTCACGAATTTGTCATCCTTGTACAGGGGCCATGCTAATCTTCTCTGTATCATTCCAATTTTAGTATATGTGCTGCCAACGTAAGCACCATTTTAATATATTTTTTGAGACTGGTTGCCCTGTAACTTGCTATGTAGACCAGGCTAGTCTTGAACTCACAAAGATCCATCTGCTATCCTTAATATTTTGTATATATACAACAACAAAATGGCCCTCTCCAAACAACGTGCTCTCTTGGTTAAATCTGACTCAGTGATGTTCTGATTTAAATAATCACTATTCATTTCCTGTATTCTACTGAAAGATTTGAAGAACAGGGCTGATTAGATGACAGCATAGCTCCACAATGATTTACAGGTTGAGTTAATAGAAAATTCACCTAGTCAGATTTCATATCCCTTTGATTTTCTTTGGGACTTACAGCCTATTTTTCAGAAGCATAGACACAAAGTTCCTTATTGTATTTTTTTGTGGTGTTTCTTGTTTTACTCTTGGAAGTAAATAAAAACAAAAAACAGTAAAACTAAATACAATTATTGAATACATGCTATTGTTTTCTGTGTTTTTTGGGCTAAGTATTTCAGAGATGACTCATTAATGTGCCCTCTTCTTTGAAGTGTAGGTAGAAACCAGTAAAATCCATAGGTTTTTAAAATTCACATAGGTTTTTAAAATTCACAGCTTTGACTTCTTGAGGAAAGACCACTAGCAGTTGCTAGAATACTTTGTAAAGAGTTGACATCAGTTGGAGCTGTCCAAGCACTGGGATTCATAGTGGGAGAGTCGAGAAAAACAGTGGGGTTTGTAAACCCTCACTCATAGTGTCTATGACTGGTGTCCTGTCTATTGTGTGTGAGATCTTTCAGCAGCCCCTACCTAAGAACTGGACCTCATAAGGTCTGGGCTGTGTACTCCACTGAGCAGCATGCCCAGTCTTCAACAGATGCTTGAACATTAGCTAATTATTACTTTCTTGCTTTAAAATATTTTCTTGGCCTTAATACGTGACTATACAAAAGATAAGTAGCATTTGTAAAAAACAAAAACTTCTATATTCTCAAAAAACAAAAGTGGCTCACGTTTATTGACAATACTGCAGACATTTAACTTAAAATCCCAAAATAGTCAACAATAGGTTCTGTTATCACCACTGGTCAGTAAAGTTTCAAAGGCCCTTTTGGCCTTAATGCTATCTTCCTTGAAACTCCTGTGCCGTGAGAGCAAAGTGGCAGAAGAAGGGAATGCTAAGGCTGAAGCACAAGAGAAGAAAGATGAGGCAGAGGTCCAAGTAATTTAGCTTTTGTACCACTAAGGCTGCAGGAGCCAGAAGTAAGAGATGCTGAAGTCTGGGACCGGTACAATTTGTTGGGAGTGTGTGCTGCTGTCAGCAGTAAGTTTCAGTGGACCTGGAACATCATCTCACCGAGACCACCTAAGAAACTGGCTGCCTTCCTTACATCCAAAACAATCCCTCTTGCCCTCTACCCTGGACCTTTGGCATTCTGGACTAGTTCACTTGTGGCCAAGTGTAATTCATGTAACAACAAATCCTATTTTTTGCGTTTTTCAGCTGAAGAATAAAAAAAACAAAAAACAAAAACAAAAACCAAAAACAAAACAAAAAACCTGAGGCCCAGAAAAGTTAAATAATGCTCCAGCAACTTACTCAAATAAGTAACCCGTTCTTATCCATAATTTGACACCCTGTCTACCATTAAGCCTTCCTTAAAAGTATGAGATTAAAAAGTATGACTTGGGTTGTTGGTTGTACACACCTTTAAATTCAGCACTTGGGAGGCAGAGGCAGGTGGATCTCAGTGTTCTAGGCCAGCTCTGGTTTACAGAGTGAGTTCCAGGAGAACCAGGGCTGTACCTAGAGAAACGTCTCGAAAACAAAAGTAAACAATTTTTGTCTGTAATCTCAAAATGAGAATAAATGAGTAGGTAGCTATTTGAAACTCTTGAATAAAAAGATTACCCAGTGCATTTAACGTACTGGTGATGTTAAATCATAAGGTTTACCCACCAGAATGTGCTGGCAGTAGAAGTGGGTAGAAAAGATGCTGAGGAAAGCATTGGGGAAGAATCCTGAAGGGTATGGTAGAAGAGGGACTGTTACAGAGGGACATGAAGGTGCCATGGTGATGGATAGAGTCTGTATAGTTTGGAATTTGAGCTGGGAGTACTTGGGCTGCAGTGATTAACTAGTCAGGTCAACAACGGCTTGAGGGATTGGGGAGGTCAAAGGCATGGACACCACAAAGTCATACTATGCCACAGACCTCATGAGGGAGGTTTACTGGTGGGGCCTTTGCAGAGGCTTCTCTAAGAGGGTATACTGCATGCACACAGGATACTAAACTCTTGGAGGCTTGTGGAGACGGTGGAAATGTGTCACATCTTGGCAGCTAGTGATTACTATCCTACTGTCACTAGGCCCCTGTGGGCAGGTGGGTGGAAATGCCTGATTGCTAACAGAAAATGCAGGTATTCATGAAGTCAGAGAAGGATAGAATAGAACTGCTTGAGTTGGACTGCATTAAGCATTTCTGTTCTATTAAGTAAAAATAATGTTTCTATGCTGAAAGTAACAAAAAGCATGAAGGTTTTTTATTATTTTTGTGTGTATGTGTGCATACTGGTACATGCCATTGCAGTTTTGTGGAAGTCACAGGACAACTTCAAGGGGTGCTGGTTCTTTATTCCTCTCTGCAAGTCTCCAAAATAGAACCTGTGTTGATAGGTACTTGGTGGTAAGTACTGTTACCCACTACCCCATTTCTGGCCTAAGCATTTCTAAGGCCTGAGTGAAGTGCTTCCTGACCTAAACAGGCATCAGCATCCATGTCCAGCCTATTAAGAGTCTTCTCTTTCTGAAGGTCAGGATTGTGGTTTTCCTTGGAATTTGAAAGGTTAAGCAGGTGACAGTGCAGATGGGCAAGTGTGTTTAATATTCTGTGCTCATTATGTAAATCTGAACTTTCCTATTGAGATTAAAAGCAAAACACACTTGAATATTCTAAGTATTTTTGGATGAGAAATGTCTGTATTGCCATTTGTTTTGCTTATGAGTACTAACTACATAGATACTAATTTGCCCTTTAAGTTATCTTAGTTCAAAAATTTTATAGGCATATGACATGTGGGCCAGCTTCTTTCCTTTCCCCACTTTCCACCCCAGGTTTGCAAATATCAAATTTTAATTATCTGCATTGATGTTTCTTTGAAAGATATTTAGTAATATTATTGGCTAAATGACAAAATGTCCCTTTCTCAAGCACAAGGTTTGTTACTTGTTTTTATTTTCATGTTTTGCTTTTGTTCAGACTATATTACCACGATGCTGGCTTTGTTACCATAAAACTAAACATAGGATTAGAAATTCCTGTAGTTCCTGTTGATTTGATCTCTGGGTTGGAGGCAAAAGGATGTTGCTGCGTTTTTCTAAAGTGAAGCAGGACGTTTTAGTTAACAGAAAACCAAAAATGAACCCGGCTGAATTAATGTTAGTATTTCATGTGGATGGAGAGAGGATCTCACTATGTAACTAGGTTGGCTGCTCCTGCCACAGCCTGGTGAGTGGTTGCTGCTCTGCCTGGTTCCTGTAGGTGTTTTTTACTCTCTGTCTCTCTCTGCTATTCTGTAACAGAATCTCAAACATTCATGTAAGCACTCAGCCACTGAGCTACTGTAGCTCTAGTCTGAAGTTTACATAATTTTAATGTAAACTTACGGAGTCATTCTTATCGACATGGAGGATAGTATGCAGAGTATTTTTTATGTTGTCATTGTTAGTATTTTCCTAAGTAATTTTCATACCATATTACATAACTTTCTATATTGCTAGGCTGTTGTAGAATTTGTACTCATCATTCACTGAAACTAGACATGACATGAGCACCATTGCCTTAGGCTTTTAAACACTTCTTATACATTAAAGATGTTCAGTTTGTATATTGTTTTCTAGGCATGAAAAAAAGCCACAAAAGTACAGTATGCTGGGGAGGCAGTGGCTGCTGGAGCTATAGGTAGAGATATCTGGGAGGCAGAGCAGAGTAGTTTAAGGATAAAGAGAGTGGGGTAGTGTGTGAATGTTGGTGAGCTTAATCCAGGGCTACAGTGTAGAGCCACAAACCTGGTCATTCCAATTTATGTCCATTATAATTTATGTAGTGACCCAGCTGCTGTTGCTGCTTGCTGCTGCTTTTTTTTGAGACAAGATTCTGTTATGTAATGTAGGCTGCCCTTAAATATGCACTGTCTATGCTATTGACTCTTGAGTGCTGCCGTTACAGGCATGTGTTGGATTTGAGGACTTAAATGTGTCTGTGTGTATGTGTTGTTGTTGAGTATAAAGCCAAACTGGCTTTTAACCAAGGATGACCTTGAACCTCTTAAGTTTAGTTTGGGCATACATGAACTTTGAGCTGCTCCTTTGCTCACATTGAACAAACATTTAAAATCACCTCAAAACCAGTCATTAGAAACTTTTATTTTCTTTATATACTCAAAGACTAAATGTATCCAAACAGCTGGCTTCTGTAAGGACATGCCTACTATACTTTTTTTATGTTGTATTTTGCCAACATTTTGTAGTTTGGAATGTTTATATTTTGTCTCTGGCCTTTGGATTTTCTGTAATTTCTTTTTCTTATTTTCTTTCCTTCTTTCTTCCCTCCTTCCTTCTTTTCTTCCTTCCTTTCTCTCTCCCTTCCTTTTTTTTTTTTTTTTTTTTTTTTTGAGAACAGGTCTCTAGAGCCTTGGCTGTCCTAGAACTCACTCTGTAGTCCATGCTGGCATTGAACTCAGAGAACTGGCCTCTGTGTCCACAAGTGTTGGGATTAAAGATGTGCCACCATTACCCAGCTTTTTCTCATTTTTCTAGAAAAGAAAATTAAAGATCAAAAATGAAGTTGTTATTATTATTGCTTAAAAAAGCCTTCATCTAAAATTTAGGCAGTTCATTTTAATGGGTATGGGTTCATGGGATACCGAATGTATTGCTTGCCAGGATTTAGAGTTACTAACACACAGGCAGTTAGGTTGTCATGTAATCTAGAAGCTGATGTCCTGGGGGAAATATATGTTATGTATGTATGAATATATGTTCTGTATCTGGCTCTCACTTGCAGAAAATGATTGGACTAAATACAAAGTATTATGCAAAAGTTTATATATTTGTAGTCAATTGTCTCAATACACATGGCATTCGGTTATTGACCGGTTGGCACATAAAATCAAAACAGTTGCTATCGGTGATACATAGTACCAGCTCTAGTCACTCTGCTTTTACACTTGCCTAATATAGCAGTAGTTAGGCATGTTCATACCATTCCTCCCCAATGCCCTCCATTTAATCAAACAAATTCTCATATAAAATTATACCTTTAAATGGAGAAAACTTCAAACTGCATCCTTTGTGTATAATATGAAGTGTGGATTGTGGCTTAGAAAAGTAAAATAGAAAAGTGGGGATAGATTTTCTTGGGATGAGCAAGTTCAAAAAGATGATTTAGAACCCTGTACTGAATATAAAGTAGTTTTGTTGTTGTTTGCTGGTGTGTGTGTTGTGTGACTCAGTGTGAAGCCTTGAGGACAACACAGTGGACGACAGCACTTTAGAGGCTTCTGCCACATCTTCCTCGGCCCTAAGGAAACTTCTTGAAGGAATATCTTCTAGGAGATTGTGTAAGAGGAATTGATACAGCTTTGTGTTGAGTTGTATCTAAATGACTACTCTACCGTAGGAGTGCAGTGAGGTTTAGAAAGCAGCTTTCAAGCTTTCACAGTTACGTGCTATAAAAATCTAGTGATGTTTACACTTTTGGCATGCAGTATTAGACATAGGAAAGATTAGTAGTGTTTGAGTATATATTTTACTCGGCTTGGTCATTTGCATTCTATAGAAACTGATGAATGTACCGATCTGTAGTCCATGCACCTAACAGTCTGAGGCAGGAGGATTGCCTTGAGTTAGAGTGATTGTCTCACAGAAGTTCATGGAGAGAGCTCAAAATAGGATAGTACTAATATCCATCAAAGATCAGTTAAGCCTTTTTATTACAAATTATATTTTTGTAAAACCAAGCTGGATTTGTTGCTGAGAATGGGCAGTTGAGGGGCATCTTTGGTCATTAAGGCTCTGGACCACCTGTGCTTTGCTGGCATGTGGGGCTTGCCCGGGACCCTTGCCTCAGTTGTACAAAATGAGTCATTGCTGCTGCAGGGACTGCACTTCTGGCTCTCAACTTCTTGTGATTACTGTTATTTCATGTCCTAAGGGACTTCATGGATAGACACTTGACTTCAGTCTCTTGTATAAACCCAAAAGCTTAAGGGTTTAAGCAAACAAATTGATAGTGATGAAAAGCCTAATGAAATCAGGTTGTGGGATATGTGCAACAGACTTGAAATATAATGACCTAATTCTCAAAATGATGTCATCATACAAGAATTCTGCACTTTCTGTAAATGAGAAAGAGAAGGACAATTTAGGTAGCATCTAGTAACACAAGTTCAGGCCAGCCTGATCTACAGAGCAAATTCCAGGATAGCCAGGGCCACCCTGTCTTGAAAAACCAAAACAGTAAAATTGAATAGACTTCAGTTTTTTAGAATGAGCAAGGTATGAAACATATTTAAGGTAAACTGGAATGGCAGTTTTATATAGGCAAAAATCAAGTCCTGTTAGCAGATGCATTGTATTTGCAGTTTATTCAGGGAGTGTCCTATGGTTTTCTTATTTGTTCCTACCAGGAGTTTTGTGGGAGGATCTATTATAGTTGAACCTGAAGCGATGAGTAAGTGGGAGCCAATATTAAACCAAGTCCTTTTTAATCATTGTTCTAAAAGGAACATGTCTTTTGATGTTTTTCTTTTCTTCTTTTCAAATCTGTTACCAAAATAATATTGCCAGCCTGGTGTGGTGTTGCAAGCCTGTAATCCCAGCACTCAGGGAGGCAGAGGCAAGTGTGTCTCTATGAGGTCAAGGCCATCCTGGTCTACCAAGCGAGTCTAGGACAGCCAAGGTTACACAGAGAAACCCTGTCTTGAAAACAAAAGTAATACTGCCAGTGATAGTACTCAGTAGGTCATGGGACATATCTAAATAAAACACGAGTCCCTATGTTTGTTAACTGTGGAAGAAATGAAACAGTATGCAATTCTCTGTTAGCCATTTTCTATGATGCCTTTGTGTTTTCCCAGAGCCATATACTTACTGCATTTTATATTTATCCTCATTTAAGTTTTGTACACGAGATAAATGGTAACAGTGGGTGAAATCAGGTACAAAAGTTATTTTGAGAAAAGACCAAACTTAATTAGTGGTAGAGCTCTTGCTACTGTTAGTTTGCCAACTCCAGGAGGTGATTGATTGTAAACAACCAGCTTGTCGTTGCTTGCCTGGGTTTTCCCCCATTTTCAGTAGTGAAGGTTCTACATCCTGGGAAATTCTACCCGGACTAGCAAGTTAAGGTAGTTGTCATCTTAATTTTAGCACTTTGTACTAGATTGGGGATGGGAATAAGGTGGTCATGTGATACATAAGGCCTCCACTTTCTTGTTTTGGATCATTTGTCAGTTTCTGTAGAATGCCGATGACTGAGGAAACATCAGAGATAGTGAAGAACCCAGCTTTTTAATGATGAAATAAAACATAAAATTAATTTTTAAAAACAGTAGCTAGAGATACACTAGTCACTGCGCAATTGCCGTGATAGAAGAGACATCATGACCACGGCAACTTAATTGGGGCCTTGCTTACAGTTTCAGAGGTTTAGTCATTTTCATTATGATAGGGAGCATGGCAGCGTCATGGCAACCCTTATTCTCTGGGGCAGCAGCTGAGAGCCACATACACCCTGATCCTCAGGCCAGCAGAGAAAGAGAGGAAGACTGGGCCTGGTGTGGGCTTTTGAAACCAAAAGCTACTCCTAGTGACATATTTTCTTCAACAAGGTGTACCCCCTAATCTAACAGTTCCAGTACCTGCTGATTAAGCATTCAAATACAAAAGCCTATGGGTCATTCTCAGCCAAACTACTGCACTGGATAATAGCATTTTGTGCAGATATTAGGATATACCTGGTTTTCTCTGTTCTTGGAATATGAAGACCATTTGTACTCATTCTGCCATTTCCCTGTTTAGAAGCTCAGTGCCACCCCACCCCTAACCAGGACAAAAGTCCATATTCTCTGTATGGGTCTTCACAATACTTCATAATAAAACAAACACCAGCCTGGAATGGTGAAGAGTCCAAGCTCAGTGGAGAGTCCTGGCTTATCCCCAGCAGTGAATAGCAGGTTTGGCTGTCTTTCATATTCTGTACGTTAGACTGGCTGGCTGCCTCCCTTCTTACTATAAATGTTCTGAGAATTTCATATGTAAATACTGCATTTACATCACTTTCACCCTTCTCTTAAAATGCCTGTATGTTTCTCTACTCAGTCTCTTCAGCTATTACACAAACACACATAAACACACAGAACTTGCTGAGTCCATTCAGTATTATTTAAATATGTATTTATTTAGGATTGACCACTTGGGATTGGATAATCTATCAAGGACCTCATTCCTGGAGAAGACTGATTCTGTTCTTCTCAGCACCCACTAATTGTCTGCAGTTCTTCATCTAGGGATAGGGGCTTGTGAGATTTTCACCATTTGTATTGGCATGACAGTTGCTGTTGAGATTATCCAGGTCTTGTTTTTTAAATTTTTATGTACATTGGTGCTTTATCTGTATGTCTATGTGAGGGTGTTGGATCCTGGAGTTATAGACATTTGTGAGCTGTCATGTGGTTGCTGGGAATTGAACCTAAGTCCTCTGGAAGAACAGTACTTTTAACTGCAGAACCACCTCTCCAGTCCCTTTACAGGTCTTGTTTAAGCGCATATATGTATGTATGTATGTATGTATATATTCTTTTTGTTGTTGTTGTTTTTTGTTTTTTGAGACAGGGTTTCTCTGTGTAGCCATGGCTGTCTTTGAACTCACTGGGTAGACCTGGCTGACCTCAAACTCACAGAGATCTTGCCTGCTTCTGCCTCCTGAGTGCTGGGATTAAAGGCATGCATCACCACTGCCTGGCAAGCATATTTTTAAGATTTCATGGGTGCAGCCTTCCTGTCATGTATAGAAGATATCTCACAGATGATGTCCGGGTGTCCAGAGGGCTCTTACAGTTTTTCTGTCCCCTCCTGCGTGATGTTCCCTGAGCCGTAGGTGTAGGATTGGGTTATAGATGTATTGGTTGGGTTAGATACTGCACAGTCAGTTCTGCATTTTGACCAGTGTGTAATGGTGTCCATCTGCTGCAAAAAGAAGTTTCTTTGATGAAGGCTGAGAGCTATAGTTACTTTGGGTACTTTGGGTATTTAGAATGCAGTTAGAAATGATACTGGTTTAGGAAATTGGCAATAGTAGATTCTCTTTCAGGGCCCATAACCTCAGCAGCCACTGGCACTTGGCTAAGTTTATAGCCAGTCATGAATTCCCTCCTACTGAGCAGACCTTAAGTTCAGTTAAACAGTTGTGGTTGCCCCAAGTTTAAGTGCAACCATTTTTCCCTGGAGTATCTGTTGTCATGCTTGTCTTTGTGGTTCATGGGCATCACATCTGGGTAGGTAGTACTGCTGATGACTTTTCTTCCTTGGCAGCTTGCATAGTACCTTCTGATGCTATGAAAGCCAGTTCTTAGGGAGGGAGGTTGAAGCTAGATTGTTTACCAGTTGAAGCTAGATTGTTTTCATTTTCTAGTTATGGTGGCTACTCACCATAGGGTAGTGAATATGCTGAGCAAGTATCTGTGGAGTGGGATGTTGAGTCTTTGTACATGTACCAAAGGGTGGTATGGCTGGATCATATGGTAGACCTTTTAGATTTTTGAGACTTCTCCACACTGATTTCCATAATGGCTATACCAGTGAAGATCAAGAAATTGGTGAATGCTAAGGATACAAAGTAACCATACTTTATAGCTTGCTTCATAATTTGATGTGCAAAAAATGACCAATGTGTAGTAACACCATGGAAAATATACAGTGTATATGTTTGCCATTCTGTTCCTTGCTACTGCGTAGAGTACAAATGAGGCTTACTTGGAAATATGCAGTTTGTGTGTACAGTGGCTTATGCTAGTGCAACATACAAATATGAAGTGGACAAATTTGTGGTTTCTTTCCCTGGTTGTTCTCACTATTTGAGGTATTTGTGGATACTTAAGGTTAGGATGGAGAGGCTACTTTCGTTTACAGTATGTAGAATAATTCCATTGTTAATAGATATGATACAAATAAGTTTCTTAAATTTAGAATATTACAGAGGGCCAGTATACTAAGTGTCTGACATAAAGACAACTCTAGTTGCCTAGCTAATATGAAGAGTTTTTTTTTTTAAAGTGGTTTTGAACTAATCTATTTCTTTTTCTTCCTTCTAGATTCTTGTTGAAATCTGTTAATTTATTTTTTGAACATTTATGAATAACCACGCATCTTCAAAACCGTCTACCATGAAGCTAAAACAAACCATCAATCCCATACTTTTATACTTCATACATTTTATAATATCGCTCTATACTATTTTAACATACATTCCATTTTATTTTTTGTCTGAGTCAAGACAAGAGAAACCGAACCAAATTAAAGCAAAGTCTGTTAATTCAAAACCGGATTCTGCCTACAGATCGATTAACAGTTTGGATGGTTTAGCTTCAGTATTGTATCCTGGCTGTGATACACTTGATAAAGTTTTTATGTATGCAAAAAATAAATTTAAGGACAAAAGACTATTGGGAACACGTGAAATTTTGAATGAGGAAGATGAAATTCAACCAAATGGAAAAATTTTTAAAAAGGTAAGATGATCTCTGTTGCCTTGAATCATCTCCATTCTTGTGCATGAGTCTCTTGTCCTGTACACTTGGCACTGTGGAAGTGTGGCCTCCTGTAGCGGGATCTGATGTTGTTGCAGGAGACAGTCTCATCCAGAGCCCTGCACTGCTTTTGTCCCTCTGTTCTCACTGTCACTGATTTGACCTATGGCATGGAGAATGTGCCTGAAGAATATATGGGGCTCCTGAACCTGATGTATCTTGAGGACTTGGCGGTGGAACATCTAGATGGTTTAGAGTGGGGAACCCTATTCTGGAGTGCTTGGCGCCATGTAACACACAGTGAATGTTAGTATCTTGGTACTTTGGTTATCACAGTCACAGGCTTAAAATTTTTGTTTTTTTAATCACTGTGGAGAATCTTGTCATTGGCTTGAAACAGACAAGCTGTCTTTACAGACAAATATTGTGGTTGAAAGCCTGGGCTTTAGACTCAGACTGTAAGTTTGAATTTTGGTTTTGCCACTCACTAGTCTTGTGGCTTTAGAAAAGTTATTTTATGAGTGTGGAATTAGTATTTATGAGCCAAGCTGTTTTACTTAGTATCAAATTGTTTAAAAATTTAAGTAATCTATGGATTAGATGGCCTCTCTACTTTGAAGATTAGAGCATTAAAGCACAAGTGAGTTAGGTAAATTATCTGAGGATCTTAATGAGATTTGAACTCTAGCCTTTTGCCTCCAAAACTCATACTTTGTAGCTAACTGCAGATTGTAAGAGAAGAATAAAAACAATTGTTTATGCCTTATAGCTCTATATGTAGATCAGCGCTGTTCTCAAACTCATACATGTGTGCCTCTGTAGAGTGCTGGGATCAAAGGCATGTGTTTTTATTTTTTATATTTTCTCTGAGAGACAGGGTTTCTTGTGTAACCCTGGCTGTCCTGGAATTCTCATTGTAGACCAGGGGGTCTTCACAGAGAACCTTCTGGCTCTGCTTCCTGAGTGCTGGCATTAAAGGCGTGTACCACCATGCCCAACTAGTGTTGTTAATTCTTTTTTTTTTTTTAAGTTTATTTAGCATTTATACAATATCCTGCCTGCATGCCAGAAGAAGGCACCAGACCTCATTATCATATGGTTGCTGGGAACTGAACTCAGGACCTTTGGAAGAACAGTCAGTGCTCTTAACCTCTGAGCCATCTCTCCAGCCCTTTTAATTCTTTTTGTTAGAAGATATGATATCTATTATTAGTACTTGTTAAATTTGCATTTTTGATTTATCAGTTTGTTGAAAAGGCTATGTATAGATCAACAAAAAACTTTGTTTTTGTCTAGAATTTTAGGTTCTGTATATAACAAATGAAACATAATTGAAACACTCTGTTGTCTGTACGGAGTGAGCTTTGCTAGGACCCGCCTTTGTGTTGGGCTATTTGGCAGCTGTGAGAATGGGCTCCAAGCCAGAGTGTGAGTTAAACAAGCTAGCCCTGCACGGACCCACATGCTTTCGAATCTCATTCCAGCCATTGTGTTGTCTTGGAGCAGCATCTGCCCTGGCAGGGCAGCAGGTGACATTGCTTAGTGCATGCTTGCACACCAAACAGCAGAGGGAAATCAGAAAACTGATTTTTTTCTTTTTAATTTTTTTGTTTTTGTTTTACACGGTTTTCCTGTGTAGCATTGGCTGTCTTGGACTTTGTAGTCCAGGCTGGCCTTGAATGCACAGAGATCCACCTGCCTCTGCCTCCTTAAGGAGGCAGACACACCATGCCCAGGGACATTGACTTTCATGCAGCCCAGGCTGGTAATCAAACTCTCCATTCTCCTGCCTCCATAGGACTTGTAGAGTGCTGGGAGTGATTGTGTTGTATATGCCGCTACAACAGACAGAAGACCTTCAATTTAAGGACTCTTACATATTTAGTATCTAAAAGTTTCCTACTTATCTCAAGAACCAGCAGCATAGAATATAATATGGTTAAAGCAAAGTTATGCAAACCTTCTTTCAGAGTAATCCTCTCACTTTCTCATGTGTGTGTGATGTTACAAATGTGGCTTTCTTGGCCTGTGATCTGTGGCTTTGTTCTTTCTTCACTTTCCTGTGGGTCTTTCTTGTATGCTTGCTCTCCCTACTTCCAGCTTGTTAACAGCAAGTCAAACATTGCATAAGCCCCAAACCCAGGATTCTGATTTAGTTCCTTAACAAAGCACAGAGATGAGGTTAAAGGAAGCCAGGCATACTTTGTTGAAGAAGACAGGAAATAAGTATTTCTGAAATAATTCTATTCTAGATAGTAGGAAAAAAACAACCTAGTACTTAAAAAAGTTTAAATCAACTTGCCTGAAAACTTGATTTCACGAGACTGTCACATCTGAGTGGTTAAATGTTGGTATCCTTTTATTTTAAAATAACTTCTGTATGCTATCACCATTTTACTGTTTTTCTTTTGAGGTATAAGACACTGACTGTCATCAAAGCATTACATTTTTATGTTCCTGGAAAAGCTTTAAGACACTACATTTCTGTATTTTAGGCAGTTATACTTTTTTTTTACACTACGTTAGTCTTTGAATGATAACATGGATATTTACAACTGTGTGTGCCACTCCTTTGACAGAATAAAAATACAGCTAAGCATGAAAAGGAAAAGTGACTCCCTCCCCAAAGTTACTGTTAGGACTGGAGATGTAGCTCAGTGCTAGAATGCTAAGGTTAAAATGAGGAAGTGGCTCTCAGACTCCATGAGAGCTGTGCTGTCAGGAATATTGAACCTGTTTCCATGTATAGCAAAAGTCCGTGATTGAATGGTGATGAGAGTAAGAGTTGTTATGGCTCCAGCTATTCTACACATTGAACAAATCATCATGAGTGTCTTAACAATAATAAAACACACTGGTTAGTTTTGGCATGGATTAATTTACATTTTCCATGAGAGGAAGAGAGATCATAAATAGGGTGATAAGTAAAGCAGACTGGTGATTAAATGCCTGCCTGAATAAGTTGCTAAGATGAGACCTGAACAAGATCTAGCAGACTTGGATAAAGAATCTTCTGGGCAAGAGGACAGAGTAGTGGGTCCAGACGAGAATGAATTCAGCTGAGTGAGATGCTGGGGGAGGATAATGTGAGGTCCTGGAGAGAGCACCTTCTTTCCAACTAAGAGGATGGGGATCTGTTCATAGGAAGTGGGTTTGGAAAGGGGTTTGCAAGGGTCACAGGCCTATAGCTTCTATTCCACCTGGACCTAAGTGCTGCTGCAAAGACATAAGCCTGCAGATTGAAGTAAGGGAGTGACCTTGTCTTACATAGTTGCAGAAGAATAAGAGTGGTCTGTGTTGCAGAGAAGATGCCTGGGACAGCAGTATTGAGGGTGGGGGATAAAAAGGCTGGTATTTTGTAAGTAAGGTGAGAGACTCTGGACAGACTTAGGAATGAGATTAGAGAGAAATGAGTGTAATTTCAGTTACTGTGTTGAGTAGTTGGATGAATGATATGCTCTCCTGCTTACATAGGAATAGTGAAAAGAAGGGTGGATGAGAGAACTTTTGGTTTGGGACTTGCTAAGTTTGATATACTTGTTAGATATCTTGTTGAACAAATAAAAACAGATGGATGTAGTAGAGGTGGAAGTTTGAGGAACTTTTTGAAGTAGTCTTTGAGAGTCTGGCTTTTGTCAGGGTCATTCAACCCTGTGGACTGCAGAATGTGTGTACAGGTAAACATAGGTTACTGAATTCAGTAGTAGACTACGGGTTTAAGGGTTTCTCTTGATGGCTTAGTGAATGTAAGCAACAATGGTCATCTCCACATAGAGGGGGAGGATATTTAAAAAGAGAAAACACTTACAGTTATTAGAGAATGAGAAAAAGAATGGCCTGGGGAATTATATTAGACTGTGGGGTGTTGAAATGTGTGGTACCACATTCAGTGGTTTTGTTTGTTTTGTTTTTGCAGCAGGGTTTAAGAGCATAGGCAGAGGATTAAATTACTGAGCTTAGTTTTAGGTTAGCCATGGTGGTGACAGAAGACAGATATGATTATGGATAAGTAGTGTCCACAAATGTAATCTTTATGAGAAATATAATTATTTGGAACCCCCTGTGGCATAAAAAATGAATCCCCCACCCCCACCCCACTCCCAAGACAGGGTCTTGGAGTGTAGCCTTGACTGTTCTGGAACTCAAAATGTAGATCAGGCTGGTTTTGAATTCAGAGAGATCCATCTGCCTCCTAAGTGCTGGTTACCACTAGGCTTGGCTAGCTCTTTTTTCTTTTCAAGACAGGGTTTCTCTGTGTAGCCCCGGATGTCCTGGAACTCACTCTGTAGATCAGACTGGCCTGGATCTCACAAGAGGTCCACATGCCTCTGTGCTGTGATTAAAGGCGTGCACCACCTTCTCTGGGCTTCTTCTGTTTTTGAGACAAGGTTTCACACTGTAGTCTGGGCTGGCTTAACGCTTATGGCAGTCCTTTTGCCCCAACCGAGTATTGGGATTATAGGCATTGGCACTTGATTAAATGTTAGAATTTTATTTCTTTGTAAGATGGTGTTATCACCAGTGGAGTTTATAAGTTTGGGTTGTATATTGAGTGATTTTTGCCCTGTTCTTAGACAGTGGTAAAGCCAGTCATTTAGGTTTAGAATCTAGCAGGTGCCTCATTCTTATCTTTGGGGTTTATAATTCTTAGTAACTATAATCCGGTTCTTGCACATTTTGGCCATATTCTCATCTGTCTTCTCACCCACACAGAGCTCCTTTTGAAGTTACTGGAGCTCTCATGCTGAGCATTCCCTGGGGGTGCAGAGCAAGGTGAGAATTTGGGACTGCTATAGTTAAAGAAGTATAATCTTACATGTGTATTGAATAGGACACCAGAAGGCAGCATTTATCCATTTGCATCTTCATCTCACTTATAGAACTCTCTTGAATGTTGTTGCATTTTTAGAAGTAAATGTGGTCAGATGATTATGATTTCTAATTTTAATTTTTTTGTCTATGAGTGTTTTGTCTGCACGTATACCTGTGCACTACGTGTGTGTCAGGGCTTGTGGAGGCCAGAAGACGGTGTTAGATCCTCTGGAACTAGAGTTACAAATGGTTGTGAGCTGCCACACAGGTCTTGGGAATTGAACCTAGGTCCTCTGGAAAAGCAGTCCCTGGGCCATACTTCTAGTCTCTGGTCGGATGATTTTTAAGATTCATGAAACGTAAATTATCACAGCCATGCTTAGAAACCCAGCTGTGCTTATTTGTAGTCTGCTTCTTGTTTCAGTTGGAAATCCTAAAGAAAAATGTTAACCAACTTTAAAAGGAGCTTATTATTAATGACCGAACTTGAGGTTATCTGTGCTTCTGACCATTAGGATGCTTAAACATAGGG
The DNA here is from genome assembly GCA_028658305.1 of Pachyuromys duprasi. Taxonomy (NCBI): domain Eukaryota; kingdom Metazoa; phylum Chordata; class Mammalia; order Rodentia; family Muridae; genus Pachyuromys; species Pachyuromys duprasi. The sequence continues at coordinate 57,100,204 of CM053751.1, forward strand.
ACGTTGAATTCTATAGCTTACATGTCCACCTGATTTTAGAGAGACTTTTCATTTTGCTTATCATGATAGGATAATTAATTCAAGTTAAATGGCCATAAATATTTCTGTGAACTTGGATAATAGAGTCACCTATTTATAGATCATATACCATCTATTTCTGAAATCCCAAATATTCTCATGCAGAGAGAAAGTAAACTTGCTCCAAACTAATTATTAGTTTAGGGCTGTTTGTTTAGGAAATTGATGCTTATGATTCCATCAAACATTCTGGTTGTGCCCTCCTCCTCCAGTGTTATGTAGCCTCAAAATCATGGTGACCTTGATTTTCACTTCCACTTGTTAAGTGCGGAGTTTTCAAGCATGTGCCACCACAACAGCTTACTGTGTTTGCATTTTTGGGTTTACTGAAATAGGGCCTCACTGTTATGACTCAGCTGGTTTTGGACTATATAGATCCTCATGTTATAGCTCAATTCTGAATAATTTGTAAACCCAAAATAAAGCCAATTCCTCTCCCCCCCTACCCCCCCGCACTGTTATAGTTAAAAGTTCAGAAAATATTTTGGGTTGTTACGGATAGTGTCACAAGGCTAACTTTTAAGGTATATCGTCACTTGAAACTAATGTGTTTTATATTCACATAACTTTCTGGCTATAAAAAAGGCTGAAATGTGCTGATTTCTTTTGGTCACTTTAAAAGATATTTATGTTTTTTATACTTTGCTTTATCAGGTTATTCTGGGGCACTATAACTGGCTTTCCTATGACGATGTCTTCATTCGAGCCCTTGACTTTGGAAATGGGTTACAGATGTTGGGCCAGAAACCGAAGACTAACATTGCTATCTTCTGCGAGACCAGGGCTGAGTGGATGATTGCTGCGCAGGCGTGTTTCATGTATAACTTCCAGCGTATGTATGGATGACACTTTGAAAATAATATATCTGTCTGCCTCCCTCCCTTCCTTCCTTCCATTTGAGACAAGGTGTAGCCCTGGCTGTACTACTGGAACTCACTATGTAGACCAGGCTGGCCTCAGACTTAGAAATCCACCTGCTTCTGCCTACCAAGTGCTGGGATTAGAGTTATTCATGTGGCCCTAAAATAATATTTCTTAAGAAAGAGTCTAACATTCTGATACCTTTATCTACTTAGTGGAAGAGTGTTTGTTAGGGCTTACATATTCATTTAGTCAGTCACTTATTATTTGTCTATTTTGGAAAAAGATTGGTCAGAAACCTGCTGGTCAGTAGTTAAGGGGACTTTCTGCATCTGGAAAACTAGACCTAACTTAATGGATCCCTCAGGACTCTTTACCTCTCCAGGACTTTTTTGGATCTACTGCCATTTTGTTAGTCCTCTTCTGCCAGGAGAGTATATCCATATTGTTATGATGGACTTTCAAGTGCTAAGGTACACAATAGAGAATCTTAGTATTGCTGAATATTTGAGTATTATTTGAGTGGTAACCATGGTGGCTAATCCTGCAAAGCAGCCCTGGAAGGTCAGTTAGGAGAGCTTGGTGACAAATGTCCCAGGAAGTGAATATGAAACAAAAACGATGGCTTTGTTAAAATTCCTCTTTTTTTTCATTTCTTTTTTTTTTTAAAGATAGATTTTTTTTTTTAATTTGAGGAATATTTTGTCTATGTATATGTGTGTGTACCAGATGCATGCATTGTTCACAGAGTCCAGAAGAGAGCATGCGTTCCCTTGGAGTTACAGATGTTTGCTACTTAACATGTGGGTGCTGGGAATTGAACTTGGATCTTCTGCAAGAACAGCAAGTACTCTGAGCCACTGAGCTATCTCTCTAGCAGTCCCCCTTTTTCTTTTTTCTTAATTTGTTTAAAAGACTTACCCATTTATTATGCATGCAGTGCTCTGTCTGCATGCATACCCACATGCCAAAAGAGGGCACCAGATCTCACCATAGATGGCTGTGAGCCACCATGCGGTTGCTGAGAACTGAACTCAGAACCTCTGGAAGAGCAGCCAGCGCTCTTAACCTCTGAGGCATCTCTCCAGCCTTCTTTTCTGTTTTGTTTTGAGACAGCATTTCTGTGTATAACCCTGGCTGTCCTGGAACTCATTCTGTAGATCAGGCTGGCCTTGAACTCATAGAGTTGCCTGCCTCTGCCTCCTGAGTGCTGGGACTAAAGGTGTTCACCACTACTGCCTGGCTACCTTTCCTCCTCCTCCTTCTCTTCTTCCTCCTCTTATTCTCTTGTTGTTGTTGAGACAGGGTGTCACTGTTTATTCCTGGTTGCCCTGGAGAGCATGCTGTCTTTGAACTCTGCTTGGGATTAAAGACAGACTAACATACCCGACCTACTTCCCCTTCTTAAAATAGGCACTGCATTTTTGTTTTCAAGGTTTGAGTTTATTTTAAAAGGATTATTGTTCTCAAAGTCATCTTCTATTTCCAGTAATATGGAAAGTAAATAGAAAAAATCTATGTTGTATATATAATATGATTTCAGTGTTCATAAGTCTTTCATTTTTACACAGTAAGCTGTACCACTTATGAACACTTTTCTTCTTTTTCTTTAGGTTTTTTGGGGGGGGGGCAGGGTTTCATGTATCTGGATCAAACTCAGTGTGTAATGGGGATGACCTGTCTCTACTCCCTAAGTGTTAGGATTATAGGCCTCATCACTACTTCTGGCTCATGTTATTTTGACATATGACACCTAAAATCTGACATTCAGTGTACTGGTCCACTGGTTCTCAACCCGTGGTAAATGTCCCTTTCACAGGGTAACCTAAAACCATTAGAAAATATATGTCTTTATTCATAGGAATAGCAAAATTACAGTTACGAAGTAGCAGTATTTTTATGATTAGGGACACTACAAACAAGGAACTGTATTAAAGGGTCGCAGCATTAGAAAGGTTGAGAACCACTGGGTTTGTCCCTTTTCACATTTTAGTTCTAAAGCAACCTGTAAGGAAGGTGTTGACATTCTAAGATCAGGTATTATATTAGCCCTAGAATATTGTGAAGATGAAACAAATATATTAATCTTCACATAAAATACTAGAAATCTTTGGAAAATTAGAGGGAGGGAATAGATATTGATTAGTACAGTTGAGTAATATACATAGCCGTAATAATTTCTCCATTGACTGTCCATGAGAGCACTCCTTTATGATTCACATGTACTTCCAGAGGAGGTACTGTGTTGTAGCTGTGTAAATGATGACTTGTGTCCTTTTCATTATAGTTGTTACATTGTATGCTACCCTGGGAGGTCCAGCCATTGTTCATGGACTAAACGAGACAGAGGTGACCAACATTATTACCAGCAAAGAACTCTTGCAAACAAAGTTGAAGGTGAGGACCAGGGTTAAATGTCTAGTACTTTGACTTCTGCTGTGATAAGTCACAGTGAGCCTCAGTTGTCTGAGAGTCTGTTCTTTCCTTTAGAACACAAAAAGTAGATTTCATGTATATTTAGATAGACCAAACTAAAAAATTTTTAATGTGACAGTGTCTGTTGAAAGGGGACAACTGTTGTGTTTATTTTGTATGGTATTTAAAGTAAACTAATAGTTTAGGTGTCTGTAATTTTTGAACTTGTGTTTTGTGTGAATGTGCATGTGTGTGTGGCTACATGGGCCATGACACACATGTGGAAGGTCTGGACCATCTGTGGGAGTCTACTCTCTCCTTTCATCAATGGAGCTCCTTGTGGGTTTTGTTGAATTCAGGTCATCAGGCTTGCTGAAAAGTGCATTTGCCTCCCGAGCCAATTTGCTGTTCTCTCAACATTTTATATTTGTTTCATGTGTATAGGTATTTTGCCTACATACGTGCCTATGTGCCATATAGGTAAAGAGCACAGGGGCCTGAGTTTGATTTAGAACTTTTAAGTCACATGTAGTTGTATCTGCTCATATTCCCAGAACGAGCGGAAGTAGAATAGGCGGATCCCTGGGGTTTACTACTTGTCACATTCCAGGCCAGAGAACCCTGTGGGGGAGGAGTTGGAGAGCACCTAAGGGACAACACCAAAGGTTGTCTTCTGTTGTCCTCCTGTGCACATGCACACACATATACACACACACACACACACACACACATACACACACAAATGTGCATAGGCACCCGCACATTTACACAAAAAAGAAAGAGGGAGTACATGCTAATAATCTTAGCATTTAGGAGATAGAAGAAGAAAGATCAGTAGTTCAAAGTCATCCTCAGCTTTGATTGAAGTCAGCCTAAGCTGCATGAGATCTTATCTTCTGAAAGAAAGAGAGAGGGGGAGTGTGGGAAGGGAGTAGGGAAAGAAAGAATGGGAGGAAGGAAAGGTGGTGGATCTCCTAGAACTGGAGTTTTTGACAATTGTAAGCTGCCATATGGGTGCTCTTAGCCGCTAAGCCATTTCTCCAGACTGCTAAATATCTTTAATATTCATTTATGAATCACTGAGTGAGGATTTGCCTGAAATGGGAGACATTTTATGAAATGATAGGAAAGGCTACAAAAATCTTGAAAATGTGAGGGACTTTGTGGTCTCTATAAATAACTCAGGTATTCTGTGTTTGTATGTCTTATTTTGTGGAGCAGTAACTTTGTTGATGAAGATTTTTATGAAAGAACAGAGTATATTCAGTACTATAGAATAGTGAGTGCAACCCCCCTTCTCTCTCTCTCCCACTCCTCTTCCTTCCCTTCCTTCCTTTTTTTCGACCTATCTCCCTAGGCCCACCACTTAACTTTTGGGGGGCAAGAAATCAATTGGTCACTCAGTGTGGTGACTGTTCTGTGTCACTCTAACTGTTGGCTAACAAATTATAATTGATATTTGTTTCTTCAGGATATAGTCTCTTTGGTCCCACGCCTACGGCATATTATTACTGTTGATGGGAAGCCTCCGACCTGGTCTGAGTTCCCCAAGGGCGTCATTGTACACACCATGGCTGCAGTGCAGGCTCTGGGAGTGAAGGCCAATGTGGGTATGTTGTGTGGTCATCATCTTATGTGCACTCTCTCTCATCTTGCTCTCTAGAACTAGGCAGAGCTTAGATCCTGGAGTTAGATCACAAAACACATCAGTTCTCTAGATTATCAACTTCGGAAATGGGTTCTTCCACAGTTACTTTTATATCTAGCCTTTAAAGAAAGACATAAGGAAAATGCCAGAATTTGTAAATGTTGTTTTTATTTCCTTTGATGAAAGCATTAAAGAAGAGCCATTCCCAAGCCTTTCTAGCTCTCTCTGAAATCTCAGTGGCTGATTCAGCTCAGCTATTTGGGCCTAAACTCTCTTGGCTTCTGAGTGAATTGCTTTGTCTGACCTCAGACTAATTCTGGGAATCATTCTGCCTTTTCTCTCTCCAACCTGTCTCTTTAAAACCATGCCAGGAAAAAAACTCTTGGTAAAAGGATCCCCCTCCCCCAGCCTCCCCATTTCTGCACTGCTCTTAAGTAGCCTCCTTCCTGTCTTGTTCTCCTGAGTATTGGGAGTATTCTGTCTCTGACTCATTCTGTCAAGTGTTTGTCTGGTTTGTCACTTTCTCTGCCTCCCAATTAGATGTCAATTTCAAACATGACTGCTTTCTTCCTCTTCCTCTTCCTTCTCCTCCTTTTTCGAAATAGGGTTTCTCTCTCTGGAGTTAATTCATAGTAGACCATGCTAGCCTTAAACTCGCAGAGATCCACCTGCCCCTGCCTTCCGAACACTGGGATTAAAGGTGTGTACCACCACTGCCTCCTTCTATAAACTAACTTTACCTTCATTGCTTGGCACTAAAGGTGTGCGCTAAGGATGTGTCAGTATTCCAGCCAGATCATACTGAGCATGTCTGCATTCTAGCTGGTTCACATAGACCTAAAAGGTCTTTGGATGGGAGTCCCTTGTCAGAGCAGCTATTTTGCTGGATTAAAATTCCTCTATAAGCATTTACTTATCATTGTACTTAAAGTACGGGCCGGGAATGTAGCTCAGTTGGCACCGTGTTTGCCTAGCGTGCTGTAAGTCCTGGATTTGATCCCAGCATTGCATAACACTGGACATGATAGCACATGCCTATCATCTTAGCACCTGGGAGGTAGAAGCAGAGGACCAAAAATGGAAGATCATCATTGACCTTGTAGCTAGTCCAAGGCCAGACTGGGCTATATGAGACCCTTTCTTAAAAACAGGAATAGCAGCAGTAGCCAATAATAGTGTGGGGCTGGAGAGATGGGTCAGAGGTTAAGGGTTGCTCTTCCAGAGGTCCTGAGTTCAATTCCCAGCAACCCATACATGGTGGCTTATAACCATTTATAATGAGATTTGGTGCCCTCTTCTGGCTTGCAGGGATACATGCAGGCAGAATACCGTATACATAATCAGTCAATCTTAAAAAATGGTAGTGTTTAATTTAAACAATTTAAAATACTTGTACATCATTCAATTTTTTGTTCTCCTATAAGTTTTGAATAGTTTAAAGTTGGTTTTAAATGTAACTCCTTTAAATTTGCCCATTAGAATTAATGTCTATAGCTAGAGTGACTAAGCCAGGAGTCCTCCTTACTTATTTCTCCTTTTACTTGTCATTGCAGGGTTTTTAATCTTCCAACTCAAGGCATAGAAACTTTCAGAGTCATAACAGTCAAAGAAATGAGCATCAGAAAATGTAGACTGTTCACTGCAGACCTCTGCGATGTTCAGTAGCATTTCCTCTGTAGTTGGAAATTTCTGCTTAGGGACAGGACCATGCTGTCATACTGGTATAACAATATAGTAATATTTAAGCATATTGAGTTTTCGGTATTGGTGATTACTCAGAGAATGTTGGCCAGTGTGGTCCAGTTAGAGAAAAGGGAAATAATGTAGCGTGTGGTTCATTGTTAAGAAATTGTCTGGACCAGTACGAGAAAAGGAGGATGTACTTGAAGAACTCTTTCTTTTGGAATCACCTGTGTATTAGTTTTGGGATGAATGTATGCAGGTGGATGGTGGTGATGTCTCCATTTGTCTTCTGTGCCTTCTCTGTAGCATGTTGGCTGCTGTCCTTAGGCTTATAGTCTTGTGACTACAAACAGGCAACACTGGCTTCTAACCTAGGGTGCTGAGTATAACCAACAAAGTCATCTCATGAAGTAGAGAATAATTTAGTAAATTTGTAGACATCTTACTTAGTTCAAGCCTCTTTTATCCAGAGTAGGTTTTGCTCAATTTTGTATTCCATTTTAAATTTATGTAGCCACCAACAGCCAAATTTATAGGTCATTAAGTCAGTTTTTTTGCTACAGGTGATGGCCTTCCTCTGTTGAAAACTACTTTTTCTTTTGATCCTGTGGTGATGAATTGCAGTCCTTCTCAGTGTGCTCCCTGAGGCTTCTTATGGTTCTGGTTGCAGCACTTACTTACTTTTCTGGTTTACGTCAGTCCTGGCATATGTGTTTGCTTTTATGGATGTCAAGGACATTTCTACTTTAAGATTTTTGTACTGGCTTATTTTTCTTTTTGCCGGCCGGCTGGCCTGCCTACCTGCCTGCCTGTCTATCTATCTATCTATCTATCATCTACCTTATCTAATTTTAGAAACAGAACAGGGTCTGTCTAAACTGGCCCAGAGCTTACCATGTGGCCTAGGCTGGCTTTGACCTCAAGATCTCGTCTTAGCATCCCAAATGCTGGATTTGCAGACATTTGTTACTATATTACTGCTTGCGTTTACTTCTGTTTGAACTACTGGCTTCCCCAGTAGACTTTTGTGGCTACTTTTGCTCACTTTATTTAGATCTTTGCTAAAATTACTCTACAGAGACACTTTACCAGAATGCTGCATCTAAGCAGCGTCTATTAGCTGACTTTGCCTTTATTTTTCTTTGTGGCTCTTAGTATGTTATGGACTTAACCTGTTAGTCCCAGTATTGTTAATGCTTCCTCATGTATTGACTGTTGAGTATTTTGGTTGGATTATATACAAAATTGGTGATGTAGCTGAGTTTCTTCTCCCTTTCTCTCTCTCTCTTTTTCCAATATAGAAAATAAAGCTCAAAGCAAACCATTGCCCTCAGACATTGCAGTAATCATGTATACAAGTGGATCCACAGGAATTCCAAAGGGAGTCATGATCTCCCACAGCAACATCATTGCGTCTATAACTGGAATGGCGAGAAGGATTCCAAAACTGGGGTATGTCATGGTAAAATGAGGGTAACTGCGTATTTGTAGCTGTTAAGAGTTCAAGCATTTGTGCCATTTTAGTAGATAGCTAAATTATTCCCCAGGTTTCTATGAAAGCAGAAATTTTAGAGAACATTAATTAAAAAATAGTCAACATTAAAAAAATTTTTTAAATGTTTGTGTGTGTGTGTGTCTATGTCCATCTACGCATGTGTGTCTGCATGTGGGTGCCAGGGTCCGTGAAGCTGCGGAGGCCAGAGTATCAAATGTCAGTGAGTTACAGACGGTTACGAGTGCCCAGCAAGGTGCTGAACACCACACTGGGGTGGTGTGAGTTGTCAACTGCTGACCACCTCTGCAGCCTCCCAGAATACTTACGTTAATGTGGTTTAAAGCAATAGTTTATTTATTTAATACTTTAAAGATACAAAATTCAACTGACTTTATAGTTTTAACTCCCTTAAATTTAGATTATTTCAGTCAGTTAGTATTGCTTTCTTATGTGCATAGGTGAATGCAGTACTGGTAGACAGATGAGGTACCCATAGTCAATTGAGAAGTTGTACTCTTGTGGCATCAGGGAAAATTGTAATTTAGGAGGCAAAGATGACAGAAGAAACCAGATGGGGTTTATACGTTCTTGTAGACACGTGGCTGTGGAACTGAGTTTGGGAAAAGAGCTTGGGTACTTGAGCAGCACTTTCCCTTTGGACTCTAATTAGTTTCTCTTCATGTCATAGGCACAGGGCCATATTTGAACAATGTATGCTAAACACTTTTTTGCATATTAAGGTATACTTTATGATTTATTACTGGATCAGCTCCTAGACCAGGCGTCTATTCTATGAGAGGCTCCGCAGAAACCCCTGACCTCTATAGGCCATTTCTTATGGTGTCTTGTCTCCAGCCCTCTTCTTGTGTGCCATAGCACTCTGTTTCTGCAACAGACCACTCTCTGGAAGTGTCTGCCTCCTTTTTTGGGGGTTGGACTGTGTTTGGTTTTTCTATCTTATCCCTACCTTATCAGCAGGGACTCATGGGTGCTTAGCTATTCCCCCATGTGTCTGTAAGCTTGCAGCAGTCACTTTTGGCAGAGAGCTCCCACAGTCACTGCTTTTACTTCCATTTCTTTCAGAGAGGACGATGTATACATTGGATATTTGCCCCTGGCTCATGTTCTAGAATTAAGCGCTGAGCTTGTGTGCCTTTCTCATGGATGCCGAATTGGCTACTCTTCACCACAGACTTTAGCAGATCAGGTAAATTGTGTATCTGTGACTTGAAATATTAAATTTTTTTTTTAAATTTTGGTTTTATTTTTGGTGGTGGTAGGGTAGTCCTGGTCTTGATTTGTAGACTAGGACTGGCCTTGAACTTACAGAGATCCACTTGCCTCTTAAGTACCGGGATTAAAGGCATGTGCCACCATGCCCGGCTCTGAAATGTGTTTTTAATATGTTTTCCCTATCAGTTTATAGTATGTTAATTATTTTAAATAAACCCCATTGCCTTGTATGAATATAAATACATTGGAAGGATAAGATTATCATAAGCTTTTGAGCTAAGAATGCTGTTAAGTTTTTAAGTTAAAGGTCTTTGTATAAATTTTTTTTTTTCTGTTTTATAGTCTTCAAAAATAAAAAAAGGAAGCAAAGGAGATACATCCATGTTGAAGCCAACACTGATGGCAGCTGTTCCGGTAAGAATTGCCCATTAAAGAAGTGCTATCAGCTACAGGTGGTAGTATCACTGTAGAACTATGATTTTACTTAAAATTTATAGTCCTGATAAAAGATTTAACATGTTGGCAGTGAGGTAGCTGAATGGGTAAAGTGCAAGCCTGAGTGAGGACCTGAGTTCAGTTCCTCGAGCCCACTTAAAGGTGGAGGAGAGATTCAGTTCCATGTGTTGTCCTCCAACTTCCACGCTTGTACATGGCAAATGCATGCATGCATAATCCTCACATCATATGCATGATAATTAGAAGTATTAATCAATGGTATGATTTAAATATGAAGATTGCTTATATAGTTAATGAACTCATTTATATATCTAGGAAATCATGGATCGGATCTACAAAAATGTCATGAATAAAGTAAATGAAATGAGTACTTTTCAACGAAACTTGTTTATTTTGGCTTATAATTATAAGATGGAACAGATTTCAAAAGGTTGTAGTACTCCACTGTGTGACCGGTGAGTAAAGCCAGTTCTCTATGTCAGCAGCATAGCTCACAGCAGCAGCCCAGGGAAGTGAGGCAGTGAGAAGTGGTGATTTACTCGAAGATGGGTGTGGTGGCACAGACCTGTAATCCCTGTAGTTGGGAGGTCAGGAAGGAGGATCAAGAGTTCAAAGCTGGAGGTTGGAGAGGTGGTTCAGTGTTACTGCAAGGATGGGTGGAAGGAGTGTGGTGGAGCTGGGCACAGTGCCTCCTGGCCTCTGTTTACACACATGCAAGTGCTTGTGCGCGCACACACACACTGTTAACAAAAAAATACAGCTCAACGTCAGCCTGGGCTCTAGAGCAAGTTCCAGGCCATTTTGAGCTATATAGTGATAAATTCATTTTGAAAAATCAAAGAGTGTCACAATCCATCCTGCATCAGAAAGAAAAATTTCAATTATCATTTTATTGTGTTTAATATTATATTTACATTTCAGAGATATAAGTAATTTTAATTCTTCTTTCAAAACACTATTTTTAATTTATTTGGATTAAATGTCATTTTTAAAAGATTGCTCCCCAACCCTCCACTTGTGCTTTTATAGTATTAATAGAGTAGCACCAAATAATTTGAAAATTATAAATTGAAAATATGTTTAATTTTTTTAATGGAACTATAAATATAGTTTTCAGATTAAGGTTTTTTCTTTTTTAAACTTTTAGTTATCCACATTAGGAAGATATCACTTGATGTGAAAAGTATTAATAAGGTTTTTACTTTTGAAGACAGGCTTTGCTTGCCTGGCTAGAACTCAGAGGTCTACCTGTCTCTATTGTCTGAGTGCTGCGATTAAGAGCCTGGATAGCTTAGTTGGTAAAGCATAAGACTTAGGGTGTGCGACACCACATTCAGCCTTAACCACCTTCTGAAGATTGCCAGGTAGTCTTAATCCTTTTCAAAATTTTACAGACTCTAGTTTTCACCGTCTGTGGGGTTAAGCCTAGGGTGTGCTTCTTGGTAAGGAAGCACTACCACTGAGCTACATTTCCAGCATAAGCAATCTTTTTACTAGTCTTTCAGAAACATATCAAACAGATATTTGAATTATTTTCTTTCTAAGATTTCTCCCATATAATTTACCTTATTTTAAAAACTGTAACAAACACTTCAAATTTTGTGTTATATGGATTTTTAAAGAGATTGCTGTACATAAATGTGCAAAATTTCCTAATTAATAAATACAAGCAGAAAATTAGGTACATTTTTATTAATTCTATGAAGATGTGGTATATAATAAATATGTGTTTATGATAATGAATTTTCTGTAAACAAATAATGACAGTTTAACATCACATGAAAAATAGTTAAGAGGAATTGACATTTTTTTTTTCTGATTGAACTACTGATATTTAAGACAGAAGGAGGGGCTCAGGGAATCTCCTGAATTGGCTATATCACTTTAATCTCAGAGGCTCCGTATAACAAAACTGAGAGATTAAAGATTTGGAAGATCTCATTCCCTGGTCGTAGTTACTTCTCTAATGGTGTGAAGAGGCACCACGACCAAGACCACGGCAGCTTATTAGGAGAAACTATTTAAATGGGGAGCACTTACGTTTGGTTTAGTCTGTGGACATCATGGTGGGAACACTGGGATAGGCAGGCAGGCTAGCACCTGGCTGGCCGCTGGAGCAGTAGCTGAGGGCTTACATCCCTGATCCAGAGCCAGAGAGAGCCAGCTCAGTGGTGCTGGGTTAAAAACCTCTGAAAAGGCTATACTGACTAACCCTTCCAACAACTGGGAACCAGATGCTCAAGCGACTGAGCCTGTGGCCCATTTTCATGCAAACCACCGCAGTGCTTTAAAGTCTTCAACTTTCTATTGACACTTTCAGCCTTGTGTTCCGCAAAGTCCGGAGACTGCTGGGTGGAAATATTCGCCTTTTATTGTGTGGTGGTGCTCCACTTTCTGCAGCGACGCAGCGATTCATGAATATCTGTTTCTGCTGCCCCGTTGGCCAGGGGTATGGACTCACGGAATCAACTGGGGCTGGAACAATTACAGAGGGTAGGTGCTATTGTCGGAGAGCCAGGCGGCCACTTGTGTCAGTGAACTGGGTATCGATGTGAGGGTGTGTGAAGGGCAGAGGTTCTGGGGAGTTGGAGTAGGCATGCCTGATTTCACAGAGACTCTCAGTTCCTAATGTTGACTCCAAACTACTTGAAACTTTTTTCCAGTGGCTGGAAAAGACTAAGAGAAGCTCTTGCCTGGGTACCTGGGTGTGTCTTAACTTCTTCCTAAGGGCATCTCTTTCTCTTAACCCTTTTGCTTAAATCTGTTTACAGCTATCTTTAATAAAACCCAAACTATGCTTCACAGATATAACAAGTACTACTTGTACAGTCAGATTCAGTAATAAGTGAGGTCTTTAAGAAAGTTCTCCAGCCAAGCAGTGTGCCTGGCTGAGCAGAGCGAGCCATCCATGGCTCACGTTTGTTTCTGAGGATTCTCTGGGGACGGGGCTGCTAAATAAGATTAGGATAACATCATTCTAAATCAGTTAGGGAAAGGAAGCAATTGGCTAACTGTTTTCAAATACTTTTTCTTCCTCTGTCTTTTAGTGTGGGACTATAATACCGGCAGAGTGGGAGCACCATTAGTTTGCTGTGAAATCAAATTAAAGAACTGGGAGGAAGGTAACAAACCTATTTTGTAGTCACAGAATACTAGTTTTTGTAAGATTGAAATGAGAAATGTACTGTATTTTCTTTGGTTATTTTAGAACATAGAAAATTCTAAGTGTTCATTATATTACCTGTGTTTTATCTAGACTTGAGCAGCTGGACTTAGTTTGCTTGCTTCAGAAATGATTCTTAAGAATAGAATTATTTTTATTTATGTGTATATGTGTGTGTGTTAGTGTGTAATTTGGTGTGTATAGGCCAGATGTAGATAATCATTTCTCAGGAGCCATGTCTACCTTGCATTCTTAGACTGAGGCTTGTGGGTTAACGTAGGGTGGCTGGCCAGTGAGCCCCAGGAATCTACCTGTCTCTACTTCGTGGGTTTTTGTCACTTAAACTCATATCTCTACTTGCACAGCAAGCTCTTTTCTTGACTGAGCTGTCTCCTCGGTCTGTGGCTCATTTTATTACGTAAATTCTAGTAAAATGTGAAACTTGTGAAATGTGTTAAGTGAATAGTGTTATTAAGTTAGGAAGGACAGCAAGATATTTCATAAAGGCACTTGTCTCTGATCCTCAAGATCCGAGTTCAATCCTTAGAACCCACATGATTGTAGGATAGAATTGACTTTCAAAGTTATTTTTTGATGTTTACACATATATGTAGTTTATGCACACACACATACAGGGGGTGATAGATATGATAAAAGAGTGGTCACACTTTATTTTGTAGAAGAAAAAAAATCACATTTATATCATGCATATTTTTATTTTTTTTCCCTGAGGGCTTCAAAGTTTTTGGAAGGAAAATTTTTACAATAATTTCTTTAAAAAGTTTATTGTTGGGCTGGAGAGATGGCTCAGCAGTTAAGAGCACTGACTGTTCTTCTAGAGGACCCAGGTTCAATTCCCATCATCTACATGGCAGCTCACAACTGTCTGTAACTCTGGTTCCAGGGGATCTGACACCCTCACACTGACGTACATACAGGCAAAACACCAATGAACATTAAATAAAGATACATTTCATTTATTCATTTATTTATTGGTTTCTTTCAAGATAGTTTCTCTGAGGAGCCTTGGCTGTCCTGGACTCATGTTGTAAACCCGGCTGGCCTCGAAATCAGAGATCTGCCTGCCACTGCGTCCCAGAGTGCTAGGATTACAAGTTTGTACTGCCACGCCTGGCTAAAAAGAAAGTTTAAAGTTTGTTGTTTATTCTATTTTGAAAAACCATTGTAAAATGTTTGTCATATTAAAGCATATAGACTGTCTGTGATTTATTGAGACATACCTTTCTTTTTAAAGGTTCTAAGGCTCTGAGAAAATTTCTCAATTGTTTTTAGTGTAAGTTTAGAAATGGATTCAATAAATTTAAGCCCAGAGTTAGTCAGAAATGATCTGAAAGAACAAACTTCTAAGTATATAATATAGTATGAAGGGTTTGTTCTATTATGTGGCAGCACATTTATCATCCAATAGCATGATATATGGACTGAGTAACAACTTGGTAATTATTTTACATAATAGGTGGAGGATGCTGGGTTTTAGAATGCGCTTTTTCTTGGAAGAGAGTAGCTTACAAGCATGGATAGTCATTATTGAACAACTGAACTTTTGTCTGTGATAATGTTTAGTCACGGTGTCTGCTTTGTTTCCCTTGGAGACTAATTGGTTAAAATAAAGTATCTGTACTTAGAAACTGATAGTTTTGAATTTTTATGTAATAACAATAAAAATATTAAAAAATATAAAATAAATAAAATACATATTTTGTGCCTATTAGGTGGCTACTTTAATACTGATAAACCACATCCCAGGGGTGAAATTCTAATTGGTGGCCAAAATGTGACAATGGGGTACTACAAAAATGAAGAAAAAACAAACACTGATTTCTTTGAAGATGAAAATGGACAGCGGTGGCTCTGCACTGGAGATATTGGAGAGTTTGACCCTGATGGTTGTCTGAAGATTATTGGTGAGTCATTTAGTCCTTTTTTTATTTTATATTATGTGTATGACTGTTGCGCCTCCATGTAAGAATGTGTACTACCTGTGTGCGTGATGTCCATGGAGGAATAGAAGGGGGTGCCAAATCCTTTGGAGCTGGAGCTACATGTGGGTGCTGGGAACTGAACCCAGGTCCTCTGCCAGAGCAGTACATGACTTTAAAAGCTGAGCTGTCTCCTCAGGCCCTGAATCCTTTCTAAAGTGAGTGTTCCCCAAAAGACTTTAAAAGATGTTCCTGTCCTCAGAGAGTGCAGAGTTATGTGAAACTTCCTGGGGAGACACAAACAGATAACTACTTGTCTCAGATATGGAACGATGACAGATAAAGTACTGGTATAACCAAGTCCAACTTAGTGCACTAATGAGTTTCATCAGAGTTGCTTATGGAGTACAGGTGAGGGACTACTTATCAAAGAAGGAATGGCTAAAGACAGATGCTTCAGCAAAAGTCCACTCCAGCATGAGTGAGAGCTCACAAAAACTTGCTGGCAGCTTGACAACTTGAAGTGGTCTCTTCTTGGCCGCTCAGTTGCTCTGAACCTGGGCAGCGTGGCTTATCTGAGAGTGTCTCTTAGTAGCCTTTCCTGCTTATACAAGCTTGAGGGAGGAGTCTAGTGCTTCAGGTGAGTTGCAGGAGCTTCCTAGAGCAGTGGTTCTCTACCTTCCTAATTCTGTGACCCTTTAATTCAGTTCCTTATGTGGTGGTAACACCCAACCATAAAATTATATTTGTTGCTACTTCATAACTAACTTTGCTACTGTTATGAATTGTAATGTAAATATCTGTTTTCTAATGGTCTTAGGTGACCCCTGTGGAAGGGTCATTTGACCCTCAAAAGGCTCTTGACCAACAGGTTGAAAACTGCTGTCCTGGAGCTTTCTAGTTATTTCCTAAGTGAGCCTACCTTTGTAACATTGTAAGTCTTGAGGAGCTTTCCTGCAGGATGAAAAGTTTCATTGAGAATTTTAACTTGTAGGAAAATGCTGCATAGCACCTGGTCATGGTAACTTGAAGACCAGAAGGAGATGAGAGGCTTCCTTTCATCATCTCCACATCACTGTTTCATAGTCCACTAATAGAGATGTGTCTCAAAATCTTTTTTTTTCTGTCCATCTTTCCACACATTTGGAGGTCAGACCTATACCTTCTGCCACCCTGTCATAAGGATTTTATTTCTGCTGCTACAAATCTCTCCAAAGTTTTTCACATTGTTCTAACCTCATTGTTCTAAGAAAAACCTTTAATGGCAGCTGGAAATCCAGTTCAAGGTGCCTCTGTTAGACAGCCATCATTCACCTCCCTGCCTCTTTTGATTGTTTCTTTCCTCTTTTATGCCTCAGTGATGTGAGGTGACATAGCCCTTGCCAGTGGTGTTCTACCTAGACACTTCTTAATAGTGTCACAAAAACTCAGCCCCCACTCACAAGAATTTCTTCCCAGTCCATAGGTTAACTGTGTGGAATGGAATGCTGTTTTTGTCTTAATCTTCTCTCTAGGTAGTGTGAGTTTTCCCATTGCAAAGCTGTTTTACCTGCTGTGTGCTAGTGAGTGCCAGGAGCATATCACAGCGATTTATTTTTTGGTCTGATTTTATTATGTAATACCAACTTTATGGTCCCATCAATGCGGAGGAATTTTACTTCAGAACATGGCTGCTCTGGCAAGGGATCATATCCGAAGACCTTCTAGGTCTGTGTGATCCGCCTAGAATATAAATACTCCTTTAATCCAGGAGACAGAGGAATGTAGATCTGAGTTGAAGGCCAGCCTGGTATAGGGCAAGTTTCAGGTAAAGAAAAGTTTAGGAGTAGGCGTGGTGGTACATGTCTTTAATCCCAAGCAATGAAGGTAAAGTTAATTTGTAGAAGGAGGCACCTGTGTTTAGAAGTGATGCCTAATTTAATGGCAGAAAAGGTGACGAATCAGAGAAAGAATTGACAGAATAAGATACGCCCAACTCTTAGAAAGAGAGAGGAAAGGGAAGCTACTTAAGGGGCAGTGTAGAGAGGAAAAGAGGCAGGTTTGTTTTTTGTTTTTTTGTTTTTTTTTACTGAGTTTTACAGAGAGAGGTTGAATGAGAGAACAAGTTAGACACAGGTGAAGACAGAACCAGCCAGAGAATGAGAAGGAGCCAGAAGGTTAGAGAAGATTGCTTAAGTTAGTTTGAGGTCAAGCAGAGCAATTCAGAGGCTGAGAGAAAGGCCAGATGAATAAGTCAGCTGGGAGAGGAGTTTGAGCCAGAAGAGCTGAGTTGAACCAGCTAGGCCAGAGCATAGTAAGAACAAGAAAAAGGGTAAGTAGTAAATCTCAGAGGCTGAAAACCTAGGCCTAGGTTAGATTGTACAGGAGCTAAAAGCTTCCAGGATTAGGTCAAGGTTAGCAGAAGGATTCAGTAAGCCTCCAAGACAACCATTGAAACAGTAAAAGTTCATTTTACACAGCAACGCTTGTTTTAAATAACTTGGTGACAGTATTTCTGTGCTTAAGGTGTTAACTACTGTTCTTAGTGTTTCTGCCTTTGTTCTGTGCAGATCGTAAAAAGGACCTTGTGAAACTACAGGCAGGAGAGTATGTTTCTCTTGGGAAAGTAGAGGCAGCTTTGAAGAACCTCCCACTGATAGATAACATTTGTGCATATGCAAACAGGTAAGCACATGGAGTCTGCTGAGTTTACAGAAGTTGATGGGTATTGCAGCCATGAGCAGTTACAGCCCACTTGGGCCACTGTGAAGTCACTCTAAGAATTCTGATTTATGGGAACACCACCTTCTCTTTACAGCTGCTTTACATCCCTAGGTAAGTGTTCTGAATGACAGGGTTGAGGAAAATAGTTCTTCTGGCTGCCTTAGCACTCCTAGCTACCTGCCTGTTCACACAGGGAAGCAAGGGGAATACGCAGTGTCTTCCTGCAGTCCGCTCTTCCTGTCCTTCTGAACTGCAGCTTGAGCATGCTTACTGCTGATCCTGGCTTACCACAGCCTCCCAGCCCATGGTAACATAGGCGGCAGTGAAAGAAGTGTACATTTAGAAGCCTAGAGCTGTATTGGGAACTGTGATGGATTCTGAGATTGGATTTGGCTGCATTTTTTGTAACAGTAAGCAAAGTAGCGATTCTTCTCTGGTAATCATGATCACATACCTATGAGTAAGCCAAGAATCCTGTCTGTAAACAGGATGGACATTGAATGTAGGAGAAAACAAGCAACAGGACAGGAGCCTACCACAGAGGGCCTCTGAAAGACTCTAACTAACACTGTATCAAAGCTGATATTAAGACTCAAAACCAAGCCATCGCCAGAGTGCAGGGAATCATATGAAAAAAGAGGGAGTTAGTAAGATTTGGCGAGGACAAGAGCTCCACAAAGACCAAGTAGAGGAGGGCACAGGGGTCTTCTATGAGACTGTTTCTCTAACCAAGGACCATGTATGGATACAAACTATAACCCCTTCTCAGATGTGGCCCATGGTAGCTCAGTACCCAACTGGGTACCCTAGTAAGGGGAACAGGGACTATTTGGGCCATGAACTCAATGGCTGGCTTATTGACACACCCCCCCCCCCCATACCTACCCCACGGAGGAGCAGCCTAACTAGATCCCAGAAGAGGACATTGCAGCCAGCCCTGAAGAGACATGATAAGCTAGGGGCAGATGGAAGTGGGGGAGGTCCTCCCCTATCAGTGGACTTGAAGGGGGGCAGGGAGAAGATGAGGGAGGGATGGGGAGAGCGGGAGGGAATGAAGGAGGGGGCTACAGCTGGGATACAAAGTATAAAACCTGTGATTAATACGAAAATAAATAAATTACTTATAAAAAAAAAAGAATCCTGTCTGTAGCAGTTGACATAGTTACAGGTGTGATAGCTTAGGGTTTGGGGTAACCCCAAGTGGTAACTGAGCTTCTGGTGGAATAGCTGTCTTCTGAAATATCACAGATTTTGGAAATGGTAGATTTTGTTGTTTTGAGACAGGGTCTAGCTGCATAGCCCTGGCTATCCTGGAACTAATTCTGTAGACTGAGCCACCCTTAAATAACTGTACCTGCCTCTGCCTCCCAAGTGCTGCTTGAATTAAAGGTGTACACTACCACATCTGTACCAAGATGATGGATTTTAAACTATTTGTATAGACTTTACCAGTTAGCACCCTGTAGTTAGACTCATCAGTGACTCTGCACTTCAGTCAGCCATTTGTTTTCTTCAGCATTGTTCCAGAGCTGGGTTTTATTTATTTAAGAGTAACTCCAAATGTTGCTTTCTTCTTCATGATGCAGACAGTTGTTCAGGTTCAGGCTGGCCTTGAGTTCACAGCAGCCCTCCTGTGGTCTGAGCTCTCCAGTGTGGGTCCACAGGCTGTCTGCCCAGCATCATCCTGTGTTGTACTTTGCACAATAACACCTGTCTTTGTGCCCACCAAGTTCCTTTGATGATGTAAACTCTCCTGATAAGAGAAGAAAATGAGCATTGTCATTGGCTAGCCTGGAACTCAGATCTGTTGTCTCTGCTTTCCTTCTGAGTACTGGGATTAAAGGTGTGAGTCACCTGGCTCATCACATGATTTTGACTTGCTGCTACATTTCTGTAGAAACATAATTTACAGGCTTGCTTTATTTTTTTATCTTGTTTCCATTAATCTACTAATCATTTCAATGATGACTTGAAAAGAATGCAGTTTTCCTTTTAAACGGCATACATTAATTACTACAAAGTTAGATACACTTAGAATTTGCCAGGTTGAGTTTCCTTGCAGTGAAGGGTAGAGCTCTCATGTACTATGAACTAAGTGTTAGTAAAAGGCATTGCATGAAATAAGTGTGACAGTGTGGCTATATATTTCTGTGCTTTTTTTCATTAGTAAAGAGTTGGCTATAGAGTGCTGAGGCAATCTGTTGCATTAGTAAGCAAAGTTCATATTACTTTGGTCCTTGGCTAAGTTATTCTTTATGTGTTTCAGTTACCATTCGTACGTAATTGGATTTATTGTGCCAAATCAAAAGGAACTTACAGAGCTAGCTAGAACGAAAGGATTTAAAGGGTCTTGGGAAGAGCTGTGTAACAGCAGTGAAATGGAAAACGAGGTCCTTAAAGTGCTTTCTGAAGCTGCTATTTCAGGTGAGTGTTCTGGCAAACTGATTCCTAGAACTGAGATGGGAAAAATATATGCATGTATCTAACCTGTCAGTGTTGTAAGGGTCAGAATGCTTCCTTCCCTGCCTGGAAAACTGTTCCCACCATTTAAGCCCCTCTGCAGGATATGCGGTACCTACTCCTACTAAACTTTTTTTTAAAATAAAACAATTTATTTTAAATAAATTTAAAATAAAATAAATCTTTAAAATGTGTACATGGCACTATTATAATAGCTGTGTAATGTGGAATTTATTAGTGTCTTAGTTGCTTTTCTTGTTGCTGTAATAAAGTACCCTGCTAAAAGCAACTTAAGAGAGAGAGAGTTTATTTTAGGTCACAGTTCAGGCTATAGTCCATCATGGTTGTTGGGGTTTGTCATTGTGGCAGAAAGCAGAGAGAGATGAATGTTGGTTTTCAACTAGCTTTCCCTGTTTTTATGTTGCCTGGGAAATGGTACCACTCACAGTGTGCACATCCTTCCACCTTAGTTAACCCAATCAGGATAATCTCCCATAACCATTCTCAGAGACCCATTTTCCAGGAATTCTAGATCCTGTCTGTCTGTCTGTCTGTCTGTCTGTCTGTCTGTCTGTCTGTCTGTCTGTCTGTCTGTCTGTCTGTCTGTCTGTCTGTCTATCTATCTATCTATCTATCTATCTATCTATCTATCTATCTATCTATCTATCTATCTATCTATCTATCTATCTTTAGTTTCCTGAGGCAGAGTTTCTCTGTGTAACCTTGATTGTCCTGAACTCAATTTGTAGACCAGGCTGGCCTTGAACTCACAGAGATCTGCCTGTCTCTGCCTCTGAGAGTTCAGGGATTACAGGCATGCTCTACCACACCTGACTTCTAGATCTTATTAAGTTGACAGTATTAAGCACTGCAGTCAGAAAATGACAAGTTGGGATTTATAGTCTCTTGACTGTTCTTTTAGCCTTCATATTCTGCCTTCACCTTTTCTCTGCTGTTCTCTCCAGTCCTCCCAAATAATTCTTTTTGCTTTCATGTCATGCATATTCTGTCCCTTTTCTTCTGCAACTCTAGGTTTCTTATCTCTCCCTCACAGTCCCCTTATTGCATGTCCTACATGCACATAGAAATTTAAATTATATTACATATGTGAAGAAAACATGTAATGCTTGCCTTTCTGAGTCTAGTATATTTTGTTTGACTCGTTTTATCCATTTTTCCTGAAAATGTCATAATTTCATTCTCCTTGAAGTAAGATTTCTCCCTTTTCTTTCCTCTTGGATCCCAGTCCCTGGAAATATGTGTTGTAGAGTGATGTGTGCATGGTAGTGAATCTGTGTGCTCTTCTACCTGTATAACCAGTATTGCATGCTGCCCTTTTCCAGCCTGATAATGGGTTGGACACCCAAATAAATGCAGTTGTTTTAATGACAGAACTGCCTTTCTTTTATTTTGTACCTACATCATTTATTTATTCTCCTATGGAAAAATAACTTAAGTGGGTTTTGCTAGTATAGTTCTCATATTTCAAAAACTTTTATTTTTGACTCTCAGAAGTGAGACTGATGCTGACGGGTTGGCTTGTTCTGTTGGGGATTTGGTGGGTATGCCTCGAAGAACTCTACTGTTTTCTGAGAACCTTGAGTACATTTCTAATGAGCATGGGTTCTTATTGTATCTTTTGTTTTCATCATTTTAGCAAGTCTGGAAAAGTTTGAAATTCCAGTGAAAATTCGTTTGAGCCCTGACCCATGGACTCCCGAAACTGGTTTGGTGACGGATGCCTTCAAGTTGAAACGCAAGGAGCTTAAAACACATTACCAGGCAGACATTGAGCGCATGTATGGGAGAAAATAAGTAGTTTTGCCATCAGTTTGCTACAGCGAGCTCAGATCAAATAGGAAAATACTTGAAATGTATGTCTCAGGCCGAGGCAAACTCCATTCCTCATATTAGACCCAGCTGTTACTTCCCACTACATCACCATTTTTAACTGACAGGATTAGTAAAATATTAAGACAGCAAACTTGTGTCTGTCTCTCTTTCTTCCCCCTCCTACAGTTTGCTTTGGCATCTATGACTGTGTTTGTCAATAGAGTTTTTCTGAATCATATGGGGGAAGCAGTGATTTTAAAACCTCAAGTTTTTAAACATGATTTATATGTTCTGTACAATTGTTCAGTTTGTAACTTTTTAAAGTTTGGATGTATAGAAGGATAAATAGGAAATATAAAAATTGGTTATTTGGGGGGCTTTTTTACTTATTGTATTTAAAAATAAAAGGGTATCAATGTGAAATTATGTAAATTTTAAATGCTTATGAATCAAGTCATTGTTGAACAAAAGATTTGTTGCTGTGTAATTATTGTCTTGTATGCATTTGAGAGAAATAAATATACTCAGACTTATGTTTTAAGAAATTGAGACCTTGCCTGACATTGTTGGTTTTATATATTTATTTTTGTACTGGGAAAACAGTTTGCTCGGCACTGAATGAAATGAAATAGCAAGAGAGGGATGCAGCTCAATGACAGAAATAACGCAGCAAGTGTAGCTAGCACCCGCTGACTTACTTGAGGAGCTTGTCATTAGCATGCTCAGTGTTTGCTGGGTAGCTTCTCAGTAAAGCTGAGTAAAGGCACAATGTGAGTGAATAAATGACGGCACTGTGCGTGCTGTGCTGGCACTGGTGGCCTTTAATCCCAGCGCCCAGCCAGACATTTTCCTTAATCTCAGTTACTTTAGGCGTCAAGGTTGTTTTTTTTTTTAAGGAGGTTATATACAATGAAAAGAACTTGAGAATGAGATATGTATAGGTGAGGTTTATGTGTGTGTCAGATTGGTAGAAGTGCTGGTGTGTTGCTGGTGAGAAGAACCAGGTTCTTTGGAGTTTCGCTCACATGACAAACTACTTGTTAGGAGACCTCCCAGGACAGTATTTTGTGTTTTGGATATGTTGTTGAAATTTAACTGTTTGGAAAAACTTTTCCAAGGAAGGAAAAGTGGAGTGGTTCATCACCCACAGGCAGCCTCAGAGGACCAGATGCCCCCTTCTGGCCTCTTCAGTCACTGTACTCATGCACACACACACCTAAAGATTTATTTTTGTTTTTCTTTTTAAAAAATTGTTATTTATTTTGTATTTCAAGTCAGGATTTCTCTGTGTAGCTTTGGCTATCCTACAACTCACTCTTGTAGACCAGGCTGGCCTGGAACTCAGAAACATCCATCCGTCTCTGCCTCCTGAGTGCTGGGATCAAGGCGTGTGCTACCACTGCCCTGCTAACAGTAAGTTATTTTTTACAAAATTATTTTCAACACAATGGAAGGCAGCCATTGGATATAGATATTCTCTACCTACTGTGGGTTAATTTTCAGCTCCCAGCAGTGTGCTATAGAGAAGCTTTATTTCTACACTTTGACAGGGTTTGCTGATGCTACAACAAAACTGAAAATGGCACATTTTCTACAGCTAGATCTGTGAGCTTTCATTGAAGCCTACAGTGTTTGTAAAGTTTGTGATTTTTCAGCACTGCTCAAAAATGGATGAATCTGGGTTAACTACTGCTGATAAAATGCTGTGTTTTAAAATTAAAAAATAGTCCTACAACTTTTATTAGAGAATCTGATGTGTGAGTTCCTATTCTAGGAAGATTGTGTCCATTTGCTCTAAAGAGGAGCCACTGTTACATACTGCACACTGCAGACCACACTCTAGGGCAGCGATGCATCCTGCCTTGATCTGCTGCTTGTCTACTGTGACCTTATTTCCTGTGTGTTCTGGCTATTGCTGTTTTCTGCTCAAGAAAGTACGCATCCTAAAGGAGTCCTTTGTAATGACATGAAGTTTGAAGAATAAAGATACGTAAGAGCTTCTTGTAAACTGTGATGTTTTGCCTAAAGAAGGAAAAACCCTATAAACGTCAAGCTTTGACATCTTGAAGTATTGGTTGAAAGAGGAGTTTGAAGAATTTTTCTTCATGGCCTAGCAAAATTGTGTTCTTAATTATTTTCTAGCATTCTTGAGTTCCAGCTTCTCTCTAGTGTACTTTTAGTTCTTTTTCACCCCTTTGGTTTTGACTTTACATATCTGTGTTACAGTACTGATAAACATGAAAATAGTAAATTTACTGTTAAACTTTGTTGGATAAAAATAATTTTTTTCCAACTTTCAATCCTATGCTTATGGTAGGATGAATGTATAAAGTCAATTTCTCAGGTGCCAACTCCGCCTTGTCAGTCAATGTTTATTTCTGGTAATATCAGGTATATGTCACTTGAAAGTAACTCATTTTTAAGTTTTTAAATTTTTTGTGTGTATAGATGCTTTTTTGGCATGTATGTATGTATGTTTGTATGTGTACCATAAAGTAAGTACAGTGCTCTCAGAGGCCAGAAAGGGATGTTGTATGCCCTGGAACTGGAGTTTAAACAGACAGTTGTGAGCCACCGTATTAGTGTTGGGAACTGAACCCAACCCCTGGAAGAGCAGCCAGTGCCCTTAACAGTGGAGCTGTCTCTCCAGCCTCAACACTTTTTTATAAAAGCTTTTTTTTTTTTTTTAAGGTTATCCTGTGGTAACCCAGATAAGGTATTTTCAGGTAAGGATCTGGACTCCAGTCTCTTTTACTTGTTATTTGCACCAACAAAACACTGGCATCTTATTTCTCAACAACTTTGCTCAGAATATTTTAAAACAGGATTGCACTGCATCAAATTCATATCCATCGCTCAGGCAAAATACCTCGGAAAGTCAAGTTGAGGGAAAGTTTGATTTGGCTCACGGCTTTAGAAGTTTCAGTTCATGATTTTATTGATCCTGTGGTGGGACAATATGAAATTACCCTGTGGTGGTCAGGAAGAAAAACATGGAAAGGTTTTCCCACACCTTCATATAAATGTTCCCAGCAGCCAAACATACTTCCACAAAGCCTCAGCTACCTCCCTGAAGTACAGCTGGGGTCTAACCCAGCAAAACCTATGAGGACACCTACCATCCAAAAGGTGACAGATGAAGACATACTGTAATAGACATGCACGTGCATGCACACATATATGGCTTGGTTTCAGTGATGAGTTCATCCTGATATGGCAAAAACATCCTGTTTGAGAGATTACTTTTAAAAATACATATTCTTTAGGAATTTCATACAATGTATTTTGACTATGTTCATCCTGTATTCCTAACCGCCTAGATGTATCCCTTCCTGGCTATTTCCTTATAAATGTAAGCTAAGGACCTTTGCAGTAAACCCAGTGCTTCCACATGCTGTGTGGCCTCCAGAGCTCTTGTGGAGTCAGTGAATGAGTTAACATACAGTGCTTTGTGTTTAAGGTGCTATGTGAGCTTTTCAGGCAGCCCTTATCCATCTAGTGTTCTTGACTAGTGACACTTTGGTAATGAGACTAACTTTGAGACACAATCAGAGGCAACTTCTGCCATTGGTGGTTCCTTTTCATATCAGTCCTCATTTCCTTGTGAAGAAAGGACAAGTTTTTCTCCCATGTGGGTTTTGTTATCAAAAACAAGATGCCCAGCTTGAAGACTTCCTCAAATCTTATATGCCCTCCATAGAAACTTTGTTTCTAGTATGGCTCTGTGGGTGTTGCAAATGTGTTGGAACAGATTTTCTTTATGGAGGGTTTCCTCAGATGGGAAGGGGGACCACCCACAGCCACAGCTTTCCCTATGCCTTCACAGTTTCTTCTTACTATGAATTCTTTTATGCTCAGCCAAGGGCTGTAGTATAGAGGAATTTTTAATTCAGAACATGGCTGCTCTGGTAAGAGATCACATCCAAAGATATTTTAGGTCCGTGTGATATGGTTGGAATACAGACATGCCTTTAATCTCAGGAGACAGAGGCAAGTAGATCTCTGAGTTCAAGCCCAGCCTTGTATGAGGCAAGTTTAAGGTGAAAAACAAACAAACAAACAAAAGCTTAGGTCCAGTTGTGGTCATACATGCCTTTAACTGAAGAACACAGGAAACAGCAGCATACACATCTCTGAGTTCTAGTCAATAATCTGAGAGTCAGTAGAGTTGAGTTCATGGTGGTTCAGTTTGTGGAATTCAGAGGCAGTGTTACTAGGAGAGTTTTACAGAGATAGGTTGAAGAGAGAACAATCTAGACACAGGTAAAGACAGAATAAGCCAGGGAATGAGAAGGAGCCTGAAGATTAGAACAGACTTCTAGAGTTAGTTTGAGGAGAAGCAGAGCAGTGCAGTCAGAAGCTGAGAGAAGCCAGTTTGAACCAGTCAACTTGGAGAGGTGTTTGAGCCAGAACAGCTGAGTTGAACCAGCCAACTAGAGTTCAAAAAGAGTTAGAAAGGGTGAGCTTATTCAGCAATCTCACAGGCTGAAAACATTCTAGGCCTAGATTAGATTGTACAGAGGCTAGAAACTTTCAGGACTAGGCCTAGGTTAGCCTCCTTCGAGACTGCAACTACATCAGGTGAAGATACATTTACAATATAGGCATTAGGAACTGAACCTGGATCCTCTGTGAAAGTAGTAAATGCCCTCAACTTCTGAGCCATCTCTCTAATCCCGTATTTGAAGCTTTTCAACACCTAGCCTCAATTTACCTGTCTAGTCAAAGAGAACTCTTTTTTCCTTACGAAAACCTTCTGTTCCAGTCAGATGAATAAGTGGGGGACACAGAGTCTGAAGATATCATGGACATGAGTTCTGCTCTCAACCATCTGGCGATGTGATACATAAATGCATCTCTTGCCTCATCTGGGCTGAGGATCCTGGTTCATGAGAGCTGTGAGGAGGTGGAGAGGACTCCATTGAGTAGGAAGGAGTTCAGACTGGTGGTTGTGGAAGCTGATGCTGGAAACTGTAAATCCCAGACTTTACCATTTCTATACAACAAACAATGCTGTTTCCTGGTCCAAATCTTTGAATTGCTGCTGTGCTGTGTACCTGGATACACGGCATTGGTCAGAATCTTGTGCAATTTTCAAAGCTGATGGAATAATTCCCTCTTTCTTGCAGACTTCCTCATGATCTGAGTCCTCTGTCCAGATGCACCTTTGAATTCTCACTGTCCTGTATTATGTCGTCAATAACTTCTTTGCCTTCTCTTTTCTAAGTTCTGCCAGTCTCCTACTGAGTCTGCAGAATGGCCTTCTAGGTTTCCTGTCTTTTCTGTCTCTTGTTTCTTTCCTTTTCCTGTCTATGTTTTGGATCTAAATAAATTTTCCTCATTGTACTGTTTGAATATTTCTCATAGCTCTTTTATGAAAGAGGGGCTTGCCTTGTTTTTACTCCCTTGATATAATATCTTATTTTTGTTTTACGGACATAATTATTACAGGTTTAAAATTTTTAAAAAAGATTTATTATGTATACAGTGTTCTGCCTGCATGCCAGAAGAGGAGATCCCATTATGGATGGCGGGACTTGAACTCTAGACCTTCGGAAGAGCAGCAGTGCTCTTTACACTCTGAGCCATCTCTACAGCCATATATACATGTATACATATATATATATATACATATACATATATATATAATCATATATAAATATATGATATAAATACATAAATATATATGATTATATATGTATGTCACTGGCTTGAGCCATTAAAAATGGCTCAATCTATCCTGAAATGATTGATTGTCCTTGCACAAGTGTGAGGCAGTAAGAAGGTCACGTGTAGGGTTAAGTTCACGTGTTGGCTATGTGGCCTTGTGTTTGGGAGACTGAGGGAAGGGGATCCTGAATGTTAGAAAGTGGAGGTGCTTCCAGTGGGTCTACCTGATTTGATGAGAACATGAAGAGGAGATGGAGGCATGAGGCTGAGTGTCTTGTGGGTGCTCTGAAAAGATTCAGGTAGAAACCATGCAAAGTCCAGGGTTCTGTTTCATTGCCACCTCCACCCAGACTGTTCCTGAGAGCTGAGTCTCATTGGGGTTTGGCAGAGCAGGCAGGCTTTCCTGAAGGGTATCTCCTTTTGTGGAAACTGTAGACTACAAAGTCCTCTGAGGAGACTACACCTCTTCCGCCTTTTCCTATTCTTCCTCCTCCTACTTCTTTGCTTTGATTCTCCTCCCTGTCCCATATTTATGAGTGATAAATATTCCACATTCTTACTCTCTTTTAGAGGGCTTATATCTTTATTAACTTTTTCCTGTCATTTTACTGAAAACTCAGGTAAGAGTGTGATTAGACACACATTTCCAACCTTCCCAACCTTCTGTTTTTTAATGATGTCTCACTTATAGGGTGTTGTGGTATAGACCTTTAATCCAGTACTTGGGAGGCAGAGGCAGGTGGATTTCTGTGAGTTTGAGACCAACCTGTTACCTGCCAGGCTGTTACCCATAGAAACCTTGTCTTGAAAAACCAGGTATATATATAAAAAATATATATATATATAATGTTATATAAATATGTATAAAATGTATAATATATATCACATATATAATTACAACATACATGTTATATGTACTATATAATACACAATATAGAATAATATATAATACATAATATAATATACAATATAGTATAGAATGTAATGTTATATATGTTAGATATATGTTTTATATATATTATGCATCATGCTTTATATTTATATCTAATGTTTCATTTTTACTAGACTGGTCTTTAACTTTCTTTGTAGCCAAGAATAGCCTTAAACTTCTAATTTTCCTGCCTCTATGTCTGGAGTGCTGATGTTGTAGGAATGTGCTACCATGCCTGGTTATCTGATGCTGGGCCTCTTGTACTTGGTGAGAATTCTACCAACTGAGCTGTGTTCCCAGTCCCTAGAATTCCCACTCTCTATATTACTTGTTGACTTAGCTACTCAAGTCAGCTTCCTGTTTAGGATTAGATTCTTTAAAGTGCTCAACTATATTATGGTTGGCAATGGAAAAAGACCTGGTTTTATTCTTTTTTTAAGAATGTTTATTAATTACACTTTATTCACTTTGTATTCCTCCTGTAGCTTCCTCCCTCCTCCCCTCCCAACTCCTCCTTTCCTCCCCCTTCTCCACACATGCCCTTCCCCCAGTCCACTGATAGGGGAGGTCTTCTTTCCTTCCTTCTGATCCTAGTCTATCAGCTCTCATCAGGAGAGCTTCCTCTGTGGCCTGGTAAGGCTGCTCTCCTGATCAAAGAGCAGGCCAATCAGTTCATGTCAGAGACAGTCCCTGTTCCCATTACTCTGGAACCCACTTGGACACTGAACTGCCATGGGCTACATCTGTGCAGGGGTTCTAAGTTATCTCCATGCATGGTCCTTGGTTGGAGTATCAGTCTCAGAAAAGACCCCTGTGCCCAGAATTTTTGGTTCTGTTGCTCTCCTTGTGGAGCTCCTGTCCTCTCCAGGTCTTACTATTTCCCACTTCTTTCATAAGATTCCCTGCACTCTGCCCAAATGTTGGCCATAAGTCTCATCATCTGCTTTGATACCCTGCAGGGTAGAGCCTTTCAGAGGCCCTCTGTGCTCCTGACTTGTTCCCTGTTTTCTCCTTCTTCTGATGTCCATCCTCTTTGCCTTTCTGAATGGGGATTGAACATTTTAGCCAGAGTTTTCCTCCTTGATTAGTTTCTTTAGGTGTACAGATTTTATTAGGTTTATCCTATATTATATGTCTATTATCCACTTATGAGTGAGTATATACCCTGTGTGTCTTTCTGCTCTGGGACACCTCACTCAGGATGATCTTTTCCAGTTCCCACCATTTACCTGCAAATTTCGTGATTTCCTTTTTTTTTTTTTTATTGCTGAGTAATATTCCATTGTATAGATGTCTTGGTTTTATTCTATTGACCTTTGTGTGGAAGGTCACCAATAGAGATGACTTCTTCATTGAGCATCATTGCTTTGCTTTATGCTTCTTGTTGTCATCAGTCTTCACAGAGGTATTTTCTCACAGAAGGGACTCATATCTGGAGAGGCATTTGGATCTCTACTGTGTGGTCTTTAATATTTTCAACCTGGGTCGTGCACAGCTACAGGAGTGGGATGTGATAAGAAAACGCAGCAAGTGCAGACACACGTGGTGCTTCAAAGTTGTGGTCCTCTTGGCCTCCTTTCCTTCTAGAAAACAGAGCTTGAGAGTCTTGTTCTCTGTTATCTCTTCTTTTGTTTGTTTTGGTTAGCTAGGGCAAGTAGGTTACTTCCTCATGGTATTTCCAGTTTTTTGAGCTGAAGGATTCTCCCCTTCTCCTGTGGGCAGTGCCTTCTTCCCCTTTCCCTCATTCATACCCAGTGTAGCTGGATATTCCCCCACCACCACTAAAACAAACAAACAAACAAACAACAAAAACAACCAGTGGTTGATTCCAGCACATCCAAATAAAAACCATGAATGAAACATCATGATATGGTTCTCAGCCCATAGGTCACATGTGGCTAATGGCTGTCTTCTGTTAACTGTCATTCCTATGGTGTCCGGGCTCCAAATTCATCTAATACATGACTTTTCCTGGCTTTGAAATGATTCATATTGATTAAAATGGGAAGAGAAACAGCCATTCTCCTACAATGAAAGTGAGGTCAGGAAGTACATTTTATAGACTATATTCTAAGTGCCATCCCTACAGGAATTTCTCAGGATAGTTAACAGGTCTATGATGGAGGTGACTCAGGAGGAAGCTATGAGATTCCTCCCTCTGTCAACTCATTATACCATTTCCCCTTTTCGTGCTACAATAATCGATAAAACCACCCCACTTTAGCTCACAAAGTCTATTGAACTCAATTCTTGAGCACAGTGAATGAACCTGCAGTTAAACAGCACTGTAGATAATATAGTACAGGCACGGGGTGTTTTGGAGGGGAGGCTGAATAACAGTTTGTAATAGTGTAATCAACATGGACGTAAATCAACTCATGAGGAATATGTTTATTTCATCTTACAGATTACAGTTCATCATTGAGGGAAGTCAAGGCAGGAATCCAAGGCATGGGCTTAAAGTAGAAACTTCCTTACTGCTTTGTTCCTGGGCTCACATCCATCTACCTTTTTTCTACACCTGCGTATGTCCACATACCCAGAGATGCTATGGTCCACCGTGGTCTGTGCACTCCTACACTAGTGACCAAGAAAATGCCTCACAGACTTGCCCATAATCCAATTTGATAGACAATTCCTTGACTGGAGTTTCCTCTTTTCAAGTGTGTCAAGTTGACAACGAAGGTTAGCCATCACAAGGCGTGTGTAGTAATGTTTTCCCATTTTTTTTTGGCCTTTCCTACTCTTCCCTGTCTATATATTTGTCTATCATTCTCTCTCCATCTTTCATCTATCTATCCTATTCTTTTCTGCTGCTTTTACCTATTAGAGTTTTCCTGTTGGAGCAATAAAATACTGTGACCAAAGCGACCAAATGATGAAGTGTTTTAATTTGGCTCATAGTTTCAGACATAGTCCATCAGGTACAGATGTCAAGGCAGCAGGAGCCTGAAGCAGCTGGTCATGTTATGCTCTCAGAGAAACAGAGCAATGAGTAGTCATGTTCAGCTGACTCCATTTTGAACAGTGAGGATTGCCAGCCCAAAGAATGGTACCACCCACAGATAAGATGGGCCACCCTGTAGTAATGGACACAGACAGTCCTCCACAGTATGCCTCTAGGCTGACTTCCAGGTGAGTCTAGATACTGTCAAGTCAATGATTAACCCCAATCTTCAAACCGGTTTACCTATTGATCTATGGGTTTGCTCCTTATTGTGGTGACATTGCCTTTCTTTTCCTACCTTCCTTCTTTTTCTTTCTTTCTCCCTTCCTTTCTTTCTCTTTCTTTTCCTTTTATTTCTGGGACATGATTTCTCTGTGTAGTCTTTTCTGTCCTAGAACTTATTTTGGAGACAAGGTCTCAAAGTCAGAGATTTGCCTTCCTTTGTTTCCCAAGTGCTGGGATTAACTATGTACACCACCAATATCGGGACACATACATGTATGTGTATACACATGTAAACATGTGTGTGTGTGTGTATATGTGTAGATACATACATATATTTAATATATATTTATATATACTAATTTGCACACACGAGTGTCTGTGAAGGTCAGAAGATGTTGGATCCCCCTGGAACTGGAGTTACAGCCAGTTGTGAGCTACTCAAGATGAGTGCTGGGAGTTAGACAGGTTCTCTGGAATAGATCCTAACAGCTGAGCTATCTCAGCAGCCCCTGCCTTTCATTTTGAACAGAAACTCTACACATAACAAAGACTCCCCTTCCACCTCCTCAAAGCCCTAAGTGTTCTCTGTAGATTCCCTTATTTTAGGAACTTCAGTGGAGATGCGTTTGCCCTTTCCAACCTGACTCATCTGGTACCACTGATACCTTCAACTTCCCACTGTAATGAGCACCAGAACTTCTTTCATTTTTTAAAGATTCATTTTTATATTTGTGTCTCTGTGTTTGTATGCTGTGTCTCTGTGTGTGTGTGTGTCTGTGTATGGAGGGGTAGTGTGTGCACGAGGCATGTGCCCACAGAGGTCAGAAAGTGAAGTTGGGTTCCCTGGAGCTGGGGTTATATAGGGTTGTGAGCTACCTGACATGGGTGCAGGGGACTGGACTTTGGTTCTCTGTTAGTGGCCTTAACTGCTCAGCACATCATTTCTCCAGTGTCCTCCTTGTTTCCCTTTAAAAACATGATGATAACCATCACACATATCACATTTTGTTTATTCAGTCACTCGGTAATGGGCATTTCTGGTGTCTGCACCTTCATCAGTGCAGACTTCTGTTAGAGTTCTGGCCTTCACTTTGTGGCGTGCATCCAGGAGTGGGATGAGGGACTACATGGAAATTCTGTGTTGAGCTTTTTGAGGCTTCACCAAACTGCTCTTCACAGCTCAGCAAATCATTTCACAGGGCAGGACATGGAACCCAGAGAGGTTAAGCCCAAAGTCACATAGCTGGCTGATGAAGAGAGTAATTCAATTTCGGTGCCTGTCATGTGCCTGGGCTGTGCTTTCTACAGCTCCCCATTACTGTGGATTTTCTTCCTTCCCCTTCCGATGGCAATTCAGATATACCAGCTTGAAGTTGAAATCTTAAGACTCTGCTCCATTTCATTTCTTCTATAGATATTGCTAAATTAAAATAAGTCTCCAAAATCTCGGCTAACACGATTCTTTCTCATAACTCAGGAATAAGGTCTTTTCAAATGGTTTGGTCTCATGACCACAAGCTGCCCCATTCAGTCTTCAGCCCTTTCCCCAGCAGCTTTTGATGGCTGTTGCCAAGACGGGCCGAGCTGAGCTAACTCAGCTATTCCCTGGCCTCCTCTCCCTTTTCTATCCTACACACGATGTGAATTCTGTGCTGTCACATACAGCTAGGAAGGTGAAGCATAAAGTGTTTCGTATGCCCGTGAAGCCGAATTTGGAGCCCCCCTGGCCGCTGTCACAGACCTATCCCTTCATGTCCACGTACCTCACTATACAACTTGCTTTCTAATGAACCTAGACTTTCACCTCTGCCCTTTAAACAAGGACCTGCAGGTCAGCTGCTGGTCATAATAGCCAGCATGACTGAACCTCTAGCTTGATGGTTACACCTGCTAGGAGTGTTTATACCTAGCACTTGGGTTCTGACGCTGGAACGAAAGGCATATGTTAGGACGCCTCAAGCTGGAGCATCAGGCTTGATTTGGGAGGGCCGCCAACTTCCCACCTTGCTCCTCTTCCCCGCCAAGGGCTTCCTGATTTGGAGGGTGTATGGACGCATGGAGGCCTGCTTGCTGGGCCGGGAAGAAATACATTTTTCATAAGAGTGATAATCACTAACTTGAAACACTTCTAGCCAAGTAATGTTTGGAAACCGAGGCCTGGCGCGGGGATGAGGTGAGGTCCTTTGGGATAGGGAAGGGACCTCAAGAAGCAGGCATTTCTCACGCGCATGCGTGGAAACAGGAAGTCGGCTTCATCGTAATTGTCGTTTCATAGTCGTCCACTAGATGGCGGCAGAACTCTGCTCACAGCGTCGTAGCGTCCCACAGCCACCAGTCTGGAAGAGGCTGGGTTGGTTGGATGAAGCCTTTACTGTCATCACAAGATACCTGACATTTAAAGCATTCTGCTTGACTATCCAGTGAAAAGCCGAGCTCCTAGTAAACTAAATGAAAGGCGTAGGGAAGCTCTCAGGACCGTTTCTGACCCGTGCAAGAGGTCAATGTCAGATAGGGAGTTGATTACGGGGTTGTATTTTGTGGTGGTGGGGGGGAGTATAAACTCCTGTTCAAAGGTAGTCTTGTTCAGCAAATTGGACGTTTTCTATGAATGGTACTAAGCTGTGCTCAGTGGCGACAGTAGTTAAAAACAGGCGGTCTTTGGAGAGCTTGCATCCTACTGAGACACAACAGCTTAGATACAAAAAATCACCTGTGTGTCCGATTGAGCAATGAATACTCTGGGAACATCAGGCGGGAGTTTAAAAGAATGTACCTTTGAACTATGGTCACAGGAGAGCTCCTGAGACGGGACCAAGGAAGCCGGGCTGGGGGGTGGGCAAGGTGAGGCTGGAGAGCAGGGTATGAGTCAGAGAGAGGCTGGGGTGAAGAGGAGGATCTTAAAAACGATTCTTTTCTAAGCATGTATTAACTGTATGTTATAATTGGTTTTATCGTTCATTCTCTGCATGTACATATTTTGATCACATTTACCCCCTGTTACCGTCATCTGTCCCCTCCAACTCCTGATTATCATTTTCCTCTTCTTAATTAGTTCCCAGTCTTTCATGATTATTTTTTAAACTTCATGTGTTTAATTCCAGTTATTCACAGTTATTTATTATAGTGGTTGTTCCACTGAAGAATGTGTTTCTTGAGAAAAGGGGAATTTTGAAGCAGAAGGACAATATTAAACCTTGTAGGAGAGAGGGTAATGACCAGCACCCTACAAACCAGCCGTCAACCATGTTAGCCAAACCAGCATCCAGCCAGGTCAGCACTCTACCAAACCAGCATCCAGCCAGTCAGGGCCTAGCCAGGCCAGCACCCAGCCAAAACAGCACCCAGTCAGGCCAGCACTCTACAAAATCAACACCCAGCCAGACCAGCTCTACCAAAATAGCACCCAGCCAAGCCAGTACTCCACCGGGCCAGCACCCTACCAAACCAGCACTCTACCAAACCAGGCCAGCACCCAGCTGAAACAGCACCCATCCACCCAGGGCAGTACTTTATCAAACCAGCACCCAGCCAGGCTTTCTCAGCCTTTGCCCATCCCATGCTTGTGATTCTTTGCTGTCCGGGCCATAAGAGAATGCATAACAGCTTCCAGCCTATCCATCTTCCTGCCTATCCATCTTCCTGCCTATCCATCTTCCTGCCTATCCATCTTCCTGCCTATCCGCCTTCCTGCCTATCCGCCTTCCGTCCACTAGGTGCCAGTGGCACGGCTGAGCTGGGCTTTGGAGGTTGGGTGCAATATTAATGGGAAGTAGCTAGAGTGGAGTGGCTACTCAGCCAGGGAAAACAACCTGACATTTGACAAATGTCTCGGTGTGGAGACCAATGTCCCTTTCCAGAGTCATGGAAACCATTTTATCATTTCCCTGCTGCCCTGCCTTTGGCCTAGGCGCAGTTTCCATGACATCTGCCTTGCGGCAGATGGAGGCTGGAGCCAGAGGCTAAGTGATTTTTAAAAAAATTAGGGAGGTTCAAGCACGATGATACATGTTATACAACTAAAAATAAACGTTAAGAAAGGAAAACTGCTTTCTTGCCCTCCTCACCTCGCCCACCTATTGGCCTCTGGCATCTTCCCAGGATGAGAAATGAGAAACTCGTATTTCTCCTGGCTTCTAGATGAGGAATCAGATTATTATTATTTTTTTAACTACTG
Organism: Pachyuromys duprasi; assembly: GCA_028658305.1. NCBI lineage: Eukaryota > Metazoa > Chordata > Mammalia > Rodentia > Muridae > Pachyuromys > Pachyuromys duprasi. Next base: position 57,136,119 of record CM053751.1, read on the forward strand.
AATATAAAATTAATTTATTGCCTTGGTTAAATTTGATTTAAAATTTTTTTCAACTTCTCTTACACACATGCACGCAAGCACACACACTCAACTGAGATTTTGCTGTTGTTTTTTAAAAGCTAGTCCGCAGACTCAGCATTGGGTTTCATGGGGCGCTTACAGAAGTGTTTGCTTTCAGTAACTCTTTTCCTGAATACTTTCCAATTCTTTCCAGAGGACAAATTCAAACTGCGCATAAGGATCTCGGCAGCAAGAACAGCAACAACATCTTCATGGCAGGATCTAATGAATTCGACTTTGGGAGGGAAAAGGTTTGGAGGCTGCTTGAGAGACTGGTAAGGATTTCTCAGAGGGTGCTGTGAGGCAGGAGAGCAGGGAGAGCCTTGGGTGAGCAGAAGGTGCTGGCTACCTACTTTTCTTTCTCCCCTTGGCTCTTGGCTCTGACTGTGGACATGGCTTCTTCCAGGGGTCTCCAAAGCTGCCTGCCCATTACCATCATCAGGGACAGTTACAGTGAGGTGAACCCCCGCCCCCTCCAACCTCTGGGTCAGTCCGTGTCTGATAGGCCCAATACACATGTCACTGATGACTTGCCCCGGATAGCATATTGACAGCCAGAAATGATTTCACATGTTTTAAAAGAAACGAAGGAGTCTCAGAACTAAGACAAGGAAGAGGCCTGCCGCTTTGTGAGCAGGACTTCTCCGTTTGCGTTTCTGAGCCAGAGTCTTCCTCTACAGCTGGCATCAAACTCACGGCGATTCTCCTGCCCCAGTCTCCTGAGTACAGATATGAGCCACCAGGCACAGTTGTTATTGTTGGTATGTGTGTTTAAATGTGTGTGTTTGTTCTATTGTGTACGAATGTGTGGAGGCCAGAGAACAACGCTGGGCGGTTTTCCTCAGGCATCCTCAGGCACCACCCACATCTTGACATAATCTCTTGTTGGTTTGGCTTTCTTCAAGTAGACTAGGATGGCTGGTTACTGAGTCCCGGGGACACACCTGTCTTTGCCTCCCCAGTGCTGAGATTGCATGTGCTAGCCATGCCATCAAGTCTAGCTTCCTCTGTGCCTGTCTGTCTGTCTGTCTGTCTGTCTGTCTGTCTGTCTCAGGATGGAACACAGTTGTCTCTTTTCACAAGGAAGGCACTTTACCAACTAACTTATCTCCCTAGTCTTTTTTTTTTTTTTAAGAAAAATTTTCTATGTAAATGAAGATGTTAGGATTCGAGAAGATGCATAAGTAAGAACATGGATTTTTGGCACTTTGAGACTTCTCTTGTGCTCACAGTGATCTTTTCCTTACTCTTTTCAGTATTCTGCTTTGGTTTGGCAAAGGACCCTGTCATCGGGCACTATTTGTATGGTCCACAGTGCCCTGGCCAATGACTCTGGTGCTCCAGCCAGAGCCAACAGGAATGGCTTAGTTTATAGAAGGAGTTTATGTATACTCATATGTGTTTGTCATTCGCTTGGACATGGCAGTGATTTCAGCAGAGGTCTCTCAGCCTTGCAGAAATGTTCATCTCTTACATTGTCCTCGCTAGAGTATGTACCTCACTTGTTGGTTATGATAAAAATAATTAGACAGAAGCAACTTACGTGAGAAAGGGTCTGTTGAAATTGATAGTTCAACATGGTGCGGAAGTCACAGGGCAGACACTTGAAGCAGCTGGCTACCATGCACCCATCACCAAGAGGCAGAGAGTGATGCACGTTTGCACTGAGCTCAGTTTCTCCTTCTTGTGCACCCACAGAGCAGTGCCATTCATGGTGGATGAGTCTTTCAACTTCAACTCACCTAACCCATATAATCTGTCGGAGGCACCCACTCAGAAGCCGTCTCCTAGGTGATACTAGGTCTCATCAGCTGAGCTTAACCACCACAGTGTTGCTGATAAGCTGGGATGACTGCTCTCTAGGCCAGCATTTTATTAACGAATGATGGAGGCCGCTCTATGTCTTTCTCGCTGAGGTCCATGGAAATTGAGCCTGCCGGAGACTGGCTGCCCTGTGTCAGCAGTCCTGACTCTTATGGCAATGTCCCAGCACTCATGCAAAGGAGCCTCCTCCACTAGCAGTAGGGAAATCAAGACTAATGGAGGACCTTGTCTCAGAGGTCTTGGACATAATCCGACAATGAAGTGTGAGATTTGGAGAATGTCTCCTCTGTGGGACCTCAATGGCTCCCTGCCAGGTCATAACAGGCTTCCTCCAAAGAGTCTTAAGCATGGAGACACAACCAACTCACTTATGCCTTCTCTCCATGGATGGAGTAATGACTGCAAATGGTTCAAACTGTGTAAAGAAACATGGCTCAGTTATAAGGCATTGTAATGGGATTCTCTGTAGCAGTGGTCCTCGACCTTCTAAATGCTGTGACCCTTTAATACAGTTCCACATGTTGCGGTGACCCCCACCATAAAGTTATTTTTGTTGCTATTTCATGACTGTAATTTTGCTATTGTTATGAATTGTAATATAAATAACCGATATTCAGGGTATCTGATATGTGAGCCTTGTGAAAGGGTCATTTGATCCCAAAAGGGGTTGTGACCCACAGGTTGAGCAAGGCTGCTCTGGAGAAATGGACAGATACAATGAATATGTATTGCAAAGGACATTTGTCCACCTGGCTTACCCGCAGGGGCTGGGTAGTCCATTGGTAGCTGTCTGCATGCAGGAGAATCTGGGAACCGGTGGCTGCTGAGACTTGGGGCTGAATGCTTCGGCATTCCTGACCTGGCATTGAGCTTCTGGTCTCTGGTCCCTGTTAGAAGGCTGAAGGTGATCTCTGGGATGGCAGTAGAGGATGGGGGCAGCATGAAGGGAGAGCTGAAGCCACCAGCATGAGGCAGTTGGCCGAACTAGTCTGTCGTTGCCTTTGCGAAGGTACCACCCATCCTGGGGCCAGGTCGTCTCCCTCAGTTACTGACTTCACTGCCAGACTCCACCAGAAGCCTATCTCCGAGCTGATCCTACGTCCAGGCAAGATTAGCTATTACAGACATCTCAGGGGATATTAAACGAACAGCAGTTTTAGCAGACGTGTGTCAGCGCTTCCTCAGGCCAACACGGTACATGTAGCCTTCTGCACGCTCTGGCTCCTGACTGTCCTCAACTGTCATGTGCGGAAGGCACTACAGTTATGATCATTATATAAAAGGGTGAAAGTGAACCTCAGTGCGGTTAGGAAGCTTGAGGCTGCTGGTGTCCAGAGGGGAAACCTGGTCTGTTTAATGCTTAACTCCAAGTTCATTTTGCAAATTGATTTTGTTATGCTTTTTTAAAAAATTTGCATGTAGTTTGTAGTGTATGTGTGTGTGTGTGTGTGCGTACTCACTCATGTGGGTATGTATGCATGTATGTGAGCATGCATATGAAGGACAGATGTCATTAGGGTGTCTTCTATTATCCTCACATATGAATATATATATATATATATATTCATTTATTTTCTGAGACAGGGTCTTTCACTGTCTTAGTTACTTTTCTATTGCTGTAATAAGATACCATGACCAAGGCAACTTACAGAATGGAGGCTTACAGTTTCAGAATGAATTCAAGACCATTATGGTCGGGGCATGGCAGCAGGGAGTCAGGCAAGGTGCTAGAGCTGTAGCTGAGGGCTTACCTCTGATCCACAAACACAAGGCAGAGAGAGAGAACTAACTAGAAATGGAGTCGGTTGTTTGAAACCTTAAAGCCCATTCTCTGCCAGTGGCACACTACCTTTAAGAAGGCCACCCCTTCTAATCCTTCCCAAACCGTTCTACCAACTGGGGACCAAACATTCTAGTTTATAAGCCTATAGGGGCAGTTCTCTTTGGAACCACCACAGTCACTGAAGGCAGAGCTCACTGATTGGCTACACTAGACAGCTAGCGGTTCTGGGGACGTCCTGTTTCCACCTCCCAGTGTGGAGGTTCCGATCTGAACCAGCACACCTGGCTTCTTATGTGGGGGCAGGGGATCTGAACTCAGGTCCTCATGCTTCTGTATCATCTCAGCCACATATGGAGCCTCCTCTATGAGTCTTTGACATGATCATTACACAGGGAGGGTCTATATGAGGTCTGGCCAGGATGGACTCCAGCATGGGTTCCTAAGAAGCCCATCTGTATGTAAAGCCTGCGAACTTAAATGTTGCTGTTGGTGTGGTATGGGCAGAAGCAAAATGCAGAGGGCTAAAGTTTTTAATTCCCCATGCTTTACCATGTTACACATTTCCCCACACATAGGCTCTATCAGAGAATGACATACCCACTGTTCTCCTCATCCTCCAATCACCCCAGGAAACCAAGTTAAAGATTAAATCCTGAACCCACAAATTTACTTAGTCATCACCACCAAGGGCTATGGACCATTAGGTTATATCAAGCCTTTGACATGTCGCTGATTTCTTAATTAGCAGCTTGTGACTCATTGCTGGAGAAGGGAGAAGCCACTTGTGACCTTGTGCTGTCCTAATTGCCAATTGAGCTGCTCTCATGGGCTCGCTCTCTGTGTATTTTGAAAACCTAATGCTGTCACCAGCAATTTCACCATTGCACAGGCAACTTCTAAACGTCTTTAAAGATGTCACCTCCTTGCGTTATTTCATCTAATGAGACCCGAGGCCAGGGCAACCTTGTCTTCCTCCCTCAGAATGCTGTCTGGATCCTTTGCTGTCTGCTTTATTGCCACCAGGGTTGTCTTCGCCTAGTCTCTGTTTCCCTGGAAAGCCTTCTTGAATTTTAATCAATTTATTTTTATCACCCTTACATACTCAGAGCACCTCAGACTTCAGCCGATGCATTTTGGGACAAGTGGACTTTGTGTCAAAGTCCTTCCCCACAGAGAAAGTTGATCTCAGCATAGGCTCCAAAACACACATGCTGTATTTCATCCTTTGTGAGTGCCAAGTATGTGTGCAGTTGCTGGGAAGTAGGTGTAGGCAATTCCAAAAGGATCAATTCCAAAAGGATCTGAGAAGATCAATTTCTTGTGCCTAGGATATTTATAATCAAATATGGAGGAAAGAGTACACAAAATAAAAATACATCGGGAAGGTTAGAATGACCGTCTGGAGGTGCTTGCTGTGATGGGTAGTGTTGACAGAGTGATAGACTTTACATTCTCTTGGTTAGATTAATCGTTGTGGGAAGAATCATCCTTACTGTGGGCAGGACCACTCCTTTCGCAGCGGGTTCTGGTCTATGATTCTGAGAAAACTGAGCACTGGCATCCATTCTTCTCCCTCTGTCGCCTGACTTTATTCACCGTAACCACTTGCTTCAAGTTCCTGCGGCCACCACTGCCCTGCCATGGTCGATGGCAGCTTGCTGTAAGTCCTTTCTTTCTCAAGTTGCTTTTGTCGGGGTGCTTTATCACAGCAATGGGAAAAGAAACTGAAACCGTCACCAAATTTCCATACTAACACACACACACACACACACACACACACACACACACACACACGCACGCACGCACATTCTTGTATGTCATTTCTACATATGATACTGCATTTTCCCTCCATCATCCTCTCCCCCCTTCCTTCCCACCACTCAGTCATGCAAAGTGGCTTCCCATACCTTCCATACCAGTTCCTTCTTCAGCTCTGCATTCTTTGCTCAGTCTCCTTTGCTGTCACCTAGCTCACTACCCTTAAATGCTAAGGTCGCCAGACCTGTCTCAGCCACTCTTGGAATTCACTTGTACCTCTGTAACATTTTCTCTGACTTAATTAAAGCATGACTCCTTTTGCATTAAAGTACATATCTCTTAACTCAACTTAGGTGTGTATTTACTTACATGTATATTTACATTGTTGGCATGTAAATCTTTCAGGAGAGTCCTAGCATGACCCTCTGGGACAAAACACTTCAGGGGACTCCTCTGTTCTGACCTCTTTCACCGTATGTTCGCTTTTTTAAAGTTTCTGGTCTCCGTGTAAACGGAATCATGCAGTGTGTACTCTATTGTGCTTAATTCCTTTCTTTGGACCTTATGCAGATGAGATCCACCCACATTAGGTATACCAGTAGCTTGCTTCTTTAAGAAAAATACTTATTTTTATTTCATATGTACGGGTGCTTGCTTATATGTATGTATACATGTATGTGCATCATGTGTGTATGTGATGTCCAAGGAGGACAGAAGGGGGTGTTGGATCCTCTGAACTGGAGTTACAGATGGTTCAGCTACCCTGTGGATGCTGGGAAATGCACTAGGTCCTTGGAAAGAGCAGCCATTGCTCTTAAGCTCTGAGCCATCTCTCCAGCCCCAGCTTGATCCTTTGAATTGAGGTGATTTTGGATATCCTCCAACACATGTTAGAAGCAGGGTCTCATGACTCTGAGGACTAAATGGAGGAAGAGGGAAATCACAGAGATATATCTCTGATGCCGAATCTGATAACACTAATGGTTTGGGCATTTCAAAGGGTCTGAGGATTTTAAGGCTGTCTTCTTGTCTTTAAAGGTCAAACTACAATCATTTGTTTTCCATCAGGAGGAAGCTTTGGAGTGAGGTAGTGCTCTAAACTGGGGAATGTGGGTTTCCTTGTAGAGGACAATGTCCACATCAGGTCTGGCATCGTGGCATTTCTTGAACAGTTTGACATCAAGTCTGGCATGGTGGCATTTCTTGAACAGTTTGACACTTGAATAGACTGTGAGTTTGTGCTCCTCAGACTTCTCAATCCTTGAAATGAGTTTGTGGGTAGAGAGTGCACCAGGCCTTCCAATGGTATAAATGCCATGCCTTAAACATATTTACAGCTTCTTTTTTAAAATATTCTTTCTTTATTTTTTAATTTATTTATTTTTATATCAATCACAGGTTAGGTATTTTGCATCCCATGCATAGCCCCCTCCCTCATTCCCTCCCACCCTCCCCATCTCACCCTCATCTCCTCCCCGCCCCCTCCAAGTCCACCAACGGGGGAGGACCTCCTCCCCTTCCATCCAACCCCAGCTCATCTGGCTGCAATGTCCTCCCCTGGGATCTAGCCAGGCTGTTACTCCCTGGCATATATGGAGGAGGGTCAAAGAGTCAGCCATTAAGTTCATGACTGAAACAGTCCCTGTTTCCCTTACTAGGGTCTTTAGTTCGACACTGAGCTATCATGGGCCACATCTGAGCAGGGGTTCTAGGTCATATCCATATATGGTCCTTGGTTGG
>CM053751.1:57143783-57168839 GCA_028658305.1 Pachyuromys duprasi
ATTCTGCACTAAAACCATCTGGCCCAGGGCTTTTTTGGTAAGGAGGCTGTTGATGACTTCTTCTATTTCCTTGGGGGATATAGGTCTATTCAATCTTCCTATCTGATCTTGGCTTAATTTAGGTAGGTGGAATCTCTCAAGAAAACTGTCCATTTCATTTAGATTTTCAAATTTTGTGGCATATAGGCTTTGGTAGTAAGACCTAATGATTGTTTGGATTTCCTCAGTGTCTTCCATCTTCTTTTTTAATCTTCTAACTTGTAAATAGGAACAGAATAGATGTGTTTCTGGGCCCATTACTTTCTGCCATTTGGATGACTTCTAAAGTACAGCTTTGATCTAAAATGGTTTGGGAAATCACATGCTAAGACATGATCTTTTATACCAGAAAAACCTGGAGACTATCTTAGCATTTTTGTGTAGCTTATGGAACCATTGCTACATGACGCACAAGGAGACAAGGCTCTGGGTGATCATCACTTAGACCGACGTCTCTTTGTAGCTAATAGACGGCAGCACTGGAAGCTGGGTCTTCTGAAGCTGGGCACAAGGTTTGTCTCCCATCAGACCCTGCACGGACAACCTCCCAACCTCCCCACTTCACTTTCCCATATAGGTCTTTACAGTTAAGCTTTCTCTCTTAGACAGGGCTCCTCCCCTTAACGGCGGAAGACTGTAGCACTCAAACTGGAAACATGACAAACGTCACTCTGGCAGAGAGCAGAAATTAGACTTTGAAAGCACAAAGCTTTATTGTAAACACAACAGTACAATTGCTTTTTAGAGATTATGTATGAGAATGATTGGAAAGGGCTAGTTGTTCATAAGCTGTTCATAGAACGCAGTCCAAGAAGGGAGTTGTGTGAGGGGAATTCTGTGTGCTTGTGAGAAAACTCCAAGGAAACAAGACAAGAGTCTTGTAACCCCAGTTTCTTAAAAACACAGAATGTGTTTTTTGTGCCCTCCCAGGTGTAGCAGATTGCAGTGAGTTTACTTCAGATTATTTGTTACGTCTGGCTATTGTTACCTGTTATATGCCTCTGTGGAAAAACCATGTTTTTTTTTTTTTTTTTTTTTTTTTTTGCCATGTGCAGGTTGTCCTGGCGATCACTGCACACTTTATTCACATGATTCTTCTTCTTAACCCAGAGAGCATAAATTGTCTGATGCTCTGAATAAAGTTGGCTATTGCATGAAACTTTAGTCCACTGAATTTCTCAGTTTCGTTTCCCCAGGTTCCACCGCCTCTAGAATGGTTAGCAATAGAGCCTTCTCTGTACCTAGTCCATGCATTCAAAGGAAGAACCTTTGACTCATTTCTCCCCATAATGCCCCCCACCCCATTCCTGGAAACCACAGCCTACTCTTTGAATTTGACCTTTAAAAGATTCCACTTAAAAGGGTGATCATAGATCTTACAATCTTGGCACTCTCTGTCTGATTTTTTTCCCTTAGCACAATGCCCTCTGGGCTTATCCCTGTTCTCACAGGAGGCAAGATTTCCTTCCTTCTCATGGCTGAAAAATATTCATTTTATGTACCTGTGTTTCTTAAAATTTTTTTTAAATATGTGTCACGGATGGCCTAATCAATTCTGTATTTCTGCTACACTGGATAATTCTAGGAAGGGTATTTCTTTGAGGTACTGCCTTTATTCCTTCTGGGAACTTATGGACATAATGATAACAATATGAGATAAAAGATACATTAACTACCTTGCTGGCCATCATTTCCCAGTATACACATAGAGTATAACCTCATGGATACTTTAAACATACAGCATTTTGTCAGTTAGACTTCAGTAGAGCTAGGGAAACATAAGCACATGGAGCCCTTGGCTGGTCTCTACCTGCATTTTGTCTCAATCCAGTTCACAGAAGTGCTTCCCAGCTCCCAATGCTTTCGCCTCCGATGGAAGCCCTGCAGCTCTTGGTCCAACACGGGTGATGGTCATGAGACACTGCTATCCTTGGAGGATCTCGGCAATGTTCAAAGGCTTCTGTGGCAATTCCCAAGCCAGCTCCAGCTGTTCTGTCTGTCTTGAAAAGTGTCCTGGGTTGTTGCTAGCAGGTTGGAATGAGAGGAACCTTTGTGTTCCAGGGGCCCCTGCTTTTCTCCATGTGCCTAAGGGCGAGAGGAAATGCCAGAGAGCCCCTTTCCTTTTCCCTTAAAGGAAACCTGCTCTCAGCTTTATTTGTAGAACTGGATCACTTTAGTCTTTTGCTAAACAGATTACAAAGCAAAATTGCCTAGACAGAGCTGGAGAACCAGGGAAGAAAGATAAAACACATAGCCCAAGGTTAAGTCCTGAATGAAGACTTTCTGGTTCTGTAGTTCTGTTCTGACAGTCATTTAAGAGATTAAAAATAAAGAACGCTTGAAGGCCTTTTGCTGTAAGATTAAAGGGAATTTCTCACATAAAATTAAAGCTTGGGTTAAAGGAGGCAACACCGCAGGCTGGTCTTTCTTCTCTCATGGATTCTATTACGGGTATCTCTGAACTAAGGAACCAAGAGGAACAACCTGTAGGATTCTTCCCCTTTGAAAGTCTATTTCTGGCGGTGACTCTCGGGCAGAGGCCGCCTGCTTGGTGAGTGGAGGCCACTTCAGTGGTAATCGCCTTGCGACCTAGAAGCCCCGAAGCAAGCCAAGCACTCACAGAAATAAGTCACATGTGCAATGACCAACTGTGATTTTTTTCCATCTCTCTGTTTCTCCTTTTTCCTCTGTTCTCCGCGGCAGATGGATGTGTGGTTCAGGAAACCTGACCTTCGGGCACAGTCTAGGATGAGGAGGGAGTTCTGAAGCCATGGCAACAGGACCTTCAAGGGGATTAGGCTGTATTTTGACTGCAAGGAACGCTGTAAGCTTTGTTTACGGGTTGGGGCTCCAGTCTAAAAGATGATACTGTGAGGAGACATTTTTTTTTTCTGAGCTCAAGAAGCACACATTACAAGTTCTGGGTCACCCACCTTCCCACGGCATCCTGTTTTCCCAGAGTCTTTGTTGCTCTTAGCAAGCAGAAGGAAAACCACTTCCTCTCGAGGCCTTCCTGACTCTCGTCCCCTGCAGCAGCCCAGCAGGACTACACTTCCATAGGTTCCACTCGCTTACTGGCTAGTGCCCACCACCTGCCTGACCTTGTGTAGTCCCCTCCTAAGTTTCAGGAGAAGAGGCGGAGTGACACTTGTCATGAGCTGTTTGTCCTTTTGGATTTGTGACTCCGTGCTTCACCCAAGAAATCAGCAGCTTCGCTCTTCCCTCTGCAAAACGCTTTCAATGTGGAAGGGTCTCATCTCAGAACTTAGGCACTCTGTAGCGTATCTTCGGAGCCATTTCTTTGTGGCCCAGGGGAAGACCCCCATCCCTGGTACCTTCTTTACAAAGTGAGTGCGTACTCCAGACACTTGGTAATCTTGGACTTCTTTGGCTTTTGAATGGCCATCCTACAGTTATTCTAATATTTTTAGTTGGTAGGTAATGGTTGTGCATCTTTACGGGTTCAAGGTGATATGTAGGTACGGTTACCCTCCATCCAAAGTGCATTTCAGAAAGTTTAAGCTAGCTACCCCGAGGCAATTGTTTCCTTGTAAAAAGAACAGTAAATCCTCTCTTTTGGCTCTTTGGCTCAATGATACAATATCGCTGAGGGTATAATCACCCTTCTGTGTAATAGCAGGCCAGGGCTTATTTTTCTTAGCTGCTTAACTTTGTACCCAATCATGAGTCTGTCCCCATCCCTCCATTTCCTGTATCCTTCCCAGCCTCTGGTAACTGGTAACTACCTTATCTGCACTTAGCTATTGTATATTTTGCAGGAGAGTGAAATCCAGAGATATTTCTCTTTTCATACCTGGCTTATTTCCAAACATGCTTCCCAACAGGGCCCTGGGTTTGATTGCTAGCACTCCATAAATTGGACTGTGTGGTATATGCCTCAAATCCCAGTACTTGGGAGACAGAAGCTGGAAGACCAGAAGTTCAGTGTCATCCTCAACTGCATGACAAGTTTGAATCCTTGTCTGGAAAGAAAAAGCCAGTGCTCTAGGGCCACCAAGCCTGGTTGATTCAGCTTTCTCTTCTGCAAAACGATACTTTCTCTGAAGCAACTTCTAGGATTATTAAAAGGAACACATGATATAGCACTTCTTAAGAATTCGAGATAGTTCATGGTGTGTAACAAATGGTCAAAAAGCAAGCAATCAAAGCAGAAGGAGGGTAGACTTAATTACATTTATAAAGTCATTCAAGGGTACAAGCTCCCTGTGTGTCTGAGAGGCCCAACATTACCCTGCATCTTATGCTTGCTCTGGAAAAAAATGTGTTTGGCCCCAGGTCTATCATTTCTGCCTCTGACCATGATACAGAAATGTAAATACCTGCACTCCTTCTTCTCCCCCGAGGACCAATGGATGGCTGGAGAGATTATTCTATAGTATACTCAAGACTCCTCAAGTGCTAATGAACACAGGGACTAATTGGAAAGCCTAGCAATGTGCAAATTACTGTCTGGTAGGTCTGGGAGGAGGGCTGAGCTATTCTTTCTTCCTCTCAGTCTTTTGCCCCGTCTGCCTGTGTGTCTGTCCATCTGTCTCTCTCTCCTCTCTCTCTCAACCTCTTGATGGCCCTGACTTACCCTCTTGATTTCTGAGATGATGCCGAGTACCACCACTCCTGATCCTACATTTATTTTTTAAATGTATGTTTTTATGTTTATTTATTCATTTATTTGTGTGTGTGTGTGTGTGTGCTTTTATATGGGTGAGCGTGCAAGTGTAACGGTATGTGTGTGGAGGTCAAAGGACAACTTAAGTTATTTCTCGTCCTCTAGCATACAGAGTCTGGATTCAAACTCGGATCCTCAGGTTTAGCAGCAAACACCTTTCCTCCCGCTCATCTCGCCAGCTCCTGGTTCCACATTTGTTACCAGCTCCCAAGTGATGCTGCCGTTTCTGCTCTGGGGACCGCATTTTGAGAAGCCAGGGCATAAAAGACAAGGTGATCTGGAGGATCGGTCCTCTCTCAGGTGATTCCCATAAGAAAGAACCCCAGGACCTCAGCTCTGCGAAGGCTCATAAAGGGTTTCCGAGGGCATGGCTCTCGACCGGAAATGCAGCGAGTATTGTTGAAGCCCTGAAAAGTAGTCAAAACCTGGAAACCTAGTGATCAAGGCCATTTTATTTTGAGTTCTGTCAAAAAAAAAATCGAGTCTCTCTCTTTTAAGGGAGTAAGGCTCTAAAAAGTGAGGTAAGTGTGCACTTTGCAAGCATAGGCACACTTAAGTAAATTCAGGTTAAAATTTTAATAGTAGCTGCCTGAATGTTTATTTTTTTTAATCTTCTTATTTTATTTACTTATTGAGACAGGGTTTCTCTATGTAACTCTGGCTGTTCTGGAACTAGCTCTGTAGACCAGGCTGGCCTTGAACTCATAGGGATCTGCCTGTCTCTGCCTCCTAACTTCTGGCATTAAAAAAAGTGTACCATTATGCCTGTTCATCTTCTCGGTTTTAAAAAATGATGTATCTTTACTTGTGTGCATGTGTTCATCTGTGTGTGTATATGCCACATGTCTGCATATGCCACATGTCTGCAGGCACCTGACCAGAACAGGATGTCCTGTCTTCTGGGTCTGGAGTGACAGGTGCTCTCATGGATGCTGGAAGAGCAGGAAGCACTCTTAGCTGCTGAGCCATCTTTCTAGCTCCTGACCATCCCACTCCTGCTTTTGAGTCAGGGTCTCTTGTCCTTCAGGCTGGCCTTGAACTTGCTGTGTAGCTGTGTATGACCAGTGCTCCTGATCCTTCTGTTTCCACCTTGCAAATGCTTGCATTGCAGATATGTGTATCCTCCATATTTACTTTCTTAGTGTAGTTCAGGGGATTGAACCCAGGGCTTCCAGAACGCTAGGCAAGTGCTCTACCAACTGAGCTGTATCTCCAGCCTTCATTGCCTCACAATTTTTAAAAATATACCTTTTTATTTTATGTGCATTGTGTTTTTCTGCATGTATGTCTGTAAGAGAGTGTTGGATCCTGGAGTAACAGACAGTTGTGATCTGTCATGTGGGTGCTGGGAACTGAACCTGGGTCCTCTGGAAGAACAGCCAGTGCTCTTAAACACTTAGCCATCTCTTCAGCCCCATTGCCTCACATTTGAAGGTGATTTTCCTTTATTCTCTTAAGGTCTTTGTCGTTTTTGTTTATTTATTTTTGATTCAGGGGGTTCTCCATGTAGCCCAGGCTATCCCAGACCTTGCGCTGTATCCTGGGGATTCCAATTGATTATTAAAGTCCTTTTTATTTAATTTTTTGTCTAAAAACAAAAGAAAACAACAACAACAGCAACACTATTCATCCTCCAGAGCCAACACAGATAACACCACTTGTCAAGAAGTTTTTATTGAGGCTTTGGAAAAAATTAAAAGCTCATTTCACTGTGTTCCCAATATATCTTTCTCAAATCTATCTGAAAACCTTAAGGCACTCAAATTATTTTACACCCAACGCTGCAGAGAAACGTTCTGCATAGGCTGGCATAGAGTTGGTGCTCAGGAGTTACTGACAGCAGGAATACTCACGTACTGCCCAAGCACAAACACTGGCTCACCACGGAGACAAGGAAAGTGTTCTTGCTCTTCCCCTCCTGAGAATTGTTTTTCCATCTACTTTGGTGAGGATGGACAGAAGGCTAAGGGCAGCTAGGAAGGAAGAGATGAGCTTGGGGAAGTTAGAAGGGATTAGAGCAGCAGAGAGGGATGGCTGAGATAAAAGGAAACAGATACAAGGTATCACACTCTCTGTAATGGTCTTTCAGGGTCAGAACCCCAGAGAAAAATCCCCATGGGTTTTCAGAAGCAAGCTGGAGTTCCGTCCTGGCCATATGGCCAGGCAGTGTCTGTCTATCACTGCTTCCGAGGGAGAGAACGCGGGAGGTCTCTATGTACAAAGTTCAGAGGGAACTCAAGGGCTCACACCCAACTGTCTCTGCATTTGGTTTATTTCCTTTTTCTCCCTCCCTGCAGCATTTCCAAACCTCCCCTCACAGCCCAAGAGGCCTCCCAGGGTCCATTCAGCCTTTTGTTGGTCCCAATTCAAGCACTCAGTTATCTTCCAATGAAATCTGGGTGATCATATAGGAAGGCACTGGCTTCCTGGAGGCGTCACAGGGTGTCCATTGATGTGGCCAAATGGGCCACAGTGCTGTTTACCTTGCTGCGTATGCATAAGCTCAGCGGTGAGAGTTAGTGCTGTGTCCTCCCACCCTTCAGGCACACTGGGTCATGCTCTAGCCCAGAGAAGAAAAGGTCATGGCAGAGGCAGGAACTAATGGAGCCTGGCTGTTGTCATCAAGAGTTGCCTCCCCAGGAAATTGTGCTTCAATATTCAGCTCTACAAGCAGATGCTGCCCTCACTCCCAGAAGATTCTGTCTGTAGAGGAGTGAAAGGCTTAGAGCAGCACCGCCTCTCTCTTCTGGAGTGTTTAGAACAATGGCTCTGTTTTCAGGCAGGTAATCCCAAAGGATCAGAGATAGGGAGAGAACGTAGCCTGCCCTCTGGTGGAGGTGAGAACCAGTCTCCATGCTGGTCTAGACTAGGTTTGGTCAGAGGAATGAGATTGTTAATGAGAAGAAGTGTGGCTTGTGGGGTAAAGCATTTCGAAGATGAGGAGCATGTGGCCCAAGGGCCTGTGAGGAGATAGTGGGGCAGTGCCCACGGGACCTTTATAGCTGGGTTTGGGCACGGGTAAGCAGTGGCTCTGTCTTGTGCTTGCCTTCTCACTAGTGCCTCAGGCCTCTACTTCACTCTAATGTTGATCCTAATGGAACTGCCCTGATTTACCTTTCTTAGCAATGGCTCAGGTTCCTTCTTACGAAGAGAAGTTATGGCTTGAATATTAAAATAGTCAAATGTAGAGTTTATCACAGGGTTGGAAGTCTCTTAGTATGGGACATTCTGAGAAGGTAACATTCTACTTTCCTCAACTAGATAGCTAAAACTAGCAAAAAAGAAGTCATAGTTCTTGGACATCACCATTTCAGAAATGGATTCAGTGAATGCACACGAATACACATGAACACACACAAACATGATCTAACACACATGCCAACATTCACACACATATATATTTCAACACACACATAGATAGGTAGATAGACATATACACCTACAGACATACGCAAGCGCAAGACACAAACACCAAAACATATACACACAACACATACACACCCAACACACATATACATACATCATCTCTCTCTCATACATACACACACACACACAAAGACAACACACATTCTAATACATACAGGCATACACACAGACACACACGTGGAAAGATAGTTAGATGCACACATACCAAAACACAGACATAGCAAATGCATGTACTCATGAACTTTGTTTCATGATTACAATGACGCTGGAAGAAAAGTAGGCAATGCCTCACTCATTCACTGGCTGTTTTGAACGTCCCAGATCCTCCATTGAAGGCTGACATACAGCAGGAAGTCAGAAGGTCTCTGTTTCTATAGGCTCATGACAACTACAGCAATACGTAGAAATCTTTAGTATCCCTGCACCACATTTTAATTGGTTTCTGATTTCCCTTCATTTTCTGTTTTGCCATTGTTTGGGTCTTGAGAGCACCGGAACAGGTGCCAGGAAGGCATAGTCAAGGATGAGCTCCAAAGTCGACTCATCTCTTCTAGACACCTGTGTAAGCTGTGAGCTTCTGTTTCCACAACCATAACACGATGAAGCTGATGCCTGCCCTCGTCATGAAGACTATTCTGTGGATCCTATCCGTGGCTGTGCCAGGAAGCATCTGCGGGCCTTTTGTCCAGGAGCATTCCAGGCCATCTGTCTAAGGTCCATGGAGGTGGCAAGACCAGCTGGTCAGGGGCAGCCTGCTGTGCCTCCTGGCGGAATCCTGGCTTCCCTCTGTCGGGTTTACAGAGCAGTGTCTGCTCAGCCTCCTATGAGATGAGACTACCAGGCAGTCCTTAGTCACTCAGCAGACAGTTCTGGTAATTTTCCTCTGGGAGAAAGGGCTGCTTGCCAGCCTCAGATTGTGTTCCCTCTGCTGTCCTCCTCACTGTCAGCTGATGAAATAGGGCTCTTGATTTCCTTTTCCATATATTCTCTGACACGGAGGCACTGGGGAAAGCAGGCTAGAAATGTTCACTGCATTAGGCTCCTGAGAAATATTCACAGAAATAAAAAAAAACGTTAGACTCACTAAATACTAAGAGCATAATCACACGAATATACTCATGTTTATGAAGATGTTTTGCATATGTATATTTGTGTATTTTTCTCTCCAAAGAATTACAGTGATTAGGAAGGAAAGAGTAACCCCTCCCCCCACACACATTATCTTTATTTTCTGCATGAAAACCAAAAAAACATCACTAAGATCTTGGGGGGAAAAAGATTGTGGTCCCAAATATTTTCTCTTTTACATTTGTAGGGCAGGTTTTTGTAAGTAACCAAGGGCTTGCATCTTTTAAAACAAACAAATGTACTTAATCTTTTATTTATGTGCATGGGTGTCATTCTACATGCATACTAGTGTACCACGTCTATGCCTGGTGCCCACAGAGGCCAGAAGAGGGTTTCAGATCTGGGACTAGAGTTACAGATGGTTGTAAGCTGCCATGTGAGTTGGAAATTGAACCTTTGTCCTCTGGAAGAGCAGCCAACGTTCTTAACTGCAAAGCCATCCTCTCCATTACCATCCTTTTTTTTTTTTTTTAATTCTTACTTCAGATTACTATGAGTGTCAATTTTTTTGGAAGATGTGACAGACGTCTGTGGGTTTAGGATGGCAAGCATGCACACCTTGGCTGGGATATTAATCTAAGCCCAGTTCTAGGCTTATGTTTCTGGTGGAGCCATTGTCACAGGACCGTGCCCTACTTCTCACCTCTCTTTTGGGTCACACAGCACTGACATAGCTGTTCCCATTGTCCTGAGCACCGTGATGGTACATGGAAGAGCCTGCAACCTCAGCTGGATCCGTGTTTATCTACATCTGGGCTTCTGAGACAAACATCTTGCATTTTAGGTTTTAGACCTAGAAGTGAGCTAATGAAAGATTTACTCCTCTACCATATAGATACAGTTTTTGTCTAAAGAGGAGAACAGAGACGTGGAGTGAACAGGGAGCAGGCTCCATCTTTTTGATTTTGGGGGCAGCTGACAAGTGAACTAAAAAGATTTTATGTGACTGTGGTAAATCCAAATCTTTCCATAACCCCTTCCTTTTTTAATATAACATCATAAACCAGAGAGGAAAAGACAAAAATGGCTCCCTTAGAGAATTTTAAATCAGCTCTCCTAAAGTATATTTTTAAGAACACAGAATGCATTCGTCCCAGGTGTAGAGTTAAATGGACTTAGGCACATATCTGCTCATGTGACCACCACACAAATTATGATACAGTGCATCCAGACACCCCATCAAATTCCCTCAGGCTCCTTTCCATGCCACAGTGTGCTGGAATTCAATTCCATGCAGCAATTGATCTTCTTGTTACCACAGATTAGGTTTTCTTACACCATTAATTGATATAAATGGTGTGGTGGTTTGAATAGAAATGGCTTCCATAGGCTAATGTATTTGAATGCTCATTCAGTAGGAAGTGGCACTATGTGAAAGGATTAGAAAGATTTGGAGGTGTGGCCATGTTGGAAGAGGTGTGTCACCGGGGGTAGACTTTGAGGTTAAGCCCAGACTCAGTCTCTCTCCCATGGATCAGAATATAGAACTCTCAGCTAATTCTCCAGCACCGTGTCTGCCTGAGTGCTGCCATGCGCCCTGCCAAGATGAGAATGGACTGAAGCTCTGAAACTGTAAGCGAGCCCCCTTTGCAATGCTTTGTTTTATAAGAGTTGCCTTGGTCATGGTGTCTCTTCACAACAATGGAACAGTGACAAAGACAAGTGGGAATATTCAATTTGTGCCTTTTCCCCTGTCTTCTTTTGCCTCACATAATGTTTTAGAGACTTACCAAGGATATTCTGTATCTGTGTCTCATCCCTTTCTATGGCTAGGTAGTCATCCATTGTGTGAGTATATTATAATTAATGTGTGTATTCCCTCACTGATAGACTTTGGGTTGTCCCAAATTAAGTTGCTATGAACATTTCTGTCCTTTTTACATATCTGTTCTCATTTTTCTTGGCTTTTGTTTTAAAACCTCACATTCAAGTTTTTCTGTTTAGAACTAGAATTTCTGGGCAAGTATTTATTCAGTTGAAAATGCCGAACAATTTTTCTAGATGATGGTTCTACCATGGTTGGGGCTAGTAGTTTATACTTCTACCAACAATGTGGGAGATGTTTACCACTAAGTGTTCTAATTCTAGCTACTTTACAAAGTATAAATTTTTATCTTTTTATGATTTTAATTTGGATATTCCTAATCTCAGGTGTTGCTACTATATTTTTCCCTCCTGGTAATCTTTGTAACTTCTTTGTTTATGTCTGTCTGTAGGGGTGTGTGTATGTGTGTGGGTGTGTATGTGTGTACTTGTATACATGCCTTCCTTTTTGAGTCAGAGTTTCTCACTGGCCTAGAGTTTCCCAAGTAGGTTAGTCTGGCCAGCCACTGAGCTGTTTGTTTGTTTTTGATTTTTCATAGGTAGGGTTTCTCTGTGTAACCTTGGCGGTCCTGGACTTGCTTCATAGACCAGGCTGGCCTCAAACTCACAGAGATCCACCTGCCTCTGCCTCCCTGAGTGCTATGACTACAGTCATGTGCCACTGTACCCGGCTGCTCCAGAGACCTTTCTTTCTCAGTCTTCCTTGTGATGATCAACGCATATCATCTTTTTTTTTTTTTTGAGACAGGTTATTGCTATGTAGTCTTGTTTGCCCTGAGCTTGGTATGTAGGCCACACAGGCCTGGAACTCACAGGGATTCACCTGTTCCTGCTTCCAGAGCATTTGGGATTAAAGTGTGTGCCTCCATGCCTGGTACAATTTTAATGTAAGTTCTCAGTGGTCAGACTCAGGTCCTCATGCTTGTACAGCAAGCCCTTCACTGATTGTGCTATCTCCCCAGCTTCTAATTAAGTTCTTTTGCAAGGTATCCATTCAAATCTTGTGGTCATTTAGAAAATCAGATTATTTTATTATAATTAATTAGTTTATTTCTAAAATTAGTCTTTTTCTATTTCCATGTATGAGTTTTTTATATGATATATTCATTGTAAATGTTGTACCCAAAGAAATGGATTGAACAACTATATCTCTCAAAGTCCATAAATTAAAAAGTGGGAGGAAATGCAATTTATAATGTTCAAATGTACATTAGTGACTTTGTGTTTTGTTCGAGAAGCTTTGTCAATCCTTAACTTAAAAAATTTTCTCCAGGGCTGATTGTATGTCTCAGTGGTAGAATAGTTTCTTCTCAGGTGTGTGAAGCTCTGCAGTTGATACCTAGTACCACATAAATTGTTCGCATATTTAAATATTTATTGTTGTTGAAGTGATCTATTTGGTGACCCCTTTGTTCACAATTCCCTTAGAATTAGAACTTTTTCATTCTCTGGGTGATATAGAAGCCTATTACAATGTGTGTTCTTTTACTTTCGCTCTGTAGAGTCTTGCCATATGTTTAAAAAATGTATCATAGCTGGATCTGGTGGCAGACACCTATAATTCTAGAACAGGGGAATCACAAAATGTGTGTCACTGGAGTCCCCAGCTATAGTCAGTCTTTTTCTCAAGAGATTTACAAAGACAGGAGGATGGTGAGTTCAAGACAGTCCTTGGCTACTTAGCAAAAACTTTGCTAAGCCCAACCCCCAACCCCTAAAACTCTCATTAAATACTTATGTCTTCCTTCCTTTCCTCCTTCCTTCCTTTCCTTCCTTTCTTTCTCTCTCTCTCTTTCTCCTACTGATGTGATAAGAAAGCCTGACCAAATCAGGCTTTAAGGGAGAAAGGGTTTATGTTAGCTTACAGTTCCAGAGAGATACAGTCTATCATGACCAGGAAGGCATGGTGGCAGGAGCGTTGGGAAGCCTGGCAGTCAGGAGACAGAGCAGGAATAGGAAGTGGGGCCAGCCAATAAAACCCGAAAGCTCTCCCCTGTGACATACTTCTAGCAGCGCAGTTCCATGATCTTCCCAACCAGTGCCACCATTTGGGAGCAAGCACCCAAACATATGAGGTTATAGGGACAGTTTACATCTAAAACACAACTTGCATTGCATTTCCTTTCAACTTTCATGCACATTTTAAGGAAGTTAACAATCATTCTGGACTGTTTTCTAATCTCCTTGCTCTCCTGAAGGTCCAGGTAGCTCTCTAGGGACATTTTCCTCCTATTTGAAGTTCTTTCTTCAAGAATCCTTTAGGCCATTTCCATATTATTTCTGAAGGACTCTTTGGTGAAATGTGCATCTGTGCTGACCAGTTCTCTCTCTCTCTTTTTTAGCATTTAAAAATAATTGTTCCATTGTCCTACAGTCTGTTGAGGAATCTGCAATCACTTGAACTCTTCGGTCTTCTGTGTTTAATGGATCAGTTCTCTTGATCCCTGGCTGTTCAGATTTTCCTTCTTGTTGACATTCATAAGTCTGAATGCATTTTATGTCAACATAGGCTTCTATTGTAGTAGAGCTATTTCCTCAAGTCTTGACATGACCATTGACCACCAGAAAGCAGAATGGCTGGGATGGATCACAGAAGACCTTAGACTTCAGTCAAGGCAATGAAGTGAGTGGGTCAATACACTGATAGCTAGGACTGTGGCAGGCTTGCTGCTGCAGAGAATGTTTCCTTAGAGATCTGCAAAGGACACTGGACCCTCTCTAAATATTGCAACCAGCGCTCCCTCCTGTGATCCAGCTGTACATACATGGCCTTGGGACATACTGGAATATATAAGAGGTGGACGATTGGCTAGGGGTGGGGACTCCGGTAGCACAACTCCAGTGAGGTAGCTCCTCACTTACCCTTTTCAGATAGTCCCTCACTCGTGTTCCCACGTGTACACTTGTAGATGATCCCAAAACCTCATGGCTTCACTAAGCTGTACTTGGTTGCATAATTTTTTTTTTTATCTTTCATTCTTTTATCTGAGGAGAGTTGACATTTCTTTGCATCTTTTTGGGAAAGTCACACAACAGTTTATTTTGGGCATATCTTCTTTGGGTTTTAGTCATTTCACTTAGAAAATTTATGCCTTTTGCCAAATTGCGATACTCAAGGTATAATTTTCTCAAAAACTTTACTCCTGAACTCTATTTTTTTTTTTAGGACTCCTACAATATGAAGACATGAAGGCTAGACATTTTGTTATTATCTTGCAGATTCCCCACCCCCACCAAGGCTTTGCTTGATTTTGAGTTGGGGTTTCATTATATAGACAAGGCTGCCTTCAAATTTGCAATTTTCCTACCTCTGCCTTCCCAGTGGTGGGATTACAGGAGTGTGCCATGATGCCTAGCAGCTTTGTTCCTTAAAAATATTATTTCTCTCTGCTGGTAATGGATAATTTCTGTTAAGCTATTTTCAAATTGCCAAAACCCTCAATCGACTTCTCCATTTTGATATTAAGCCTGTTCAGTGAATAGTTTAACTCAACACTTATATTTTTAAGTTCTTTACTCTTGGTTCTGTTTTGTATCTTTTATTTTTCTATCAACTTTCTAGTTTTCCATTTACTACAAAAGCAGTTGTACCATTTCTTAGAGCATATTTTTATAGCCACTGCAAATCTTTCATAAATGACCCAGTATCTGTGTCATTTGGTGACTGATAACTGCCTTGCTCTCTTTTCCCATTTGAGATTTTGACTTATACTGGATCTGTGTTGCTGGAAGATTTCTAAAACTGTGTCTTGCAACAGTTGAATGTTATAAGACTTTGGGTCTCTCATGAGTAATGTTCTATCTATCTATGCATCTGTCCATCTATCCATCTATTTTCTGTTCATCAACTTGTTTATGTAGGACCTGCTAGCTCCTTGTGTCACTGTTTGGAGACAGGTACTTTTTTCTTCTTCTGTGTGTTCTGAGGATCTAACTTTCAGCCACACCTTTGCTAGGCAGGCAGTCTTCTATATGCTACATCTCTAGCTTCCTCCATGACTTTAAAATATGACTTCCTTGAGCATCTGTCATCCATGATTGCTACTGAGGACCTTTTCTCCTCTTGGGCAGCTCACTAAAAATCTGGGGCTTGTTTCTCTTCTTACTTATTTCTCAATATTGCATGTTTGTCATGCAATGTCCTGGTTAAAGAATGGAGAGAAGAGCAACCAGGATACACTCTTCCCTCACATTGGGACCTACATTCTTCTGGTCAGAGAACACAGGTCCCTTCCTACAGAGTGCTAGGAGCTGCATGGTTCACAGCGTGCTTGTGAATGTCCTGGGTGGGCCCAGACAAGCTTTAGACTGCTTGAGTTCTGGCTTGGAGAAACTTGAGGGAAAACGTGATACTTATCACTACTCTAGTGACACTTTGAAATCTGTGTCTTCTACTCTCTACTTCCCAACAGCCTTAGAAAAGTGTTTCATGCATTCTTCTCCTTCCACTTACATTCATGAGAGCAAGGGAGAGGGGACGAATTCCTAGTCCATCTTAACAGCAGTAATGCTCTCTTATTTATTTTGATCAGAAAAAAACTGTGATCCTAAGGCTATTTGTTCCAGTTGAAGACTAACCGAGGAATCTGAAATTCAAAGTTCTGCTCCCATTGCTTTGAAGCCTTTAGCTTTTGTACTTTTAATTACTAAAAGTGAAAAATTAAAACTTATTTATTTAACAAATATTTATTGAGCACGTATGCATGTGGCTATGTTGTGCATACTGGAGACAAAACAGCAGATTATTGTCTAGACTGATTTATCTAAAGTAAAGTTTGGTGGAGAATTTAAGCACACACAAAGGGGTGGGAGAGGAGAGAAACGTACTTATTATAAAAAAAGGTCATTCTGGTCAGTGAAATAGCTTAGCAAGTAAAGACAATTTACACCAAACCTGATGATCTGAGTTCTATCCCTGCACTCATATGGTAGAAGAGCCCTGGCTCCTGCAAGTTGTCATATGACTTCCGTATGCAAGTTACAGCACAAAGTCCATGCACACACATACAAGAAAGACGTAAATACATGAATAAGCATAGTTAAAATATCATTTTGCTTGATCTTTGAAGGGCAAAGGTTGTTTTATTTTCACATGGTGCCAGACCATTTTGTAATAACAGCTTTCATGGTTTAAAGCAATAAAGACTGCTAACAGTACAAAAGCCACCGAGAAGAAATAGTCTGGGAGATGAGAGAAAGAGAAAAATTCAGATAACCAGATGGGAAAAAAATAATACAAGGACACTGAGATATTAATGATGGTGAGGATTATGGGAGAGAAAAAAGAGATTTATGAAAAGAAAAAAGAAAGTCTTTCATCTGGAAATTCAAAATTAACTTTTTTAAACTTCTGCGAGTAGCTTTCTCTTCCCACATGTTTTTGTATAGTAAGAGAGAAATGAGAGAAAAATCTATTGTGAAAATGAAAACTCTAAGATATCCATTTTATACTTTTTGTGATGATTTTCTTGTACCTGAGACTTAGCATGGAATTTTCTTTTTTCTTTTAGTCAGAAGGAAATATAGGTGTAACCAAGGCTAGTCAGGGACTCTCCTTGCTGTTCAGTTCATGGTATAGTAAGGTGGGCATCAGGAGAATGGGGTGTGCTCTATCTCACACTGGAAGAGGAGGGCACCATGTTATAGATGCTTCTGTCATTTACCTCTGGGCAGTTAGGTGGAGCTGCTTCAACCAGAGTCCTGCTCATTCCCAGAATAACTCTCCTTGCCTTGTCTGACAAATGGAATGATTCTTAAATTTGATAGACATAAAAGATGCAGTGATTGGGAGAATTGCAATTCTTTTACCATTATGACTTTAACTTGTCAATGACACCACAAGAAAATGGCCCATATAATCAACTAATCAGGGCTCATAGGGCTCACAGAGACTGAACAGACAATCAGGGAGCCTGTATATGTCTGATCTAGGTCTTCTGCATATATGTTGTAGTTATGCAGCTCAGTGTTCTTGTGGGACTCTTACCAGTGGGAGCAGGGGCTGCCTCTGACTCTTTTGCTTGCTTTGGGAACTTTTTGCTCTCATTGGGTTGCCTTATCCAGCATTAATATAAGGGGATGTGCCTAGTCTTATTGTAACTTGATATGTCATGTTTGGTTGATATTCCTAGGTGGTCTGCCCTTTTCTGAAGGAGGAGTGGATCAGGGAGAAGGGAGATTAAGGGAGGGACAAGGAGGAGAAGAGGGAGGTGAAAGTGTGGTTGGAATGTAATATGAAAGAAAAGAATAAAAACAAACAAACAAATAAATTCTACCAATTCTACTAAGACAAAGGATTCTGGCGAGTGACAGGGAGGAATGCCTTTGGAATGAAAGTATTTCACTGATTAAAAAAACAATAAAAAGATGTTAACCTCCTCCATTGCTAACTGAGAAGGCTATCATTATTTTTCCTAGGAGAGTTATCCATTCCTTTGCAAGAACCTCCAAGCTGCAAATAGCTGACTAAGCAAGCTGGGCCAATCTTATGCAGATGATTCCTTCTTTGATAGATGAGGACATAGGCTCAATGCAGTTAAGAACCTTTAAATTTGGATATACCAGCGTATATAAACAGCTTAAGTAGGTTGATGAGCCCATTCCTTTAGGATAGTAAAAATATACTTTGACAGTAAGACCTACTGCTTGGATTTATTTCCTCTGTAAGTATTTTGGAGTAAAACTGGCCATATAAGGAAAAAGGGCAATATGGCTGGTTGCTGTTACAGATATATGAGCTCTCACTTACTAACCATGCCTCTCCTTTTCCAGGGGCCACAGCAGATGCTTTGTTGTCAAAAGTAATCCAAATGGGCTAATTATTGTAATATTGTGTTCCCAAACTTTGAAAACATTGAAGGTTGAAAACTTGCTTGTTAGAGTTATCAAGGCATTTTTTTCCCTCCAGTCTATTAGGATCCAGGAAAGGGAGCACAGAGAGACCCTTTGCTCATTGGCCATTTCTTGATTAGCTTGGCCTGCAGGAGTACCCTATCATCCTCTCTTATAATCAGCTGCGGTGGTGGGTCGGATCATTTGCCAAATAATATGCAGTCATTCTCCGTCTGTGACACTTTAATTTTGGCAGCTACCGTCTTTGTCATTCCTTACAGGTAACTATAGCAACGGACACTCCTGACAGGCCTGAGCATACCATTATTAGAGATGTGCCAGTCTTGTTAACTACATTTAATTGGGACTTGTTGGGGAGGGGCTTTGTAAAGCATTTCCCGGGTGCAAATAAAGATATTTTGGGTGTGGAAAAAAACCAGACTTCATCTTAACTCTGTTGCATTTGCTCAATAAGGACAGCTAAGGGCAGAGAAATGCCAGTGAGGACACATCAGTCCAGCTGGCCTTTCTCTTAGAGACAGCAAGCTTGTCCCTGCTTTTATGAGTGAAATACGCATAGTGGCTCATTTGTTCCTCGCAGTACTTGGCAAGATCCCATCCCAGAGGAAAGGCTAAGCAGTCATACAGTGTCTGGGCAGGCCTCAGGGTGCCTTTTTCTTATCCTTCCCAATGAGATACGTGCAGTTTTGTTTCTTCAGAGTCTGATTTCTTTGACTCTAACTGTATGTTGATATGTCAGATATCCTTAGATAGGGAATAGGGCTTTCAGAGCATAGTGTGTTCTGGGTATATTATCATGTTTGGTTTAAGAGAAAACTTTACAGAGCTGCCTGTTATAAAACAAAAGGTTAAGAGATACCCAGGAAGAAAATTTGACAGATTTAAGATTGGGAAGCATTTGCTGAATGCTCTTATTTGTCTCTCATAGTATTGGGTATGTTCATATTTATTTTCCCACCTAAATAATCAAAATTATTTTTATTTTATAGGTATGAATGGTTTGCCTGCATGTATGTCTGTGCACCGCAAGCATGCTTTTGCCCCCAGAGGCCAGAAGAGGGGATCAGATTCCTTTGGAACTGGAGTTACAGTGGTTGTTAGGTAACTGGTAGGTGTTGGGAACTCAGGTCCTATGGAAGAGCAGGCAGAGCTCTTAACTGCTGAACTCTTTCTCCATCCTGCCAAGGATCTAGGCCAGAAAGACTCTTGTCATTAGATTTATATACATGAATTTAAAATATGGTACATATTTTTTTGATCCAGGGAGATAATTAACAAGGAATAAAAATGACTCCATTTCATTGAAAGTAAGCAGAACTTGATAAGGAAGAAGAAAACGGAGACAGAGTCCAGCTGATGTGTTTGGATAACTCTGTGGAGATGCTTTGGCTGTTCTTTCCAAGACTTAATTTTCCTTCCAGGAATGGAGAGAATCATAGTCAGCCATGATACAGTTTCGTCTGTGAAGAGGAAATTGTGTAAGGTGATGCTTGTTTCCTGGTGACTGAGCTTTCTTCTCCTGAACTGCTGTGCAGGGATTCTCTGATTCAGTGACTAATTATGATCCAGACTCCAGGCTGTGCTCATTTTACTATAAGACCCAAGGCTACTGAAAGGTTCAAAAATTTAGAGTTAATTCTTGGGAGTGGGGCAAAGTCACCATAGCACAGTTCTTTCAGAGCAAGGGTTCAGCAATCCCCCACCCAGATTAACCTTGGGATGTGACTAGGGTCACGTAGCCTCTAAGAAAGCCTATGGAATGTGTTAACTCCCTCCCCCTTGCTACAACCTAACCTGCACGTAACAAGGCAGGTGTCCTCAGGTAGCCAGATCTGATCATTTGCAGTTTTGGCGCCTGAAAACAAACCAATCATTTTAAGGTCAACTCCCCTAGGGACCCTTTCACCCAATCCTATAGTGCCAAGACTTACACTTCCCTACTTTCATTTTTGCCCCCTTAAAAACTCTGTTCCCCCAGAGCTGGGGGTCGCTTGCCTCTTTGTTCTTGCAAAAGGCAGCCACCCAGTTCGAGTTTGTAATAAAGGCCCTCGTGTGTTTTACATCGGACTCAAAGCCTGTTGGTCATTTGGGAACTCGCGATCTGGGCATTTCACTACCTGATTTCCTAGGGGCTCAGATCCCAGTCAGAAGAAACGAGGCATTGAGAAATGTCCTTCATTCCTTTTGGTCTTCCTGGAGAAACTTCCAGCAAGTTCCCTGAAGATGCGGAATGTTAAGCTTGCAACTGGAAGAGTTACTCTTGGAATCCCCGTTCCCACACTCTCCCCGTGGCCTTGGATGATTCTCCTCTTCCTCCTCTCCTGACCTCTTCCTGGACATTGAGGTCCATTTAAACATACAACGAAACAGAGTAAGTATAAGGTTTCTGTAAACATTGACACATGCTTGCTCAACTTAACTATTGGGAAAAACCGGACAGCAGGATGCTGAAGCTGGGAAAGAGAGAAAGGGGAGCCAAATGGTGGGGTTTGGAGAAAAGTGCTTTTGGAAGACAAAGTACATCTTTGGACAGCATACAACATAACGGAGGCCCGTTTCCACTCGTGCCATGTGTGAGGCTGGGAGAAGAGTTCTGGAGGAAGGATCGTTGTCATGCTGGTACTGTTTGATGCTGTGGGCACAGTGACATTTTGGGTGGGGTGTTATTACTCAAAGGCCTGATGTTTTTCTTGAGCATAACTATTTTTGGAAATAATTTTATTATCTCACTTTTTTGAAAATGTGTGTATAATGTATCTTGGTTAAATCCACCCCACACTCTCTCCCTCTATCTTTGTCTATCCCCCAGTGTAACCCTCACATCCTCCCCCATAACCAAGTTCATGTCTTTTTAAGACTAACCTACTAAGCCGGGTATGGTGGTGCATGCCTGTATTGCCAACACTCTGGGAGGTAGAGGCAGGCAAATCTCTGTGATCTTAGCCAAGGCTACCCAGAGAAACCCTGTCTCGGAAAAGAACACACAAACAAATAAGAATAACCCACTAATTCATTGAGAACTGCCCATATGTGCGTGAATGCATATTGCTTAATGGGCACAGCACAAAATACTTTTGCAAAGTTCTCTTATCACTCCCAACAAATGTATGCAGAGAAGCTCTTGCCGTTCTGTTCTGCATGTGAAGTGAAGGCATTCAATAGATACGTGTTAACTGAGTGGGTGAGTGTCAGTAACCTCAGTGCAAATTAATCGT
This sequence comes from Pachyuromys duprasi, assembly GCA_028658305.1. Taxonomy (NCBI): domain Eukaryota; kingdom Metazoa; phylum Chordata; class Mammalia; order Rodentia; family Muridae; genus Pachyuromys; species Pachyuromys duprasi. The sequence continues at coordinate 57,164,955 of CM053751.1, forward strand.
ATTTGCTTGCTATCCTTTAAGAGTAGAATCAGTCTTTCAGATGTTTCTTATTTGGCTTTATTGGTAGTTATGTTATATAGGTTGTTAGAACCTTTATCCAAGTTGTAGCATCTGGCCCAAAGCTGACACCTAACCAGACACAGAGCCATATTTTGGAAAAACTACTTTATAATGAATGCTGTCAAGTCACATTTTCCAGATTTGAACAGGTTATATCTAGGACATCAGTGAGAAGCAGACCAGGACTGCCAGAAGGGTAGGTCCCTAGCAGAATTCTGGGCACATTGCAAGGCTCAAAATTATGTGTTGAATGACTGATAACGTGAATGACTCTTGTGTTTTATGCATTTAAAAGTCAATGGTTCATAAGGGTTGGAATACCCAGTAGACTCTTCGTAGAGAGAGAGGGTGGAAGGTGAGGCTCTGGTGAGTGGTGGGAAGGTGATGACAGACAGTGTGAACAGTGGAAGCATGGGATCTTAACAGACATCTGGCACTCTGCCTGCTCAGTGCCTCCTTTTTCTCCTTTCACAGGACTTGACTTTTTTTTATGACATCTAGGCTTGGAGTTATTGCCAAGCAAGAAACCCCATCTCCCCTGAATAAGATATAAATGACTGATATTTTTTATTCTGGTAAAAAGTTCACCCCCTGGAAAGTGGATCTCACTTGGAGCACTCTAGAAGATGGTTGTTAAGGTTATTTTTTTACAAAACTGTGTTTCTCACTTTCTCTCTTTACCTGGCTATCACAAATACAGTTGAGACTCTCTTGTATTTGTTTAATAATAAGCTTCACAACATAAGAACTGAATGGTTATTTCTCTATTCTTAACTTGGTTTTCTCCCAGCTTACATCCCAGAGATACTTACACTTTGTAGCTTTCTTGTTTCAGCTCCTTTTCTTGATGTCTCTCTTCAACCTCTTCTGTGGCTGAATTCCTCACTTCCTCCTCTAAGTCTTCCTCCCCTGGGAGGAAGTTCAGCTACAGTCTCTCCCCTGTTCAGCTATTGGCATTCCAGGGGATGATTGGGGAGCAATGTTTCCATGACATTGATACAAAAGATTCTTAGAATAAGGATTGCCACCAGATGTCGGGGATAGTTACTGAAGTCAGCATTTGAATTAGACAGTAACCTTATACTTACAGATGGTGGCTGAACTGATTAACAGCGAGTGCCTGACATAGATTCCTTTTGGAACCTGCTATCTGGATCACTATAGCTTCCCTGAATTTTCCTTAAAAATTTTTAATTTAAAAATGTTATGATTTTTATTTGTGTGTGTGTGCGTGTGCACACATGCTCAAATGTCAGGCCAGAAGAGGATGTTGGAACCCCTGGTGTTGGAGTCACAGGTAAGGCTGTGGACCACTGATATGGGGGCTTGGAACTGAACTCAGTACCTCTGCAAGAGCACCAAACACTCTTATTCACTAAGGCATTTCTCCAGCCCTGCTTCTGCTTTTTAAAATCCATGTATTATTTTAATATTTTTTTCCTTTTAACTTCAGGTAGTTAAAATCTATTTCTGTTGCTCACAACAAATCAACCCCGACTGAGCCAGGCATATTCCCTCTTCCCTTATTAGCTGCCTCTGGTCAGTAGATGTGGTGTTTTGGATAAGAATGTCTTTGTTTTAGTCAATGTTTTATTGATGTGAAGAGAGACCATAATCACAGCAACTGTCATAAAGGAAAACATTTCATTGGTGCTTACTTACAGTTTCAGAGGTTTAGTCCGTTATCGTCATGGTTGAGAACATGCAGCATGCAGGTAGACATAATGCTGGAGAAGTTGAAAGTTTTATATCTGGATCTGGAGGCAACGGAAGGAGACAACCACTGGTCCTAGTTTTGGGCTTTTGAAACTTCAAAGCCCACCCCTCAGTGACACACTTCCTTCAACAAGGCCACACCATCTAATAACTCTCAGGTAGTGCTATTCCCTGATGAGCAGGCATTCAAATATATGAGTCTTTGGGGGATCATTCTTTTTTTCTCTCTCTCTGGCTGGGGAGAGGAGCTTAGTGGAGACTGCTGGTGGATAGTGCTCACTTAGCACTCTCTCTTGGGGCAGCTCTGGGCAAGGTTCTCCCTTTTTTAAAAATAATTTTTATTTTTTTATGTTAATCACAGCTTATGTAATTTGTATCCCAGGCGTAGCCACCTCCCTCATTCCCTCCCAATCCCACCATTCCTCCTTCATCTCCTCCCTTTCCCTTTCCCAGTCCACTGCTAGGGGAGGACCTCCTCCCCTTCCATCTGAGCCTAGCTTATCAGGTCTCTTCAGGACAGGCTGCAATGTCCTCTTCTGTGGCCTAGCAAGGCTGTTCCTCCCTCAGGGGCTGAGGGTGGGGGTGTCGAAGAGCCAGCCATTGAGTTCATGTCAGAAATAGTCCCTGTTCCCCTTACTAGGGTTCCCACTTGGATACTGAGCTACCATGGGCTATATATGAGCAGGGGTTCTAGGTTATATCCATACATGGTCCTTGGTTGGAGAAACAGTCTCATAAAAGACCCCTGTGCCCTGATATATTTGGTCCTTGTGGAGTTCCTGTCCTCTCCAGGTCATACTAACTCCCCCTTCTTTCATATGATTCCCTGCACTCTGCTGAAGGTTTGGTTGTGAGTCTTAATCTCTGCTTTGATACATTGCTAGGTAGAGTCTTTCAGAGGCCCTCTGTGGTAGGCTCCTGTCCTGTTACTTGTTTTCTCCTACATCCAATGTCCCTCCCATTTGTCTTTCAAAGTGAGGATTGATCATCTTACCCCGGGTTCTCTCTCTTGTTTATCTTCTTTAGGTGTACAGATTTCAGTATGTTTATCTTATCGTGTAGGTCTATATAAGTGAGTATATACCATGTGTGTTTTTCTGCTTTTAGTATACCTCACTCAGGATGATCGTTTCTAGGTTAGGGGGGGTCATTCTTTTCCAAACCACCACAGTCCTGCATAGGCTTAGATGTTTGAATATTTGGTCCCCAATTTGAATAGGTTTAGGAAGTATGGCCTTTATGTAGGAAGTATGCCATAGGGGGTGGGCTTTGAGGTTCCAAAGGTCTCTTCTGCTTCATATTTATAATTGGAGGTGTGAGCTCTGAGCTGTTCCTGCTACCGTGACTGCTATCTACCACCAGGGTCCTACCATGATGGACTCTTATCCACCTGAAACTCTAAGCCTGAATAAACTCTTTGTTCTATAGATTTTCTTGCTTATGTTATATCGCAACAGAAAGTAACTAACACATAGATAAATACTGTTTTTGAAAGTAGAATCCCTTTCACTTTTCGTATGAGCACACCACATTTTTTTCACTACTTGAGTCATGGATTGAGATATCAAAACCAATGGGGATTTTTCTTTATGACCCAGTTTTCCCTTCTTTCATTTGACTCCCCAGAATTTTCTACTCAAAAGGCTTCTATGAAGATACACAGTCAATACCAATTCCTTCAGATTCTTGACAATAAACATATCTGATTATAAAAGAGTATTAATTATACAGCTGTGGACAGTGGGTTTATAAAGTATTTAGCTGTCTCCATCTGCACATTTCTGTTACAGTGATGCAAATATTTTAATTTTTTCCTCCAACCTTTTTTTAAATAAATTTATTTATTTTTATATCAGTCACAGGTTAGGTATTTTGCATCCCATGTGTAGCCCCCTCTCTCATTCCCTCCTACCCTCCCCAACCCTCCCTCATCTCCTCCCCGCCCCCTCCAAGTCCACCAACGGGGGAGGATCTCCTCCCCTTCCATCTGATCATCTTGTCTCCTCAGGGCTGGCTGCAATGTCCTCCCCTGGGATCTAGCCAGGCTGTTACTCCCTGGTGTGTATGGGGGAGGGTCAAAGAGCCAGCCATCAAGTTCAAGACTGAAAC
>CM053751.1:57169339-57232670 GCA_028658305.1 Pachyuromys duprasi
GAGTGGTATAGCTGGGTCTTGAGGAATCACTATTCCTAATTGTCTAAGAAAGCGCCAAATTGATTTCCAGAGTGGTTGTACCAGTTTGCATTCCCACCAGCAATGGAGGAGGGTTCCTCATTCTCCACAACCTCTCCAGCATGCGCTGTCACTAGAGTTTTTGATCTTAGCCATTCTGTTGGGTGTAACATGGAATCTCAGGGTCATTTTGATTTGCATCTCCCTGATCAACCTTTTTTTTTTTTGTCTTGGCCTTATCTATACCTCTTTCTTAGCCTTCACTAATTTTTATCCCTTTCTCCTTACTTAGAACACTTCTGTATTTGCTTCTGAAGAATACTAATTAAACTGTCCTTCTGATTTCTTGTGAATCCTGGGGAGAGTAGTATTTTTTCTCCCCAAAGGAAATTGAAAACATGACAGAAGTCTTAAGTAGCTGTTATGTAAACAAGATAGGACTAACAGAACAGACTGCATTGGCCTTTGTTGAAGATGAAAGCAGAAAGAAGCAACGTATGCCTGTCCAGGCCCTGGTCATGTGGACTCCTTTTTATCAACCATAGCACAGCATGAGAAAAAGGAGGACTTCCATGGACAGGAAGTTCCCTGACACCAGGGCAAGCACTTGATGCTATAGGCTTCAGAGAAATATGGGGAAAACCCTGAAAAGACTTGTGCTTAAAATGGAGAATCTGGAAGTGACAGCTTTATTTTCTCATTGGCTGGTAACAAGTGTGTCACCAGATAGACAGTAAGCATTAGCATTAGCATGGGGCAAGCAGACCCACCCTTTGACTGCCGGCAAGCACTATACAAGCACACTACTCTGTGATGCTTTAGAAGTCCTCTACCATCCTTTTCACACTTGTCATCTCTCCCCATCATTGATCTAAGTTGCATTCTTAACATTTCTTGGCATGAATTCCTACTTTCTTACACTGCTGCTGCTCCCAGTAAGTAAAACTTGGTCATTCTAGTCACTTGACTGAAAACTTTTAAAATAGTTTGACACTGGGTATTTATTTTAAATTGCCTGACATTGGAGTGTGAAGTGCTTCACACACCGAGAAGGACCCCCTGACTTGTTGGAGAGATGCTGTTCCCAGCACAGTATGTGTTTGACTTATTCTTGATTTCCTCCTGGACTTCTCACCTGATAATATTCACAACTGAATTCTATTCTATTCTGCTGTTAGATAATTACCACAGTAGTTTAACTACATTCTTACTAGAATGATTTGATTACCATTGCACACGTTTTGGGGATTTTTGGTCAGGATACTGTTTTAGATAAATCAACAGTGTTTTGTTGATCTCATCAATCACAGACTATTTCCTTAAATGTTCCTGGGCAGGTGAAGAGGAAAAGGTAGCTAAGTCCAGTCTTGGCTACTGTCGTCTCTGACTTTCTGTAGCATATATACTTCTCACCACATAATGTGTAAAAGTGATCCCATGGTACTGGGTCACCATGGAAACCTCATGGATACCCGAGAGCAATGGCTATACACCAGTGGCCCAGAGACTGCTCCTTAATCCTACCCTGTTATAAGATTCTCAGTATGCCAGGGACAGAGTCCATAGCAGGGATGAAGTTACTAAACACAATGTACTGTCACAGGCATGTCATGTACTGTAAACACCAGCTATTGTTTCCAGAACAAAATCCCTCAGGATTATTTAATGACTCAAAATATAAATAATAATTACTTTTTTATTTTGTTTGTTTTTCAAGACAGAGTTTCTCTGTGTAGCCCTGGCTGTCCTGGATTTGCTTTGTAGACCAGGGTGGTCTTGAACTCACAGAGATCCACCTGCCTCTGCTTCCAGATCAAAGGTGTGTGCCACCATACTTGGCTAATGATTATTTTTAAAAGATTATATAAAATACACATTGCTAAAAAATTGTATGTGAGTGTAGATACATGTGCACCGTGATGCATTTGTAAAGGTCAGAGGACAACTTTTGGGAGTTGGCTTTCTCTTTCTCTCTCCACCACAGGAAATCAGGTTTGCTTGGGAAGCACTTTTACCACTGAGCTCATCTGGTTTTGAAGCTCTCAGGTAAAATAAAGTCATCCCTGGTTTCTGTCCCCTAGGAGACAGTTATCTTGATGGAACTCATATCTATCACTATAGTCACCTTCATTGGTTATACATTACTGAACCTGCCCTATTATCCATTCGTCTATTCAAAACTATGTATCAAGCTATTACTGTACTTATTTGTGGTCATATTTGTCATATAAACCATTCTTTCTACTATTTTATAAAGTGTCTCCCATTTTCAACATATGGGCATGACTATAAATTTTTCTCTCATGCTATGTAAGAAAAAGTAGTTGTAATCAAAGGAAGATTTACTTTTTTCTCTTTTCTACAGTAAAGAAACTTCTAGATGCTGAGAGCAGAAACAGATGGGGAATTGGTAGTCAGTCTCCAGTTTTAGGTACAGCCTGGCTTCTGGAATTATACTGTCATTCGTCAAAAGACTCAACAGAGATGGAGAAGGGAAGGGGCAAAGTGGAATAAAAATGTTGCATTTCAGCCTGTTTAAAAACTGACCAAGTTCGGCTCACTTATTTGTATGGGGTACGTTTCAGATTACTCTTGCTTGCGGAGTTATACATCACTAATATGAGTGAAATTTGAGGCTTGACCAGTCGTAAACCGAGTCCAATGCTGATGGAATGTGAAGTGCTTTGTCCATTGAGAAGGACCCCCATGGCATCAAAGTGTGTGTTTGGCTTATTTCTGTCTTTCTCCTGCACTTCTCACCTGAGTTGTGGTAAGGGGCTGTCTTCCCAAATTGGATAGGTTGGCCCTACTCGTCTTGGGACTCTGAACACAATGATATGGCTAGATAAATAATGGTATCCCTTTTTTCTTTGTCCTCTATGCGTTTCAATGGTTCATAAACAGACCTCATCAAATTCAAGGCCACATTTACCCCTGAGACCTTTTTTTTTTAGATTTGATCAATGAGAATTTGTTTGGGCTTTTTTCAAGTTTTAAACAAGGGCAGGGGTAATTCTTATGACTTATTGAAGATGATAATTTTTACATTTTGCACTAGATCAATTGGAATCCATGAGCAGGGCAGAATGGCAAGGCATAAAGCACAAGGCAGTCTTTATTCGGAGGCCTGTTTTTACTTAGGTAATTAACAGTGTATCAACTAGTCTTGTGGTCAAGATTTAAGTATCAAACACAGCAATAATTTGTCCACAACTCTAGAAAATCTAGTATCAAAAGTTAAATGTTCCTCAACAATTAAGATGAGGGATGGTGTTTTTATTTTTATTTTTAATAAATTAAGCATTTAGATTTTGATGGAACACTGGATTCCTTTAAACCAAACCTCTGTTGTGGTTGATCTGGAGCTACTATGTATTCAAGTGTTAATTGCTTGCCCCCCACCCCCCAAGATCTTTGCTGTTCTGTGTGAGCAGTGGTGTTGTGTAACCTTGCCTCCCAAATAATCCCTATTGGCAGATAAAATTGCTACAGCTGGCTGGGCAGAAGAGAAGTAGGTGGAGCTAAAGTTGGAGGGAGAAGCATCACCGGAAAGGGAGGTGCAGGGAGGAAGGAGAAAGAAGGACCCATGGGTTAGTGTGAGCTAGAAGTACAGGGCTGGGAGGAGATTTCTCTGAGGATTGGCATTCTAAGTATTTATGGGAATTTTGGATGGGATTTGAGGCTGGGAGATAACAAGGTAACTTAGAGGGTTAGTATCTGCTTATCCCCAGTGTTTAAGGCATATTAAAAAGCTAACAGGTATCCATGTATTTTATTCATATAAAATAACAGGTTAAATAATAACTGCTGCTTTAATAATCACATGAATCAATATTAAATATTAATAACATTTTTCCCCAACACTCCTCCAGGGAGGTTCTCTAGGGAATAATTCAAATGTCATAGCAATTGAAGTGATGTTTTTGTCATTTAGTGTGGGAAGGCGGGTGGAGCGTGACTTTCTCAATACCCACTTCTCCTGCACAAGTAAATTCTCTCCTAGCCCGCACAATTCCAGAGGCCCAGTAGGATTCTCTAAGCCCTAATGCCTTAGGACTGATTGTGTTTAGAAAGAATGTTTTGAGAGACGGTTGAGTTGAAATGTGCTCTTTAGAGTGGCCCCTAACCAAATATGAAGGGATTAGAACCTGCTCAGAGAGACACCAGGAGGGTATGTGAGATAGATGACAATTATGAAGGATGACATGGTAGTCATTCACAAGCCAATAAGGAAGGCCTCACAAGAAACCACACCTATCAACATCTTGACCTGGGGACTTCCAGCCTCCAAGACGCTGTCTGAGAAAAAGCTGCTTTTTTTTTTTTTTAAATTATGTGGTTTAAGTCAGCCCTGGCATTTTATTATGGATACTCCTGGGAACTGACATGGGGTTATTTTTGGAAATCCATAGCAATGATGCTCAAACCGTTTCTGACATCCATTCATGTCTTCATCACAACACATTTGTAGCTCTTGTCTCCATGGCGACCCTACATATAGTAGAAGCATCTTTGCTATGAGCACTTATCTCATGGTGCTCATATTATTTTACTATAAATCATCTTTATGTTTTCCATTTAAGTTTATTAGGCTGGTATATAGGTAGTTTTGGAAACTGAATATATAAGGAATTTATAGTACCTGCATATTTGAAGCCAGAGCATTAAAAAATAAAAAAAATTCAAAATCTTTCTGATGGACGTAAGATACTAGATTGGCTTGATGTTGAGAATCAGGGCTTTATATTGGTTTTAGAAGAGGAAAGTTTCAGTTAGGTTTTGTTTTGCTTGCTGCAAAGGACTCTCCTTATTGAAACCAGTGATTCTTGGACGTGGGTACATGCTGTGAAGATACGTGGTTTCCACACTGAAGAATGCTTTATTTGGGGTCTGGCCCAAGCATCAGGTCCAGCCTAAAGCTCTCTGGGTGATTCACTCTGTCGGCTTCAAACGTGCTTGGGAATTCTTTGGTACTCGTTTTAATAAAAGGCAGATGTAATTGCCCTTGAATATAGGGCAGCCTCATGACTCATCACTTACCCATAGGAAGCAGTAAGAGTGTCCCCTGAGACTTTCAAAGTCAGGGACTGAAAGGCAGATACTGGATTGTCCCTTCCTCCTCTCTGCCTTCTGTATCTCTCTCTCCCCCTTGATGCCTCTTGGAGCAACTGGGAAAGAAGAGCAACCTGCACTAAAGCTACCATCTGGGTGGGATTGTGTCTGGAGGCAATGCGCAGACAGAGGCACATATCCAAAGAGGGCCAGCTGCCCCCTCCTCAGATGCTTTACGCTGCTCTGGTGACTTGTTTCCCCGGATGAAGCTTCAGGATGATCTCTGACTGTGAGCATAGACAGACACTGAGAGAGAGTTGCCTAGAGGGGTCCTCTGAGAGATCTGGGCCACTTATTGTATGAAGTAACTGGGGTAGGTTATTATATAGCAGTGGAAGACTTAAGCCAGCTCTTCTAAAGTAGGACTCCCTGATATTTGCAAAGCTCCTTCTTTGATAGAATTCAAGTTTCCCTGTACCCTTTTCCATTGTTCTCTGGATCACAATACAGTGGGAGGCACCTCCTCCTCACTAGAACAGATTCACTGAGTTTCCTGAGTTCATGCTTCCATGGATTTCCAGCATTAGGCTCTCTTTATTTTTAACCTGCTAATGGAAGATTTTTTTTTTTGTCAGTTTGATATAGAAAAGGACTAGTGGTAAATCTAGCAAAAAAGGGCTATACTGAAAAGTTATATTGCATATAAGAACACAGGAGTAGAGAGCCCTGTATTTTTACTTCTGGATTAGTTCATACTTTACACTCTGCATTTCTAACCATCTTGACTGATTTGTACATCAAGATGAGCCCAACGAAGCCCAAGGCTAGGCAGAGAAAACTGGAATAGCATCTCTGTAATTTCCCTGTAAGCTGACAGACCTGACAGGCAAACACTGAGAGTCAGCTCATCACGGCTTGCGCCGCAGCCGGGGAGACACAGAACTACAGGCCTGGTCCACAGGCAGCCCCGAGAGTCCTGACTCAATCCTATTAGCAGAAACTGGGCAGTCAGCCAAGCATCATAAATGCTTTACGTGGCCCTCTCTTGAAGGGTCAACTGGAAGACAGATGCACAAATGATAGAACTGGATGCATCTTGTCTTTCTTGAAAGCCCTTCCTATGCCAACTCCATTTATTTCCTTTTCAAGTGGTAGTCCTGTGCAATGACCTTTTCTTCTTTGACACGCAGTAAAAACCAAGGCAAGGTTGGATACGGTAGGCGTTTGAGAATTGTGATTTCCTATAAATAATTTTTTAAAATATTTCTTTGATGCATTTTTTGGATAGGAACTCCTGGAAGTCTAAGATTAGGATTACTTATATTGTTTTTGGGTGCTGGGGGAACCACACAGCAGACAGCGCACTACAGTTTTCTCGTAGATTTGCAGATGACCAGGTTACGAGACTGTTGGTTCCCAGTCGCCCAAGGAGGTGTTTGTAGGGGATGACACAGTGGGTAGCGGTCTTTGCAAGGGACTGAAATGGTTTTCTTTGGGTCAAGTGTGAAGCAGGGTACCTGGGGAATCAAAGCTTTATAGGTAGAGGGAATTTAAGATTGAGGTAGTTTGCAAACAGCAGGGAGGGCCGGAGTATTTTCATAAAACTTTCTGAGAAGAAAGGAATAGACTTTACGCTGGTTAGTTTTCATTGTCAACTTGACACAAACCTGAGTCATCTTGTGAGAGACCCTCAACTGAGGCATGGCCTGCATTAGATTGATCTGTAACATGTCTGTGGGGCATTTTCTTGATAGGTGAATTTTTGTTTTGTTTTGTTAGCTTGACACAAACCAAGATCTATCTGGAAATAGAATCTTAAATGAGAAAATGCCTCTATAAGATTGGTCTGTAGGTAAGTCTGTAGGTCATTTTCTTATTAGTGATTATACTGGAGGGCCCAGCCCATTGTGGGTGGGGTCACCTCTGATCAGAGGGTCCTGAGGTGTATTTAAAAAAACAGGTTGGGCAAGCCATGGGGAGCAAGTCAGGTGCGGCTTAAAGTAATAGCAGGAAGGGAGCTGAGAAAAGCATCTATTTTTTTTCCCTTTAATGGAACAAATGTTTCGCTGAATAAGTTATAAGATACATTTTCCAGTTGGCATTTGATCCCAGTTTGGTCTCCATGCCATTATGCCTGTGGGCTTTAGCTGCTCCAGTTCCTAACAGGTGGCTTTTACCACCCACATCTCTCCAGCTGTCACACCTTGGTGCAGGATCTGCCACACCCACTGCAACAATAGCCACTTCTCTCAAGACTGGCTAGTAATCAGAAAGTCTAACCCAGATCACACTCTGTCTCTGGGATCTGTCACAGGCAATGGTCCATGTCACTTTGACTTCATCCAAATCCAGTTCAGGTGCTGGAGGCACATAGACCACCCTACACCATATTTGGAACTCTGTTCTTGCCTACTGCTTTCTAAACAGCCTCAATGACCCAGGGTCATGGCCAAAGGCAAGGCCGGTGTGTGGCAAATCATCTTGAAGGTAGAGATATGACTGAGGCAGGCAGTAGAAGTGTTGGGTATGGGGAGAGCAGGTAGGTTCTGAAATGCGTGCTTCTGGAGGTTCCTAGGACTTAGCTTTGGGGCTGAAAGGTAGAGCTGACATTGAGTTTCTTGCTGGACATTTCCAGAGACAGCTGACTTAGCTGCGGAGGCCTGCTCTGAATGTGGGCAGTCCCACAGCCTAGGTTGAATGGAATAAAAAGAGGCAGTCTCTCTCTGCTTCCTGGCTATCTTTGGTGTGAGATGCCCTGTCTTGCTCTCTTTAAAACGGTGGAGTGAAACCTCTGAAACTGTAAGTAAAATAAAGCCTTCCTCCATTCAGTCGTCTTGTCACAGCCTTGAAAAGCTAGAACAGAAAACTGGCATTTGATGGTTAATCTTGACTGTCATAGGATCGGGAGGTGCCTAAGAGATCAGTAAAGCTCCCTCTGTGTGTCTGTGACAGCGTTTTTGCACAATGAAGGTGGAAAGACTTATCATGAATATAGCTGGTCCTATGCAGTGAGTTGGGGCCCAGATGAAATGAAAAGAGAAGACAGAAGAAGCTCAGGAATACTCACTCTCTCTTTTCCTGACTGTCATGAGAAGAACAATGTTTTTCCACTATGCTCTCTCAGCCTTGATGCTCTGTCTTGTCATAGGGCACAGTAATGGGACAAAACAACTATAGATGAAAACTTTTAAACTGAGCACAAACCATATTCCTCATTTCAAAGCATTCTTTTAAGTATTTGTTACAGTGACAAAAACAAACCACAAAAATAAACAAAAAACACAAAACCAACATATAGAAAATTGAAGAGCAGTTGTGACTGGATTTGATTCTATTGTTTTTTAGTCCTTGGTACCGGTTTTCATGAAGAATTTGGAAAAGTTAAAAGATGTATACTAGACATTAATGTCTGATTCTTGCAAGAGTTTAGAAAACTGAATGCTGGTAAGAATGAAGACAGAAAAAGAGTGTTTTTATAAGGTTCAGGTGGAAATAAGAATTTTACTGGGGATTGACTGCAGACCAGTGGTGCAATCTGGCAAGGAATTTGTCTATATTTTGTTTGTGTCCTGAGACTTCATGGGAGCTCAAGGTTTAAGGGTAATAAATGAATTAATCTGGCAGAAGAATTTTCAACACGGCAGCATTCAGGCTGTGGCCTGAGTATTGCTAGCCATTTGGAGCTACAGTTATAGTGAAAGTCAGGAGCAAAAAGCAGAGCAGAAAGACGGAAACAAGTTGTGGTTTGGGCAGAAAATCTTGGTAAAGTTGGGGCTAAGAAGGTGTGATTTCTGAAGAGATTAGTACCAAGTACTCTGCATGTAGGGAAAAGGAAAGATACCTCAAGGACATCCCAGGAAGCAGTGAGACCTGATACACTGGAAGTTCCAGGTGTAGGACTGCAAACTCACTTAAAAGACTTTCCCAAGAGAAGAAAGAGCTTCATGAGGGCATCCCATTCACATAGGGCCACCTAAGGTTGTCCCTGCAGGGATTATTCTACAGTGTTTGGCCATGCACATATTTAGAAGCTGCTGCAACCATGACTCAAGCAGGCAGAAGACGTTGACATTGTCATACTATGCCAATTTTTATAGATATGTGGAGTGCCAAAACCATAGGGTCATAGAGGCTAGATTTAAAAGGAAAGATGAGAAGCCAGGAAATGAGTATCCTGAGGTCATTTCTAGTTCTGAAAACTACACACTGAAAAGGTTATATCTGGGAATATGTATGCATGTTTATATATGCATGTATAGAACAGTCAATGAAAAAGGAGGCCTTGATTTGAAAGAGAACCAAGAAGAGCACGTGAGAGAGTTAGGAGGAAGGAAAGAAAAGGAAGAAATAATTTTTGACATAAAAGTCAAAAATAGAAAAAGAGTTTTAAAAATACTTTCAATGCGGACCCCATGTCAGCTTTCATTTGAATTCTGCATTGACTTTCAATCCTTGTTCCTGACAGAACACTGTTTATAATTACTTTTTTAATCTCTGAATAATAATAATAGTAATAATAATAAAAGCAGTTTATATTTCCTGAGAACATCACTGCTTGTAAATGTGTCACTGTTTTTAAAAATGTTAGGACCTTCTGGGTGGAAACTGATGTTTGATTGATGGAAGAGGTAGGTCAGCCTGCCCTGAAGGGCTCTGTTATGCTAGAGCAGGGAGTTGTCTCAGAGAATCAGCTGACTGTGTTATTTGGAAAGGGGCCAGAGAATCTCTTGGCAAGCATGAAAACTTCATTAGCCCAACATTTTGCTTCTCTCACCCAGAACACTGACACTATGCTGTGGGAGATATGGAAGGATACGAGCTTTCTCCCAATATGTAACACTTATCCACAACAGGAGAGCTAGGTTTTGACCAGAGAATGGCTATCTTTCTCCACCTCTGTTCTGGGCATTTTCAGAAGATCCATCCAGGAAGGTTGTTGAGAATGCAGATTTGTGTTCCATCTAGGAGTCTATCTCTTCACTAATACTTCCAATAGTAATTCCCTAGTAATCCCAATGTCAATAATCCATGTATTGCTCTCATTGACACGTCTCCTTCCTATTTCAAGTTGACTATATTTATACCTCTAAAGTACTCTCCAATTTATAAAGTGCTTACATATTCTCATTTATCAGTTGAGATGTATGCTCTAAAACTCTAAATGGTTTCTGGAAGCCCTTCTATCCCATCTCCAAGAAATGGTGCTTACTCACTCAGAGGACCAGTGTGCGAGCTCAGGTAGGCAGTACAGGGTGCAGACACCTCTTCCTGTCATGGGTGAAGACTTCTCATTCCAAGGGCATGCTAGTTGCCCTTTATCTATGAATATTGATTGCAGAGGCAGCAGCAGGCATTGACCAGAAGAGTCTATGTAAATGCTGCCAGTTATACGTAGCAAACTACTGAAGAGACTATATGAACTCATCTTGCTTAGCAACTCTCTGGAAATAGTTTTCTGTTAGGGGTTGGGACACTTGATTTCTGCTCCTGACCTAGCCCCTGACTTATTGAATGAATACATGCAGGCTCCTGTGCTTCAGTTCCTTAGTGACACGAAGGGACTGAACTAGATCAGTAACTTCATAATATGCTCTTTGGAGCCCAACGGTTTAGAAGAGGAACCCTCCCTAGGTGACATGATAAGGAAAGAAAGGAATTGGGTAGAGGGATTTTTCATATCCCCATTCTGCCTTAGTATGGCATCTTGGTATTGGTTTTGCTCTGTTTATCTGGGTCCTGTGTGAGCTCTCCAGAAACATGGGTTTTCATACTGAACACTATTTGTAAAGCTATGGATTCATACCCTTTACTCATTCACATAAAGTTGCTCACTGTAGCCTCTTTTCAAATTACCCACACTCAATATTAACATACATGTTAATATTTTATTTATATTCGTACATTCATATAATGTGTTAGGATCAAATCCACTCCACATTCTCTCCCTTTTAATTCTTTTTCTATTCCACACCACTTTACTTTTCCCTCCAAATATTTTCCCCTCTGTTTCTGTATCTGCCTCTTTCACTCTAATGTCCACCAAATCTGTTTACTGATGTCATCTACCAGAGTAGACTTTCGGATCCTACATCTCTGAAGAACATTGACACTCCCTCCCTTGGCTGCCATCAGTTACCTATATCTCCTCATATAGAGGAAGGACTCCATGAACCCTTCCACATCTATGCCCAGGTTTTGGCTGGCTTGATCTTGTACAAGTCTTATGCATGTGGCACAGGCTCTCTGAGTTTATTTTGTCATGTTCAGCAAATTCTGCTTTGCTGCAGACCTCTAATGTCTCTGGCTTTTGTCATCTTTTTTGCCCCCTTCCCTGATGACCCTGGTTTTTGGAGGGATGGTCTGTGATACAGATTCCCATTTAGAGTTGAACACTCCAAAGTCTCTTACTCTCTGTACCTTGATTAGTTGTGGCTCTAATCTATGGATATAAAGACAAGAACTTAGGGTACAGCTTGTTACTTTGTTTAACATAAAAACAGTACTTGGTTCTCCTTCCAATGACTTAGCTAGCTATGGGTTTTGGGGCTAGGTTATGGTACCAGGCATGATGCCATGGTGACCTTAGTCATAGCAACAGGAGAATAATGCCCAAGGAGATGTCTTACTCTTTCAACCTGGTGTTGTTCACTGCAGTTTGTTCTGAGCATCACAGAGCAACATGGCCAGGATTGGTCAGTTTCTATTGTTTATTCAAGGAAAGAGTTTCTTTTGGGCTCTAGCTTCCTTTTCTGCAGTATGAAGTTGCTAGACTAGATGGTCTTTAATGTATCTATTCTGGATTCTGGCAGTTTGAGTTCCATTTCTTATGCTATTGAAACTATTGAAGTAAGCATTTTGTGTGCGTGTGTGTGTGTGGTGTGTGTGTGTGTGTGTGTGTGTGTGATTATGAGAAAGACAAACAAAAACTAACCAGAGAAATGGAGCTAAAGGTTTCCTAATAATGATGACCATAGTTCCAAATATTTTAATGTAAAATATGTATCATTTAATCACAACCTCAAGGCTAAGACCAAGAGACCTAAAGCAGATAGTTAAACAGCATAGATTTTAGAGTTTTCATCCCAAACATCCTACCCACACAATTGTCAAACAAGAATGGGTGATTATTTGATATTCAGTTTTGGATAAAATGTCTTAAGAATGAATTTTCTTAAGTCCTACAACTTTGGGTCATTATTGACTTTTTGTTTTTGCTTTTTCTGTGACAGGGTTTCTCTGTATAGCCTTGGCTGTCCTGGACTCACTTTCTAGATCAAGCTGTCCTCAAACTCAGAGAGATATGCCTGCCTCTGCCTACCAGAGTGCTGTGATTACAGTAATGTACCATTGTGCCTGGCTGGTCATTACTGATTTTTAAAAGTACAAATGCAGGATGGTGAGATGGGTCAGTGGGTAAAAGTGCTTGTCACCAAGATTGAGGGTCTAAGTTTGATTCCCATGACCTACAGAGTAGAAAAAATGTGCAAAGTGTTTATGTTTTTATGATGAAACCTCAACTGATCCAAGTTAAAACAGAAGGGATGGTCCGGGAATTGTAGCTTGGTGGAAGAGTGTGTACAGGGCAGGCAGAAGACTCTGTATTTGATCCTTAAAAGAACAGTCAAAAACACAGTAGATAGAAGAGATTTGCAATACACAATGGTTGGCAACCCAGAGTCTCTCAGCGGCTCTGTATATGTGGGAAGACACTTGGTTTCACCTCGGGGACAGATGCTCCCTTCAGCTACAGGATGAAGTCAGGCTGACGGTGGAGGCCTCCTGGGGGACTTTTTTTTTTCTCTATGCCCAACAAACAGCTGTTTTGTTCTTTCACTTATTTTATTTACTCCTTTCTCCCTTCCTCCCCTTGAGTTCCATTGTCCTTTGGGTTTCTCAAGGAAGGATTTTTAACCTTGAAATGCTCTCAGCTTCTTTATGTCAAGCTCCATTGTGATGGAGTCAGTTACCTGTACTGGATTCTAGGGTTCACACTGAGTAGATTTGTAAACTCTGGCTCTCCATGTCTTCAACATCTCAACTGCAAAATGGATCATTGTAAAGATTCAACAAACCAGCTCACGGGATGGATTTGGCAGATAATAACAACTCTTCATCCAACTGTCTGTCTGTCTGTTTCTCCATCTGTCTGTCTACTGACTCATCCTTCTATTTGTTTTACCCTTTTTCTCTGTGCATCCCTATCTCTTTATAAACTGTGTGACATTTGAAAGAGAGAAGGAGGTAGAGAAAGAGGGTCTCTGATTCTTTTAAAGCAATTGGCTTATTTTTCCTTGCTTATGAAATAGTTCTGGTGACAAACAAAGCCGGTGACTATGTGGCTAACACCTATGCCATCATCATCAGGGTTGGGATTCAGCTGACACAGATTCTATCCAAGCCTTGGCTTTTCTTCTTCCCTGCTGTCCTCTCTGCCGTCCTCAGAGGACAACAGCAACTTGATTGGGAACTGCTTCCTGGTCAGGGTTTATAGTTTGACTATCATATTTGTATCTACCAATAATTCCCAGCACAAATGGGAATTATTTGTGATTTCCCATTATTTGTAATAGGAAAAATGTGCAAAATATATTTCTGTAGGTGACTCTCTTTCAGTGGCATGTTTTAATTGTTTAGATTGCGTTACTTCTACTATAGTCACTTGAACATCTTTGTACTGTTCTGAGTGTTCTTTCTCTGGCCTCCCACATCTTCTCTGTCTCATTCCACATTCTCTTCTCTTGAGCTTCTCTCTTCCCTCCACACCATTAGCTACAGGCTGCTTTCGAGCATGACAGATAGATGGCATTGGATGTTTATGTCTATGAAGGCACACATAGGTGACCGTTTAATTTGCTTCTTCCCCAGGCCATGTTCTTGTCTGTAGATAGAAGGGCAGGGTGGGATGACCTCTAAGGTCCCTTCTTCTTCTTCAGTAGAACTTGAGCTCCAGCTAGGCCTCCATTGTCCATGACAGGCCACACCATTAGAGCAGCAGCCAACTGCACAAGATATGCACTGGACCACTGGTCTCTGAGGGTCCCACCTGACACTGGGCTCAGCTACATGTTTTTTTCTGGGTGCCCTGTGAGGGAGTGAAGCAATTCTACTTTTCTCTCTACAATTCTCTCTCTGAGAATTCCCAGGACTCATGTCTTTCTTCCCTGAGAATGAATCCCAAAATCAGAGAACTGGATCCCATCCAAACCTCAAACCAGTCCTACTCAGCCATCGTCTTTGAACTCAGTTTTTCTTTCTTGCCTCCCTTTTCCCTAGTGTCTAGTTACCAAGTCAAGATGATGGTCTCTTTTAGGCTGTGAGTATGTTTAAAGAAGAGGAGTTTTTGTGAGAGTGAGCATGGGATGGAGCCAATTGAAGATACTTGTTGGTTTGTCATGTTGAGGAGAGAGAAAACTACTGTAACTTAGTTACAAGAGGGGAAGTAGTGGTCATAGAAGTTTTATGGATGCAGCTTTTGGCTGTTATAAGCTCTTGTTGACACTTGTAGCCATCTTGAAAGGAAGCTCTTTGTTCAGAAAAGTGTTAGAATGCTGAGAAATAGAACAGATAAAAGTTCACATAATATAGTCAGGCTCTGGATGGGTTCTGTGAGGAAAACAAACATCACTAAGACATTCTCAGAGCTGGGAGTTTATAGCCTTATAAGACACCACAGTCTGCCTCACAGAAACCCCTTGCTGTCTTCAGAAATGTAAGCTGGTGTATAGTGGAACAACTTGGAGAGCAAAGAGGAACACCATATCCTCAGGCCAAAGGAAAAAGTGTGTTTTTAGGATGGCATGAAGCCTTCTTTCTGGTAGTAGGTCTTGGAGGCAGAAGAAGGTGAAGGCACAAATTGGGAAGAATGGGGGAGGGGTAGACACAAGGTACCAGAGGGAAAAGTTTGAGAATTCAGCAAACAGCAGCAAAGAGGCACTTGAATCTTTCGGAGCTATCTGGACTATGTGAGATGAATTCCAGCAGCTTGCTGCAGGGTACACGAACCTAAAGGGAATATCCTATTTCTTTTCCAAAAGAGACATTCTTCAAGCTTACCTGTTTACAAAGGCTACAGACGTTAATGTTTCCTTTGGCCTTCTTTCCTTTCTGCATGTGTAGGGATGTCTTAGTGCCCAAATCAGCTTTGTTAGGGGTATAGGAATGCATGCTTAGACCCCTATGATGTAGCACCTGGCTCTTCTGGGAGAGGAATAGTTGTTTCTGATTGGGTGAGTGGTTTGGTGAATGAGCTCTGGCAGTCCAGGTGGCAATTACTCTTCTTACTAGAGACTGAGTAAGGTGATAATAAAGAATAGAAGTCGGGGCTGAGCAAAGGGTCACCTGTCCTTGGCCCATGATGGTCCTGCACTAGCAGCACTAGCAGCTCAAGTTGGAACTCAAAAGGACAATGCTATTCATTGACGTTCAATGGAGGCCTCATCTTTCCCCAGTTACTTTCCTGAGAGTTTGGCCATGACTCTGGAATAGATGAGGAAAACATGTGAAGAGGACTTTCGACTCCGGTCCCGACATTTGGCCTCCAAGTCTTCCCCTCTCCTCTAGTCTTAACAACTGCAGGACACATTAATCTTTATCTCTATCTAGTTACCTTCCATGTGGATTGTGGGTGTTATCATTCAAAGATACCGGTCATTTCACAGGGCATAGATAAGTGGCTGGTAGGTAGAAAGTGGTCTTCTCTGTCCTTAAAATGGTGTCAAGAAGGAAGGTAAAATGTGACCTGGTTTGTTTGCCAGATTTATTCTCATCTAACCTCTTCTCCTTGATGCTATTAGAATCTGTTCCCAGAAATAGTCTACCCATATCTCAGCATTTTCTTGTCTATTCCTTGCTGATCTGGGACATGCTGCTTGCCTGAGATTGAATAGCAGAAGTGTCCCAACCCTCCATGTCCCAGAGTGACCTTAGACTCCTGGACCATTCCGACTAGTCATCTCATCTATCCATGCTCTAAGGACATTTTATTCTCAAACTTGTTTTTGTAAAGGAGTAGTTAAGGATACACGAGTGTGGTGACCTAGTTAGCCCTAACTTGGTTAGGTGTCCAGTTGTCACTCCCACATTAAATTCCAGCGTAGCAACTACCTTCCAGCTTCTCTGAAATCTGCTTTGATTCGGTGATCTAGATCCCATATCTAAACAAACAGCACTTTTCTCCAGCTTCTGCAGGGTTATGCTCCTTGCCCACATTTGAACTGGGCTCACATTATTCAGTCTCTCACAAAGACAATACAGTGGTGGCTCCTTTTCTGTATGTACAGGTGGTCTCTAAACATGCCTCATACTCTCTGTCCCAAGCCTGTTCTGGCTCCATGGATTACATGCCTACCATCCCATTACATTTCTATTTCAAGTCTCAGTGAAACTTTAAGTTCAGTGTTGCCTGGTCTTCCAGGGAGAAGTACTGTTTCCTTCACAATCTCCTTGACCTTGAGTTTCCATCTTACTACTGGAGTTGATGTTCTCTTATTGCTGTATGTGGTTCTTAGCTTGTGGATGCTGGATGCCATCTTTACTTATGACTCCTACTACTAATGAAGAGTCTTTTAGCAAACAGAAATGAAATTGTGTATGGCAAGAGGAGAGAGTGGACAAAAGCCTGGGAGCTGGCCTGCTTGGAATGGATTTACATTCCCCACCCAGGCTCATTATCAACACAAGATGGGAAGGGAGCGGAGGGTAGCTGGCCATATTACCTGAATGCATATGCATATAAAGTATAGACATAAATGTAATTGGAAACCAAATCAGGCATTTTCTTCATTGTTCCCTACTCCTTTTTTTTTCTTTTTCCTGAGAGTTTGGCCATGACTCTGGTATGGATGAAGAAAACAGGTGGCACAAGAATTTAGACTCTGCTCACTTGATTTGCCGTCCTATGGTCTTCCCCTCCCCTCTAGTCTTAAAGGCTGCAGAACACGTTCTTCCTTTCCCATCTCTGGTTACCTTCATATGGATAGGAAGTGTTCTCATCCAAACACACTTATTTTATAGGACATAGAGGAGAAGTGGCTGGAAGGTGGATGGTGGTCTTCTAAAAATGATGTCAGAGAAGGAAAGTGCTGCCTGACTCTGTAAGTGAAGTGGAAGGGTGATTAGGAGTGCTTGTTCATCTTAACTGAACTTCAGTTCACAACCAAAGGTAACTGATTAACTTCGTGGTTGTCTGAGATGATAGATAGTTTGGGGTGGGGGGTAAGCAATAGGCTTTAACAAAGAAAAGGAAAACAGCTTAAAGGAGAACACTGAAGATTGGAGCACTTACTGGGACTTTGAAAGATGCTGGCATGCTGCTGAGTATCCAGAAGCACATCCAATGCCCCTGCTCATGACAGACAGATGTTCCCTGAGCTTCAGCACTTGTGGGAAATGAAGGGCAGTGCAGAGCCGTGAACTTTCATCTCTGAAACGTGCAGTGAAACCCTTGTACGGCTGGGCTGGTGCCGAGTGCTGAGGAGTACGCCGAGTCTCTTGGGAATGCAGAAAGTCCTTTGGACTTAGGTAGTGATGATGCTGCCATAGTATTAGGAATCAATGAAGAAAGCCACTCCTCTACACCGTTGGTAACTGAAAACTTAACACATGAAAAGTAGGTCTCAAAGTAAGCTGTGAGGGATATTAAGCATATGGTATAGGTTAAGAACTCGTAGTATGAGCTAATAAGGACTATTCGGTAAGCACTGGGCAAAGCTCTCATGCAGCGTTCCATGAAACCCTGACTATTTCAATCATGGCACCGAGCACACAATTGACATCACATTGTCAAGTACATTGGGGAGTGGCATACAGATGTCTGTGTTCTGCCCGTGCCTAGACTTGGACAATCCAATTAGACTTTTTCTTGGTTTGATGAAATACATTAAATTTACACTGACTTTATTTATTTATGTATTTATTATTGGTTCTTTCTTGTACATGGCTGGCCTTGAACTCATATAAAGCTTAGAATGACCTTGAACTTATAACCCAGCAGTCTCCAAATTCTGACTTTAGGAATTGTCATAGTGTGCAAGGCTCACATATACTTTTTTGTATACCCTCCAACCCCCATTCCCTAAACACAGCTTTCCCAGAAGAGTTTCTGTAAATGCCAAGGCTTCCGTTGGGCTGTTAGTCATACAGGCTGAGCCTGGCGACTGTCGTGCTAGGCTGTCACTGAGGCGTGGGGAATTTCATGCAGCCATTCATGGATCGGACACAGGCCTATAGTATAGACTTAGACGATGACTCATTGCAGACATGATGTCTTTCCCAGTTTCAAGAGGAAGCCAGAACTGATTGTTCAGCCATGAAGCCAGGATCCGACAAAGCCTTGTGTTCTGTGACGTTTACATATTTTTTGGACTTACTTTCCTTGCCAGCTCCTCTGCGTTGTTGTGACCATTTACGTTTGTAAGCTCTCTGTTGGCTTAGGTCTGAAGGCAGATACACTTATAAGTGAATGTGTCAACCAGTGGATGTACAGGCACAGATTAAAATGGAGTCACCATGCACAGTGAGGCATGGTGCATGATTGTGTGGGTGGAATTTGGAGAACAGTAACCCTGAGATATTTAGCTATGAGTTTCCGCATGCGTCTTCCATCTGCAGGAGATCCCAGCATTCCTTTCCACTCACACCCACTGCCTGGCCTGCGCCGGCCTTTCTCATATCATTTTCCTGCCCTTGTGCTGCAAAGAACTATTCTCCGAGGCCCGAATGTGCTCACTTTCTCAGTGTAGCCCTGGCTATTGGCTGTGACTTCTTGGTATCTGTGTCCCAACTTTTCCTTGTGCATGTGACTTTTCTTTGCCTGAGGATCCGCCTGTAGTATGAGCCGGTCCCAGGGTGATCTGAAAGGTAAAGATAGACTCTTTGATTCTGTATGGTGAGCTTCCTGGAGGAGGAACCCATTCTTTTTGTCTAGCTGGGCTGACTCTGAAAATACAACTATGGAGAGTTAGAGACTCTTGCGACTAATGGTGTAGCTCAGTGATCACTTGCTTAGTATGTGTGAGTGTGTGTGTATGTGTGTGCATGCACATGAATGTGTACATGCATGTGTGTATCTGTGTGCATATTTGTGCATATGTATGTGTATTTGTGTGTATGTATATGTGTGTGGATATTTGCGTGTATGTATGTGTGTATTTTTGTGTGTGTATGTGCATGTGTGTATGTACGTATGTGTACTTATGTGTGTATACATACATGTTTGTGTGTGTGTGATTTGTGTATATGTGTGCCTGTTTGCATATGTAAATATGTATGTATTTATGTATATGTATATTGTACACATGTATGTGTGTGTATTTACATCTCTGTGTATATTTTGTGTATGTATATGTGTGTGTACCTGTGTGTATGTATATGTGTATGTATCTTCACACATGTGTGTATACATGTGTGTTTATCTCTCCTGTGTGTGTGCATGTGTGTATGTATATGTATGTGTGCACGTGTGTATGTATGTGTGTATTTGCATGCAGATATATGTATCTATGTATGTATGTGTGTAGCTATGTGTGTTTGTCCATGTATGTGTATCTCTCTCCCACATGTGTGTGAGAGAGACTACTCAAAAGAGAAGGAAAAACCCCTCAGAGTTCTTTCATGGCCCGCTTGCCTTGGGCTGCCCACATATTAGAATCCCAGCTGTCGCTGGCGGAGCTGGGTGGAGAAAGGTGATGGGAACTGGCTGTAGCAGGAAGCAGATTCCTGGAGAAAGGGAGATCCCCACTTCCTGCTATCCATAGTTTAGTCTGTTTTGCAGAATCCCAGGACAAGCCATGAAATCACTTAAATCCATGTGAGTCTCTTTCAGATCAAGACACCTTCGCTACATGCAAGAACTAGACTTAGATGGATCTTGGTTTTGTTGTATTTCTGTTTAGTTATCTGATAGTATTAAGAAATCCTTTAAAAGCTTCATAACATTTTTTTTAAAGTGTCACTTCAGTTCTCAGCTGGACTCTCTGAAGTTCTTCACCAGTGTCCTTTCCAGCCTGACCTCTTCGCTAACGAGGGCCAAAGGAAGTGACCAACAGCACTGAGCACTGTATGTCCCATTTCGGGAGGAGGTGGGACATATGATCCCAGTTCCATTGCTTCCTGCTATGTGACCAGGGCACATCACCCTTTAGGCTCAATGGTCCACATTTACACATACATAATACATGTAAGCATGTTTGTATAAATACTGCTCATTGTCTTCATTAGCCTCTTGTAAAAATCCAATAGGTGTGAGAAGAGTCTTTAGACCATTATTCTTGTTACTCAGCTAATGTGGGCCACTCACAGGCTCACTGTGGGCCAGGTGCCACTCTAGGTGCTGAGAATAAAACAGTGAACAATAATTTTTGGTCCTCAAACTTAAATTTAAGTTAGATAATGCATGCAGCTTCTACAAACCTTCATTTTGTATCCTCTTTCATTGTTCTATTGATGGTAGGGGATACAGGCTACTGTTCCATCCCAGTCCAAGCTGCAACACACATGATGGTTAGGATGAAGGAGCAGGTTGGGCCTGCAGAGCGTCTCCTCACAGCTGCCTTGGTTTTGAGTCCTACCCCTCCTCAGATGTGTTGTCTAGAGTCCCCATTTCCTTGCCTGGTGATTAAATCTTGGGAAGATCCCATAACTTTTCTAGTCACTCTTGTTGGGATGGAGAGATGACTCAACAATTTAAGAGTACCGGTTGCTCTTCCTGAAGACTGGTGGGATTCCCAGCACTTGCTGGTGCTGTGGAGAATGGAGACAGAAGAATCATGGAAGCTTACTTACTCTGATGGGGTGGGACTTTGCAGTGCTATAGTTGTTTTGGGTTTGTGAACACTCATGTAAGTGACCCATTGTCCGTGTCCTATAAGAAAGACCAATAAACTCCTTAGGTTCACCAAGTTGGACTTCTGTGCAATTCTACTTTAGTCTGTCATTGGTGTCTATCTGGGGATAATAATTGTTGGTTTGCACCTCTGCAGGGAAAGTTAATTCAATACTATCATTTAGTTTTATTTTAAGATTTGTTTTTAATTGTGTGTGTGTGTGCTCAAGTGTGTTTGTGTGCATGTGTGTATATGCAAAGGAGTGCACATATACCAGGAATTTGGAAGAGGTGTTAGATCCCTTGCAGCTGGAGTAATGAACCATTGTGAGCCTCCTGATGTAGGTTCTGGGAATCGAACCGAGGCTTCCTTCAGTCAGTTCTCTTAACCACTGAGCCATCTTTCCAGCCCCACTGTATAGGGTTTTCATGGGGCTTAAATAGGATAAAATTTAAGAAGTACTTAGAACAATTCCTGGTACATTGTAGGTATTAGCCAAATACTTGTTAAGTAAATACCAGGCCTAAAGGTTTGAAAAACAAATGGTGCATGTGAGCTAAACACAGCTTTGATCTTTACTGTCATGAGTTGTGGGTTCTTCCCTCCCAACCATCTCTGGATGATGTCTAAGGTGCCTTGGTCGTGGCAACCTCCTCTTGAGCGTGGCCGGTGTTAGAGGGAGAGCCTGGGGTTTGTAGTACATACCTGGCGGATACCCAGCCCTAGCCCCGTCTTATTGCTAGGAATGTTGAGAGCTGTGAGTCTGGGGAGGGTGATCAGGGCCGAGTCAGGCCCAGCATTCCCAGACACAGCTTCTCAGAAGGAGTTTCTGGAAGAGCAGAAGCAGTGGCAGATGCAGGCGATTTTTGCTCTGCAGAGCTCTGTCAGACCTGCAACCCGGCCTGCTCAGAAGCGGGACAGCCTGGTGGAAGATGGGACACTGCCAAAGAGCTTGGCATAATTAATGATCCTTTTCTTGACATGTCTGACTCTCTTGACATGCTTACAAATGGCTAAAACAAAAACACAGAGAAGTTATGCAATGGAGACGGTCACGTAGCACGGGCAAGAAAGAGCTGGGTCAGATCTCTGCCCCCTGTGCTGATGTTTAATCCGATGAGATTCATGGTTCTGCTGTTATCCCAGCACAGACTTTGTTTAGTAACAGAAGCTGTTAACATAATTTCAGAGATGTGTGGCCAAAGACTCTTGGGTCATCTAGTGAAAATCACGTCACCAGGAAATGAAAGTACTCAAATACTCAAAACTCCAGAGAAAGTGTGTGTCAGGATGAGTCAGGGGGGGAAGAAAGAAAACAACACACCACATCAAAACAGAAGACCACAGACAAGCTGTGGATGTAGGCTAAAGGGAAACTGTTGTACGTGGGTCACATGAATGTAGGACAAGGGTGTTACTCTTTCACTGACATATTTTTTCTAGAACATTTTAAGGAGGTACGGCTTCTAATGCTGAGAATAGCATGAAGTTCAGAAAAAGCTAATTTGTAATAGAATGTTTATACTTATGTTTGAGCATTTAGGGTTACAAAGACCCCAGAGAAGTTGGATAAATACCAAGCTTTCATTTTCTACTCTCTCTGAATTAGTTTTCGATTTCCTTTCAGTGAGACCAAGGAAGAGTAGAAGCAAGCAGGCTTTGGGGTGCCACAGGTTCAAATCTTGATTCTACAGGAAGAGATAGTTCAATGGGTAAAGTGCCTGCCACTCAAGCATGTGGTCTTGAGTTTGATTCTCAGCATTCGTGTAAAATGCTGGTTGCTATGGCACACATCTGGAATTGCAGAGCAGGGGAGGTTGAGACAGGAAAGTCTCTGGACCTCACTGGCTAGCCAAGCTGGCTACATCGATTAAGTCAAGGTTCGTTGAAAACCTTGTAAGGTGGAGAGCAATTGAGGAGGACATACAACATAGCCCTTGTGTCCACATGCTTAAACACCACGTACGCACATTCATGTTCATGTGTAGACAAGTACACACACACACCAACACACTCACTCCTGATCATATCACTAACGGCATGGCTTTGGAAAAATTGCTTAGTCTTTGGCCTTTCAATTTCTTTTTGAATGAAATGGTTATACTATTTCGCAGTACTGATGTGAATTTGGTACAGAATAGACACTCACTCAGGTAAATATTTATTTTTGTAGAGGGGGGGTCTTACATATAGCTCTAGCTAGCCTGAAATTCATTACCTAGACCAGGCTGGCCCTGAGCTTATAGAGACCCACCTGCCTCTGCTTCCAGCTAGAGGGCAACTGCAGCATTCCTGACACCGATTTAAAAATGCCAATTTAAAGTGGTTCCGTGAGAAGGCAGAATAAAGAGTCAAGAAACAGACCTGAGCATACATGCTGAGTTGATTATTTTTTAAAGATTTTTTTTTTCTAATTTTTTATTATGTGTATTTTTGTATGTCTGTGTGTTGAGGACCACGGAGTCCAAGACATGGTATCAGGCCCTCTGAGTTGTAGTGACAGCTGGCTGTGAGCTGCCTGCCATGGGTGCTGGCGGAAGACTGAAGCAGACTCTTTTTAGCAAATAGTGCTTGAACAAATGCACTTCCATGTGTTAAAAAATAATTAGAACCTCGGACCGAGGAGATGGCCTAATGGGTAGGGCACTTTCTGTGTAAGCACAGATACCTGAATTTGGGACACTACTGCCCACATAAAAAGCCTACTGCTTGGGAGACAGAGACAGACAGATTCCAGGGGCCCAGCTTAGTCATCCAGCAAAGTTCGCCCATTGAGAGACCCTGTCTCAAAAGCTAAGATGGAGAGTAACTGAAGAAGCCATCTTAGTGTCAACCACTGGCTTCCACATACACTTAAAGTGATGAGTACACTTACACGCACTTACATAACACAGACACACAGCTCGGTTTATACTTTCCATCAGAAAATGAAATTAACTGAAAATATATCATAGTTTTAAATTTATAAAACAACTATTAAATGGTAGAAAAATTTAGAGAAAATTTGGGGATGTTGGTTTATGGAAACATTTCTTTGACAAGATTCATAAGGCACATCCACTAAAAAAAGAAACTGAGAGAACGTGGTCTTCCTCAGAATTAAGACACATTCCTGATAAGAAAATGGAAGTGTCAGCTGCAGAATGAAGTGACACATTTCTGATATGGGTTAATTCTCTTATCATGGCTGTCTCCTGAAGCTGTGGCACAAAGTGAATGAGTGATTACTGACTCTCATGCCCAGACAGAACACACTTTCCAGAAGGCCGCTCAGTTCTGTCATTATTAACACCATTGCTCACAGCCGTGGTTCTAATCACCATCTTGCTGTGAAGGAGGCCTGGGAAGAAGACTAAGTGAGGTAGGAGCCAGCAAGCCCAAACCCTAAGTTTCAGTCTCAGGATAGGAGAGGTACGAAAGAAAAGAACGGCAGCAGAAAGTCTGGAAGGAGGCCTCCACGCACCAGGAAGCTACCAAAAGCCTTTGGTAATGGGGGTGGGGGCATGGAGCCCCAGCAGCAAACCACGGAAATTGATCAGTCACCCCTGCCTAACAGTGTTCAATGCTTTCCTCAAATTGTTTCCTCGAAAGACCCCTGCAGGGCTCCGGGGCACCAGAGGTCACAGGGGCACCAGAGGTCACAGGGTCAACAGCAGGCGGTCTGTGGTTTCAAAGGTCCTTGCACTGGATTTGGCTCTCCCTCTGTTTCTAGCTTCTCAGTCCCCAGGACTCCTTTCTAGATTTGTTCCAAAGGCCAGGGCTCCTCTCACGGTTTTCATGCCTTGGGGCTACAAGCTCACGTCTGGGATCGATTTTTTTTTAGTCTTGATACTCGGCCTCTGCTTTGCTTTCTGACACCTGGCTGTGTAGCTCTACCTTGTCGTTTCCAGTTTGCCGTGCCTGGCAGTCTCCTAGTGAGACTGATCTTATCTGTCCCAAGGTTCACGAGCAATCATACCACGGCCAGTAACTGGTAGGAGTGCTTCTCGTTGGTCTGTCCCACCCTCATCTTCCAAGCATGCCACTGCACGCTCCCGTGGCTGGCTCAGGGAGAGAATGCCCGCTTCTCCCAAGACCTGCCTGAGATACACAGGTGTGTGTGAACAGTTTGTGTGGTGCTTCAGAGGCATGGCCACGTGAGGTAGAATGGAGCAAAAGCTTCCCTTAATAGCTCTCACCAGCATGTTTCCACTTCACACAGATGGCTAAAGAGAATCCGGAAGATTGTTGTTTTCATAAGGGGTCTGTCTTTACAACCCTGGCAGACTTTGAACTCATGGTCCCTATGCGTTAGCCTCTCAACTGCTGGGTGTCCACCAATTCCTCGGGGAGAATCTGGAAGATTCCAAAAGATAACACAAAGAATGTTTTTGTGAGCTTGGTGCACAAGGCAAGTAGAATCTTTGTGCTTTTAAAGGGCTAGCCTGCACCAGCCAGCCTTGTGTTTTAGAGCCGGTAAGCTGAAACGAACTTAAAACTCATAAGGTTCTTAGAACTAGGCCTGCTGACGGGTCCTGCCTCCCAGCAGCCAGCTGTTTTACGGCAGCTGTCTGAGGCTTGGAAATGTTAAAGGAAGGTTTACCAAATTCGCCCAATTAGTGGAAGAACTTAGAACAGAAGCCTCTGTTTCTTGACTATAAATTCTGCCCTTGCTTCCAGCTGTCTCTCATTCTAATGACAGGATTGGATTCCCCCAGAAAAACTATAGATGACAGACACATCGGTTATTTCCTGCAAGGGAAATGAAACATAAACTCCTTGTCAGTGAGAATGGACTTTGAGGGTAACAGTTCAAATGTGGCACATTCTTTGCCCCTGTTTTCACGCAATGGTTTTGGCCACCTGAAGCCTCCTGCTTTGAGCTGGGGCAGGCGGGGCAAGCAGCTCTTTCTCCCCCCTCTTCTTCTCTTCACAGCTGCAAAGTTCAGAGAGTTGAACTGCAGTGCTTTGAGTTCAGCGCTCTCCGCCACAGTCAACCTCTGTTGTAAATTTTCCTCCCGGAACACGTGACGATGCATTTCTTGACTATATATCCCAAGGACAGCAGCGGGGCTGTCAGAGTGCAGAGCCTGACACAGAAGAAAAACATCCCCGCATTCAGCCATTTAGGAGTTCCACGCTTGGGACAAACTGTCAGCCTTTGGTAAGTTAGCAAGACTCCTTCTCTTCAGAGACATGCAAGGGGGGTAGTTCTAACTATTAATAGAGAAAGTTCTCCTGCTTTTTTTCTTCTTCTTCTTATAAGGAAATTTTGCTTTGAAAGTTTGAAGCTTTTTGAAACAAAATACAAAGTTTGCTTCTGCCCTGCCGTTTAAAACATGCCTTTCAAATTTTAAGATTTTTTCCTCCCTATGAATCCTTGTATCATATATAATGTTCAAAGGATAGAACTAATACATATCTGAAATGCAAATAAAGTCTGTCCTCTCTCTCTCTCTCTGTCTCTCTCTGTCATCCATCTCTCTGTGTCTTTCTATCTGGTGAATGCCTTATAACTCCGTGAGCCATGTGCTTGCCTTCTGCCAGTACTGTGGACCCACACAGATGGTCTAACTTGTGGCTTTACCTCCCCAGACCCCGGCTGTGTGAGCGGCGTTTCGATGCTGAGGATGGAAGCCCTAAACAGCACGCACGCCAGTGCCGCAGCGTCCAGCAGCCCCCTCGGTTCCCATGCGCCTGGCAACAGCGGCGGTAATGGCAATGAATACTTCTATATTTTGGTCGTTATGTCCTTCTATGGCGTTTTCTTGATCGGAATCATGCTGGGCTACATGAAATCCAAGAGGCAGGAGAAGAAGTCCAGCCTCCTACTGCTGTACAAGGATGAGGAGAGGCTGTGGGGGGAGGCTATGAAGCCGCTGCCTATGATGTCCGGCCTGAGGTCAGCGCAGGTGCCCATGATGCTGAATATGCTCCAAGAGAGTA
Organism: Pachyuromys duprasi; assembly: GCA_028658305.1. Classification (NCBI taxonomy): domain Eukaryota; kingdom Metazoa; phylum Chordata; class Mammalia; order Rodentia; family Muridae; genus Pachyuromys; species Pachyuromys duprasi. Next base: position 57,196,156 of record CM053751.1, read on the forward strand.
TGGCGCCTGCGCTGTCCTGCACCCTCTGCTCTATGGAAGGGGACAGTGTGAGCTCTGAGTCCTCCTCTCCAGATGTGCACCTCACCATCCAGGAGGAGGGGGCTGATGATGAGCTGGAGGAGACCTCTGAGACGCCTCTCAATGAAAGCAGCGAAGGGTCGTCAGAAAACATCCATCAGAATTCCTAGCACCCCCTGGCCTCTGGAGGTGGCTCCGTAAGCCATGCTTGACAGAGGAAAGACATTTGCCAAGTGCCTGGTTTCACTTTTGCTCTGCAGCTGCCACTTTGAACAGACTGTGGGCAAGCCCCCAGGATGGGGGAGGGAGAGACAGGCTCAGCCGGAGTCCTCGAGGTTTGTTCCTATTCATCACTAAAAAGGTCCCAGAGACGTACAGCATGACCATTTACTCTGGGGCCTGGGTGTTGGGGTGCCTGTTCAACATCTGGCTGAATAATGTGTTGTTTTTTCACTGGATGCCCTGGGTCATTTCTGCAGCATCTATCTGTCTGTGCCCAGGGCTGACAACTGCCCAGGGCAGGCTGAAGGACTAGTTTTGATTTGCTAATTTGCCTAGAGCTTTGTTCTTCTAGATTTAATTGGCTGTAAGTACTTTTATTTTATGCCTGTGACATTTAGTCACAGACAGTTACATCTTCCTTTTGGAGGAGGGAGAAAGCTGAAGACAGAACCCAGTTTGGTTGCACAATGCAAGGAGAGAAGGCAATGTGTACATATGTCTGCATTAGCCAGGGGTGGAAGCTATGACCTATTCTGAGCTTTTGTCTCGTCTGTGAGCTTGATCTCTGACTTGTGGCTGTACAGCATTGCAGGTGAGCATGGCTTTCTTTGTCAGCCAGCTTCCTGAGAACCAAGCCTACGTTCAGGATGGCAGTTCAGGGTGGTCCTCCTGACCCTTACAGACTGGGTAGTGGTGGGGTTACACAAGGCCAAATCATTGATGGGTCTGCTAGAGCTTTTTAATTTTTCCCCAGCCTAGTTTTCTGAGGCCAGAGAGGACACATGCAGGCCTCATAATGTGGGGTTTTGTCACGTAGCTGAGATCTGAAAGGGCTACTCAGGCAAGATAGCACGGAGCTGGGGTTCAAGCACTACACTCCTCTCTCTGATTCCTGACTCTCATTTGCTGTGTGGTCTTGGGCATGTCATCATGAGGCTCTTTGCCTTCATGAGGCTCCTGAGGCTGTGCAGCCCCAGGGGGCTGGGAGGACATCTTTAGACTTTGTACTGTGTGATAAATCCTCCTCCCCAGCCTGGTGTAAGGAAGTTTGGACCAAGTATTTCCCCTTTGGCTGCTTAGTCTAGAGAAAGATGTGTTGACTTAAAGGCACAGTTGGAGACTCTGGAGATGTGTAACTGGGGAATTTGGGGCCGATCGGCAGCTATCTTTACTGTAGCTTTCCCAGGATGAGGCTGAAGAGGCAGACAACAGTTTCCTTTGCAGAATTCTGTGGATGGGAGGGTGTTAACACGCCCAGCTGAGGGAAAGAGAAGTCTAAAAGAAGATGCTCAGGGCCGCTTACCAGTGCTCCTGGAAGTTCTGTGGGCCAGAACCTTGCAACTGTTCTTTTGCCCCCTGAAGACCAGAAGGAAGTAGGAAAACCTCCGAAACATCAAGTTTGCCTCTAGTGAAAAACCTTTTAAAGTTTTATTTATCTTAACTCTCCCTGGATTGGAGACAAAGCAGTTACTACTGGTCCCCATGTGGGGCTAACAGCATAGGAGCTGGGTTTTTCAGTCAGTTTTGAAGCAGAGGTAGCATTAATTTACGTTGGAAGTGGAAAGGAGCCCTCTGGTCACTTTAAGATTCAGAGTGTGGAGCGACTCCAAAGGGGGCCGTTTAAGTTGAAAGAAGCCAAGTTAAGTTTGGCCTCTTGCCTGGAATCACTTGAATTCTGAAACTTTACTGCGACAGACATGTGCGTTGTCACATTTTCCATTGCTTAGTCCTGGTGCGGTGTGAGTCTGTCTGCGCCTGTAACAAAGTGATGTATATAATTCCAGTATACTGAGTTGTAGACAGTTGTCTTTTGTATTTAACGGTTTGTAATTTTCACAATATTTTTTAATTTAAATAAACGCATTTACCCTGGAGAGACTCACATCTGTTTGATCTTTTAACATACATACAATTTCTAGTCTCTATGCTATTGCAAGCCGTTGCTGCGTTCTATTGATCTCCAGAGTCAGCCTTCCACAAAGGCACATCTTTTGCCACGGGGTGTGTATGAAGTGTCGTTCCCATCCTTGGATCTACTTTGTAGGGATTGGGAAACAAGCTGAGCATGGTCTTACATCACCTTCTGCAAAGGTCCGGGAGCTTTTGGATGCGAATGTGAGTGGCTTGGCGGGTGCTGTTAAGATGTCTCTCCAAATTTGGTTGCGAGAAAACATTTGATTTGCACGCTGACTTGGCAAACGTCATCCACATGTGTGGCCCAAGCAGCCTTGGCTTAGTGGGCAGGGTGTTGCCATGCGAACAACCAGCACAGGCTTATGAACGCAATCAAACGCAAAGTCCACAGCTGGAGTTCTGTTTCACACCCTCCTCCCCAAGAAAAATTTCCAGGTCTTTCTGTCTCAGTCTTGCCATATCTCTATCTGGAAGGCTGAGACATGGCCAGCCTGGCAGCCTCTCCTTTAAAAGTTTATTTGCACAGTCAGAAGCGCTAAAGAAAAATGAACAAAACCTGTGACCCATTTTCAAACCAAGCAGACAAAGGGGAAACCTTTCTTGTATGCGTGTCTATTTTTTGTGAGCTTTTTTTTTTTCTTTTTCCCTCCTATTTCAAGTAAATGTTTCCATAGGTTTGCAAACAGTTACCTAAAAAGGATTGACCTAGTAATGGAGCAAGGAAGCCTGGATCCTTCTGGAGTAGTGTGGCAAGGATCCTATCCACCAGCTGGTAACATTGATAAGCAACATGGACAGATTATAATAAAAGAAAAGAAAAAAATTTTTTACCCCAGCTTCTGGTCATTCTTGGTAAGGAAATAGTTAAGAAAACTTTTTTGTTAGCATGAGTGGACGAAGAGGGAATTCTAAACTCTAATTGTCCTAAAAATATGCAGAGTACACTGTGTCGTTTTAATGGAATATTTGTTTTCTTTAAAAGAAAAAAAAATAGAACTTCTAAGCAGAACCTAGGGCCCAAGGGGTTTGGTCTGTGTGGATTTACTCATGCATGTGAAAAACTGCGAAGGGAATTTGGCCCTGTGCACCTCAGATATTAGAAACATATTTCAGAAGCACGTGAATGGTGCAGGATGAGGTAAACGGATCATCCTGCTGGCTCCATGCTGTTCTAATTACACCTTTGTACGTCAGAGTCACACAGACATACTGCAGAGGAAGAGATTTTTTTTCAGGGACAGAATCATGGGATCAGAACTACCGGGAAGGGCTGAAGTTGAGCCAAAGGTTGAGTACTTTTGGCTCGATATGCTTGTTGGAAAGTGGACCCTACAATGCAATTGGAGCTTTGGTTGCAGGGTTTGTGGTAAACCTGCTCAATCATGGCTCAACTGAAGGAAAATTATTTCTCATCCTATAAAATGGTGCTCTAACCCTAGATGTTGTAGGACAGGTAGAATATTCATCTTATAATGCATGTTATAAGCTCCATGTTTAAACATAGCATACTTTTGTTCCCTCCTGCAAAGCTGCTGAAGAAAACTGCGGGATAAAGGATAGAAGCAGAGGGTGAGGCAGACATTCGACCAGCTGCAGGGAGGTAGGGGACAGTGGTTTAGGCTAGGGCTGGACTGCAGCGGGGCCACGTGTTGAGGAGGCTGCTAGATGCTCAGCTTTGTCATGCCTGCTTTCTAGCCTTACTTGCTACAGCATGCTTTGGAGGTCTGGGGAAGCTCTCCAACCCCTCTGACTCCTCTCTTTCAACACGAGGACAACACACTGGGCCTGCTCTTTGGGAAGCTGATCATGAAAGGAGTAGTGAGCTGCTGAGGAACGCCCAGCGCCGTGTGAAACCAAAGCCAACACAACTTCCATCTTCCTTTAAAACGGTGTCCTGGGCACGCATCTGCAAATAGTGTCATAGAAACATCCTCTTCTGGGGTTGCTTTTCTCAGGAGACTGCAATACTCAGAAGAAGGATATAATTTGCCAAAGGAGAAGGGTCAGAAGAGAGAAAAACCAGTGTTAAATCCTGCCTTCCTCTCTCTCTGAAATGTCGCCTCCCACACAGGAAGGAACAGTTTGGGATGTGCACTGTTACCATGGAAACAAGCAGCCAAGGTCACTTGATTGAAGGAGCCTGTGGCCCGAGGGTGCTGGCTCACTGTAGCTGCTTTTTGAAGTTGAAGCTCGGCCTTTGCCTCAGCGGATGAACTTGGGCCTTCCCATTGCAGGTCATGGTCAGAGAAGGGGGGTTAGGGACTGTGTTCCCCCTTTTTTCCTGCACCATCCAGACCTTTCTTCTTGTACTGTCTGTGTACTCCTTGCAGTGTGGGGCTGAGCTCTTGTTCTCTCATCCCTGAGTATTTATTTTCTTATTTTGCTATGAAATGCTTCACATTCATAACCACACCCCTATTCCTCTCTTTGATTTTCAGCCACTGTTCAGTCTTTACTAGACCTATTTCTCCTCCTCTCCCTTTCTCCCCCTTTCCTTCCCCTGCCCTCATCTCTCCTTCTCTCACTTCCTCTCTTGCTTCTTGGCATTACCCAAAAGAAACAAAGGTGATAGTAAGCACATTGCTCAGTGAAGGGCACGATGTCTCTCCAGCACTTATGCTATGCCATGTGTACACTTAATCTAGTCTGTAGACTAACACACTACACCAGGTGCTGGGAAAATGTAATCCTCTGTCCGGTCTCCAAAGACATCAGAGTATGTGTATTGATGAATTCTAATACAATCAACTCTGCTTTTGGTTAATTTATAAAGCTGAAGGGGAATTTCTATATGCAGGGGGGCTCTGGCTCTAGGATGTAAAAAACATATATATGGCTTTGTCTTCGAACGGTCTGCCCATACTGTGGTGTAGTTAAATGGACAGGATGGATCTAGTGTTTATCACTTTGCTCTGTGGTAGGCATTTTCACTTTGATTATATCCTTCAATCTTTCCAAGAAAATTGTGAAGTGGGTCTATATTTTTTCATTTATGTAGTGTGTGTGTATCTGTACATTCTTTGGAGTCATTCTTCCCTTCCACCATGTGGTACTAAAGATCAGACTCAGGTTACCATGCTTTGAGGCAGGGTCTTTAACAATTGAGCCATCTCACATAAGAGGCTATGTGGCTAGAGTCCCTTTAGAAGAGAGAAAGAACCTCAACTGAGAAAGTACCACACCAGATTGACCTACATGCAAGCCTGTGGTGCATTTCTTCATTGATAATATGGGTGGGCCTAGGTCACTGGAGAGTGCCGTTCTTGGCCTAGGTCACTGGAGAGTGCCGTTCTTGGGCTGGCAATCTTGCGTGCTCTGAGAAAGCTAGCCAAGGAATCCACAAGGACTAACCCTGTAAGAAGCATTTTCCCGTGGCCTCTGCATCAGCTCCTGCCTTGAGATTCTGCCCTGACTTCTCTGGATGATGGACTACAAGCTATAAAATGAAATAAACCCTTTCTCTCCCAAGTTGCCTTTGGGCGTGGTGTTCTGTGACGGCAATAGAAAGCTAACTGGGACAGGACTTAAGGAGATCCCATGCTTGTTCTTGTAATGAATGGCAGGTGCAGGTCTGATAGGAAACCCTGGAATTCTTTTAGTCAGTGGGATTCAGACAGCAAGAGACACCAAATCTAGTCCTATCCTAGACATTAGGTGGCTCTGTGACATTGCATATGTTGGCATCTTCTCACTGGTAAAATGAATATGGTAGCGTTTTCTCTACCCTCAAAACAGTGTCAGAACTATGGATAAAGCATAGTTATGTGTAAAATATCATTCACTGACTTTTTAGTGACTCTCTTCGGGAGATGCTTTCAGGTGTGAGTGATGGGAGGAGGCTCAGCCCTGGACTGAGGTTTCAGATGCTGCAGGGACCAGCAGGCACACCGCTAACCATTCTCTTATATGTGTAGCTCCGATATAGAAGCAGTTAGTTATCCTTCATTTTATCTCCTTTCCACTGGGAAGAAGCATGCGAGACAATGGGTGTATAATGGCAAAAACTCAGTCCCTGTTGGAATGTGTCCTTCCGCATGATGAATTGAAGAAGGCAGAGAAATCAGGAATCCACTGGGAGGAGTGAGGAGTGTGTGGACTGCATTGGAAAGGTGCACAGAGACCAGGAAGTCAAAATATCGAGGTGTTGAAGTAAATGAGATGGAGCAACCATTTTAATGTTAGAGAAGAAGAGAGAGGGTAGGATGCAAGATGATGGTAAGGTTTTGATTTTTGCATAATTGAGAATGGGAGCTCAGATAATAAAGCCATTTGGAGCCCCAACCCACTCTGTGCTGCTGTAATGGGCACCGTCATTGCTAAGGAATAGAAAATAATTTCTAGAGGCTGGGGAGTCCGAAGTCAATATACTGGCATCTGGTAGGGACCTTGTTGTTGTGTAGAAGGCATTGCTAGGCAATAAAGCATGAGGAGAGGTGGAAGAGGGGAATCAAACACCCCATTTGTTAGTATAATTCCTGAAATACTGACCTTAGTCTACCAAGGAGATGCTCCCTTGAATACCCCATAAATGTCTCACCACATCATATAGTTTCAGGGACAACTGAGTTTAATTATGAAGGAGACCATACTATCCCAGGAAGACAGTGCTGCAGGGGATTTATTGTGGTGCAAGTTTTGAATTGGAGATGTTGACATGACATCCAGAAGGTTTTTGGAAAATAAGTATGGGAACTTATTTGCAAGAAGCTGGAGAAAGAGAGAGAAAGACAAAGTAGCGGGGAGAGAGAGATAAAGGAGGTTTGGGAGTTGTGGATGGAAATACAGGCACGTGAAACCTTACACATGGCTGAAATAGCCAAGAGTGAGTGGGAACAGAGGGGAAGAGAGGGCAAAGTGCTATCCTTCAGGGACCAGCTCGTTCTTGGGGGTTGCCAAAGGAAGGAGCGTAAAAGCAGGAGCAGTTAAAAGTTGAACAGGATGGCAGCCTGCCCAGGCACCAAATAAGTAGAGATTTTCCAGAAGAAAGACATGGCCAGCCATGGAAGGATGCAGAGAGAACGCAGACCTAATGACTCGCAGGTAATCAGTACAAACAGGGATTTTGGAAGTGGCGCAGATAGCACAGAGAAAGAACTCGCATGAAGGGATGGATCAGAACTGTGTTGGTAAACTAAGTCTTTCTGGAAAGTTTGACTTCTCCACAATGTTGGGCTATAATTTGGAAGTGTGAGCTCAAACAAACCATTTAACCCCTACATTGCTTTTGCCAGGGTATTTTATCACAGTGTTAGTAAGGGGAACTAGGGTAAGGGGACTGTGGAGTCAGGATAGCTGGTCAAATGCTCACCTTGCAAGCCAGAGAGTCTAATCTTCAAGTTCCATGTCAAAAAAGCCAGGTGCATAGAGCGTGCTTGTAGAGATCTCAACACTGAGCAGACAGAGATGGGTAATTCCTGGGGTAGGTGCCCAGCCAGCATAGACCACTTAATGAATTACAGCCAATAAGAGCTCTTGTTTAAAAAAAAAAAGGAGTATAAGTAGGCTAAGTCTGAGTTTTAGTAGCTAAGGTTGTCCTCTGGACTCCATAAAGGAATAGTCACCCATGAACACATAAGCACACATGCTTACACACATGCACAGGCAAAATCTCTCTTTTTCTCATGCCTGTTATGGACTCTGGTATGAAGTTGATCTGCAGTTCCTTGGGTGGTGGTTGTTTACTGCCTTAAAAAGATGCACATTGCACAGCTCTGCTGTCCTTTCTGCCACCCAACTCAGTGAGGCTGGAAATTGACACGGACAGAATACTAAGCACACAAATTTGAGACATGGTCCCCAGCTCAACCGGAGATGTTATAAATAGCCTTGAATTTTATGTGTGGCCAGTTGACTCTTATCGAGGGGCCATTTTTGTGCGTCTAGTCTTTTTGTTTGTTTGTTTGTTGAGGCAGGGACTCAAGTCCAAACTGGCTTTGAATTCTGTATGTAGTTGAGGATGACACTGTGTATGATCTTCCTGACTTTATCTTTGAAATGCTAAGTTACAAGCAAGTGGCAGCATTCCTGGTTACAGCTCTCTCTCTCTCTCTCTCTGTGTGTGTGTGTGTGTGTGTGTGTAGGCCAGATGTCAACCTCAGTAGTTATTCCTCAGGAACTGTCCATTTTGCTTTGTTTTTTGAGAAGGGATTTTCACTGGGACCCACAGCTCACAGATGAGGCTGGGCTGAGTGGCCTGTGAGGTCCAAGGATCTATGTGCCTTCACCTGCCCAGCACTGGGTTTGTAAGTATGTGCCGCCATGTCTAGTAATTTCTCTTTTTTATGTAAGTGCCAGTGATTATGCTTGCATGGCAAGCTCTATATTGGCTGAGCTACCAGTTTCTTCAGTTCTTTTACATAGGTTTGGCACTATCTGTTTATTTCACAAGTGAAAAACATACTATAATAAGAGATATTGTTAAGCTTAGCCTAAACTCCACATCTGTCTGATGCAAGGACTTAATTTATTGCCTCCGAATTGTAGTATTTCCTCATTTCCCATAGAACTACAGAAAGATGATAAATTATTTTCCCTTTAAACTTGAGAGCATTCTTATGCAATTTATAGAGAGAGTCTACATTTCTTCATGAGTTTGCAAACCATATAGGAATGCTGCAAAGTATTTTAAAAATCCTAAAACCATGTGAATGGACCCAGACTATCGTGTGAGCACCCCTGGGCTGAGATTGCCCTTCTGCCTCAAAGGGAAACCTATGAAGAGAAGGTCTTGCTCCTGGAAAGAACACTTTTCATTGAACCTTCAGTTGTGGAAGAGATGAACCATTGCACAGCCTAATTACGATTTATCTTGGGCTATCTTTAGTTTCCTCAGTAACCATTCCTCAACCTCTTTCTGACCTACTGTCGTGGTGATAACAGGTAAAACCTTTTTGAATTGCACTGACTTAACATACCCTAGCTTCCACCAACTCAAAGGCTCAGTATCCTCAAATGATGTCTGAGGCCTACAGCAGATTGAACGTGTCTACTTCTCTACCAATGTATCTAAAAAAAAGTCTTGATTTATGACTTTGTATTTTCTGTTAAAAGCTTCATCAAACTGGTACCACGTGAGAACATGGAATTTGGGGTAACCTAAATCTGTGATTCTGTTCCATGGTTAGTCTATGTGGCTAACCATAAGCTGCCTTTTATCCCTTTTGAGGTGAGAGTTGTGTTTATATTTACAGTGGAGACAAAGACAGGTGAGCCCTAGGCTCTGGTTGTCTGGGGTGGAGTCCTGTGATGGGACCACGGCCAAGAGAGGCCATCTGGTTGCTGTGGGCCACCGAGCAGGTGAACTGTGGTGATGGTGTATGTGTGTGTGTGGGGGGCACCGAGCAGGTGAACTGTGGTGATGGTGTATGTGTGTGGGGCACCGAGCAGGAGAACTGTGGTGACGGTGTGTGTGTGTGGGGCACCGAGCAGGTGAATTGTGGTGATGGTGTGTGTGTAGAGGGGACAAGAAGAGGGCAGCCTCTGTGGCCATGACCTACCAGTGTGACTGTTTTGAAGGGAGCCTCAGGGAGCCCAGGAAGTGAGGCTTGGAAGTTTTCTCTCATCTAGCAGTCACTGCACCACTCAGGGTAGATGTAGGAGCAGTCCAGGCAAAGAAGGAAGCAAGGTCACTTCAATTCACTTACTCATTAATCTCATAAACGTTCACTTTCAGCCTTCACTGTGAACCTGTCTTCCGGAAACCCTCCAGGGAACTCAGGGAAAACAAGCTCTTTTCCCCTTAGGGCAGAAAATACTAAGTAGTTAGCAAGGAAGGTGAGATCACACCTTCCAACTATTTGGAAACTTTTCTTTTGTTAAAAAGAAAAAAGGAAAAATCATACAGACACTGCACGTAGCACTTATTTTATTTGCCAAGGCACTCATTGTTAAGCAAATTCAATTGAATTCCAGCCTTGCATGGAAAAACCGGGTTCTTTTTCCTCTTTTATTTTTATGGAAATTTCTATCTTGGTCCCCCTGATCTGATTTCACTGGATTAGGCCCATATCCTGCCTTATCCACCCATCTCTTCAAGCTCCCTGGGACAGACAGAGGAAATATGTGGGAACTCAAGTTTGCCAACACGTGCCTCATGCAAAACCTTTCTAAGCATTCTTTGGGAGGTTTTAAGTGTGTGTTCTCAGTACAAGAAATGTAGCCTCACACTAAGAGTCTGCTAAGCTTTTAATAAAAATGTCATTGGAGAAGAACAATTTGATGTCTGAGAATATTTTCAGTTTTCAAAGTCTGATATTTTTTTTAAATGGAAAAAAATGATAGGCTATGGGGCATAAAATTTGAAAGTCTTAGGAAAAATTCTACTGCTTTATCTAAAACGATTTATTTTATTTTTTCGCTTAGGCATAGCTGGAGAAGCTATAAAAATGGGCTTCAAAATGTAAAGATGAGGTTTCATGTATATAGTTTTAACAGTAAATATAAGTCAGAACCTTTCACTGACACCCAGGTTAACATACCTATAGTCTTTGGAAAAGCGTCTTTGTGTAGAAAAGATTAAAATGACAGACAACGTGGTATAAATATTCTTAATCTTAAAACCTTTAATTTCCTAAAATCCAAAATTTCTTGAGAATCTTATGTGACAACTTGACCTCATGTTATAGGCCACAGCCACAGTGCACGTATACTACAAAGACTGTGGAAAATTATATATTTTGGAAATATTCTAAACATAAACAAAAACAAAGAAAAAAAGAAAGAAACAAAAGCATCCCGAAGCACTTCTGATCCCATGCATTCCATGTTCAGAACACCCTACCTGTCTTACTGCATTTCAGTTACTATCAAGATAGCAACAGCGAGTATTTATAACTGCTTTTTAATTCCGCTGTGTGAACCATTCCCGCCGTATGCCAGGAAAGATGCTGTCTTGCTGGGTTGGCATTACTGTTCTCTCTTGCCAAAAACAAAACAAAACAAAACAAGACAAAACAAAAAACCCAACAAATCTTAGGACCCTCAACTTTTAGTGCCTGGGCTTAATTGCAGTAAGTCTCTACTGAGCCCTTCTACCATTTCTTTGGGAATATGGAGATGGAAGGTACTCAGAGATCCCATTTAAATAGACCCTCTGTACAAGCTTACCCAATGATCACACTTTGGAGACTTTCCACATGCTAGACTTTGTGTGCGTACAAAATCTTAAGCCTTGTACTTAGTAGGCTTATAACTTTAGTAGAGGGAACTGATGATTCTAATAATAAAATACTTATTAATTAAAATTGTAAGTATTTTATTAGAAAAATCTCTTTAGCTGCCAATTAGAGGATCCAGGGTAGATGGCACTCTGGAGAGGAGAAAAAATGATTCCTAACTTGGGTAGTGGAAAGACTGCAAGGACTAGAACTAGATGGCTACATCAGAATAGTGTTCCTGGGACACAATAGAGCAGTCACATGTGTGAGCTTACAGTGGTTGGGACAGCATGCACCAGACCTGTACAAGATCAAGCTAGACAAAATGCTAATATGGTGGGGTTATTTACGAAGCCCCATTTCTAGCAGAGAAGCTACTGATGACTGATAGCTCCTGGGAGAGGGAGAGTCTGTTTTATTTAACAGTGTTTTTGTTTGTTTTCCTTTAAGCCTGGTAGATTGGCCACACTCCAGTGGATGATCCTACACTATACTCAGGAATATATGGTCAACACAGATTGAGCTTGATGGGTTTATTGAGATTTAGAGAGAGAGAGAGAGAGACTCTCAAAGTTGATTGGGAAAGAACGGTAGAGAAGCTGATAATGGGAGGAGCTGGGGGACGGGAGATGCATATGTCCAAAAAATTGAGAAAAAAAATTGGGTTTTTGTTTTTTTTTTTTTTTAAGGTAGCTTTATTTAGGTACAAGTCTTTAAGTGGCATAAGCAGAAAACAAAGTTGCATTTAATGTATAAAATGAACTGAAATAATCCACCAAAAGAAATTGTTCAGGGCTTGGGGTGGGAGCAAAAAGTACTTCCAGCATTCAGGTAGATAAAAATTAGGGGAGTCTAGAGGGACTTGTTAGGGGTGAATATGACCAAAACACCTTGTATAGAATTCTCAAAGAACTGATAAAAAACACTTTGAAGAAGTTTCTAAATGATGGGTAGACATTATTTCATTTTAGGTGTTTGTAAGCAGAAGCAGCTGGACAGAATTTGTGCTGGTAGGTTCTAATTGTCAACTTGTCATAACCTAAAAGTCATCTGGAAAGAGAGTCTTAGTGAGACAATTTCTACACCAGGTTGTCATATGGTCATGCCTATGGGAGACTGTCTGGGTTGTTGATTGATGTAGGGAAAGTCAGCTTACTGGGGTGACACCAATTCCTAGGCTGGTTGGACAGATACAAAGGTGAAAAAAGCAAACACATGGGGAAGCAGGCAGCGCTGGTACATTCATTTTCCTCTGCTTCTGACTGTGGATATGGTGTGGCCAACTCCTTCTGTGACAGCCCTGTAATGATAAGCTGCAACCTGGAATTGTACGCCAATGAGCCCTTTCTCCCCCAAGTTCCTTTTTTTTTTTGTCAGCATATTTTATCATCACGACAGAAATGAAACTAGAGCAGGATTCCTCTGTTATCTAAATTTCTATTAGTTGCTGCTTTGGAGTCTACTCTACCAGTAATGGAGGGCACCGGGCCTTTACAGCTTGATTTTGGTAGACCATACTCAAAGTGGCTGTCCTCTAAGGAACCTCTATCTTGGGGGCCCTCAGCTGCACTACATTACAAAAGATCATTCCAACTGGGCCTGTTGACCGTTCACACTACCCCATGGAGGTGCATTACTGGACCTTTACCCAAGTATAAACTTCTCCTTAGCACCTGTTGTGTCCAGTTTTGCTTTAATTGTGTCTGGAATTGGAGAGGAACTAGAGTGTATAGGTCAGGGAAGACTTGGGGGTGGGTTCATGCACACAGCTATGGGAAAGCCCTTTTCCCTTTTGGGTGAAGCCTTGCAGGTAGAGCCTGTTGGTTACTTACTTGTAAGTAAACCTTCACCTGTGCTTTGTGAGGAACCCAGTAAACTCAATGCTTCTCCATAATGAACCTGAATCTTGGTTTGTCATTGGGACTTTAGGGGCAGGGGTGGACGTTGGAAGGGATTTTAGTAATAGAATGTATCTGCACAATTCCTTTGGATTAAAGAAATAGCCTACAAAGTAGCAGGCTTCCTCATAGCATTTTCATACCACTGCGTTTTGGTTGGTCTTTCCCATACCGCTTCCTCTCTCCCCTCTCCCTGATGCCCATTCCTGCTTAAACCCTTCCATCTCCCTCATCCACTCTCAAATTACATGTGTTGTATTGTTCTCCCATCCCTCTCCTTTAGGGCCTCTTTTTCTCTCTCTCATGGGTTCCTTTTTAGCTTCTTGACCCCCACACATACTCACGCCTACTAAATACAAATATAGAAGAATTAGAAGCTCGGATCCACCCAGGAGAGGGAACATGCCTTTCTCTGCCTTCAAGATACCTCACTTGTTATAATATTTTCCAATTCTATCCATTTTTTTCTGCAAATTTCATAATTTCACTTTTCCTCATGGCTGAGTAAAACTTCACAGGGTATATGTACCACATTCTCTCTCTCTTCTTTAGCTCAGTAAGGCAATTTTTTGTTGTTGTTGTTGTTGCAAAAAGGGCTTGCCAGGACCCAAGCAGACAGCAGGCACACTGAGGCCAGCATACTTCCTGTCTTTTATCTCTGTTATAGGTGGTGATGCTTCTCATCCTATTGATGGGAGTTTATCATAATCTTATGTAATTGGCCAATCATCACGAAGGGGAAAGTTGAGAAAATAAGAGTCCTCACTAGGCTAACTGCTTTTGATTAAAACATTTTTTTCCCTTCTGTATTATACATCCCTCCCCCAGACTTAGCCAGAATATGTCAATCATTTGAAGTTTCCAGTAGAAGCAAATCATTGCTTTACTTTATAGCTTAGGCACGGTTTAATGTAAGCTCACATTCCTATGGGGTGGTGTCTCAATGAAGAGATCTACCTAGCCCAATAAGTACTATTTTTTGGCCTAGAAGTGGTTTTATCTTAACAGACCTTTACAGCTGCCTTTGAAAATCTAACCCTAGAATTGTTTAGGATCCAGGTTAGAGATCAGATCCCCCCAAAATTTTTGGTATGTTTTGTTTCTGGCAAGGATGAGGTGGCCAAGAGGACCAAGTATATTTTTGGATTTTAGCTGAGAAAGAAATTGATTACTTTTCTTTGGATTTTCCCCACTAACTGTTTAGCCAATTTTTACCACCTGTTCTTAAACACCACTCCTTCTGATGAGGAAACCCTAACTGCCATTGTGGGAGAGGGGCAATGACTGGCCTGGTTTGTTCTAGCTGAATTTGGGGTGTTGGGTATACTACATTTTCATTATCCATTCATTTTTTGATGGGCATCCAGGGAGATTGCATTTCCTTGTTAATGCAAGAGGGCAGCAACGAACATGCAAGAATCTCTGTGAGAGGATGTAGAGCCCTGGGGTGATGTATTTCGGTTATTTTTGAGTTTTAACTTTAGTTTCTGGGAAGCCTCCAGAATGATTTCTATGCCAGCTTACAATCACACCAACAGTGGCTAAGGCTTTCCTTCTCTCTGCATTCTTACTAGCATCTGTTGTTTTGTGTTCTTGATGATCGCCATGCTGATTGGGGGGAGGTGGGATCTCAGAGTCATTTGATTTGCATTTCCATGATGTGCAGGATGCTTGTGCTAGTTGACCAACTTGCTACAAACTCGAGGAAGAGAAAACCTCACTGAGAACATGCATCTATCAGATTGCTCTGTAGGTAAGTCCGTGGGGGCATTTTCTTGGTTAAGAATTGACCAGAACAGGCCAGTTTATTGTGAGTAGTGCCACCTCTGGGCATATGGGCATAGGTTGTACAAGAAAGAAAGTGAATAAACTCTATTGAACACTCCAGTACATTGCATTCCTCCAGGGCCTCTGCTTCAGTTCCTGCCTCCAGGTTCCTGCTTTGCTTGAGTTCCTGCCCATACTGTTACCTAGAAATGTATCAGGGAAGAAATCCTTTCCTCCCCAAGTTGGTTGCTTTTGATCACAGCAATAGAAAGTGAACTGGGACAATGGTCCTGTGGTGGGTTGCATAGGTGTGGCCCACATAGACTCATGTGTTTCAGTGCTTGGCCCGTAGAAAGTGACTCTATTAGAAGGTGTGCCCTCGTTGGAGTAGATGTGGCCTTGATGGAGGAAGTGTGTCACTGTGGAGGCAGGATTTGAGGTCTCATGTATGCTCAAGCTAAGCCCAGTGTGACACACAGTCATTTCTGCTACCTGCGAGTTAAGATGTAGAACTCTCAGCTCCTCCAGCACCATGTCTGCCTGTGCACTGCCACACTTCTTGCCATGACTCTAATGAACCTAATGAACTAAACCTATGAAACTGTAAGCCAGCCCCAATTAAATGCTTTCCTTTATAAGAGTTGCTATGGTCATGGTGTCTTTTTGTAGCTTTGAAACCGTAACTAAGGCAGGTCTCACTAAAATATTTAAAAATGTTGGCCATTTGTATTTTCTCTTTTGATCACTTTCTGCCCAGTTTCTTAGCCCATCTTTCCTTATTGGGTAGGGTAAGTTTTTTGAGTTCTTTGTGTAGTCTAGATACTACACAAAGTCTAGATACTGTCAGATACATAGCTGACAAAGACTTCCTTCCATTCTGAAGGTTGCCTCTTCATGTAATTGCCTTTTCAGTACAGAAATTTTTTTTATTGCATTATGTTCCACATGTTGATTATTGGCCATAGTTCCTGAGTGACTGGAGACCTATTAAGAAGGTTCTTACCTATTCCTATATCTTGATTTCATTTCCTCCAGCAATATTAGAGTTTCGGGGTTCATATTAATGTCTCTGATCCATTTGCAGCTGATTTTTTTTTTTTTTGTGCAAGGTGAGAGATAAGGATCCGGTTTCATTCTTTTACCTGTGCCTATCCGTTTTTCTCAGCACTATTTGTTAAAGAGGCTGTAGCGTAACCTTGAATATTTTTGGTATCTTTGTCAAAAATCAGGTGGCTGTAGCTGTATAGGTTTGTATCTGGATCACTTACTTTGTTCTGTTGATCTGTCTGTCTGGTTCTGTGCCAGTACCACGCTGTTTCTGTTATGATGGCTATGCTATATAAAACCGGGTCTCCAGCCTTAGACTTTCTGTTTCCTTGGAGTTGCTTTTGTTATTCATGGTCTATTGTACTTCCAAATGAATTTTAAGATTTTTTTTCCATCTCTGAAAAAAAATGGTGTTGGAATTTTCATAGGTTTTGCATTGATAGTATAAACTGGGGTATGGCAAATATTTTCACAGCATTGAGTTCTCCAAACTATATGCATGGGAGATCTATCTTTCTATCCATCTTCAGTTTCTCTTTTAGTGTTTTAAATTTTCCACTGTAGAGTTCTTTCACTTCCTTACTTAGGCTTATTTGGACGTATTTTATTTTATTGAGGTGGTTGTGAATGGGGTTGCTGCTCTCATATCTTCCTTGGTAAGTTTGTCATTGGTATAGAAAGGCTACTGGTTTTTGTGTGTCAGTTTTGTGTCCTGCCATTTTTCTGGAAGTGCTTATGCATTTTCAAACTTTTCTAGTGGAGTCTTCAGGGTCTTTTATGTATAGGATCCCACCATCTGCAGATAAGCACATCTGCATAGTTCTGAGGCTCCCCAATCCACAGTGAGAGCATCAATTGACGTTCAGCTGGCCTGCCAAAGAGCTGAGCCTTTAGATTTTAGGATAAAGAATGCACAAAGCTGGACTGATATTTCACTTTTCATCAGGACATCTTGGCATCAGGTAGAGAGTAACTATGGACAAATTTCAGGAATTTGAGTGATTTGGATCCAGTACAGAGAAAATAACAGCTTATATTCTAATTTGAAGTGAAGTTCAATTACCCACAGCCAAAAATATCCTTTCTTCTTCCAAGTGGTCTAAGATACTCATTAGCTCTGGCATCAGTTCTGGGGTATTTTTGTAATGAAGTCGGCTCAAAGTTTGCAGGACAGATGGGGTCGCCATCCTTCATGGGGCTCTAGAGGAGAACTGAGCTAAACTAGAGTCTAGAAGAGATAAAGGGTTGAATGGAGAATAAGGCTCCAAAGACCAAGTTGTGTCTGAACAATTCCTGGACATGTTTTAAAACCGACCCTGTAAAGGTACAAGACACACTTTATGGGAATGTTCTTTGGGTTTTGACAAACTTCTACATCAAATCAATCATCATAAAAAACAATACAAAGGACTCTACCATTGCCATGGAGCACGGCACCTCCTCAGTATGTTTTCACACCACATCCCAATCTGTAGGACACCACTGCTCTGATTACAACCTCAACAGAGTAGGTCTTTCCTTCCCTTTCGTTCCTTTTTGCATTGTATCTGTAGTTGGAATCTAATGCAGTGTTACTTTTATTCCTAAGCAGTATGTTTTCAAAATTAATCCTTATTGTTGAGCATATCAGTTATTGTTTCATTTTCCTTACTGATTAATATCTCATTTGTGGAACAAACTCATTTATAGTTTGTTTATCCATGCACTTGTTCATCTAAGATATATGTAGTTCAGGGCATTTATGATTAAGCTGGTAAAGGTGTTGGTGCACAAGTGATGGAAATATGTATTTTTACTTTTCTTTGGTAACTACCTAGGAGACTAATAATGATGCTGAATCATATTGTAATCTGCTTCCATCTCATATGAAAATGCCACACTATTTTCTGATGTGACTATAGCCATTCTGTATTCCTTATGCCATGTTTAAGATGTCCACTGTTGGCCATTCTTGTTAATCTGGCATGATTGTGCAGCTCATTTTTGCAGCTTGTGTGAAGGAATCTTGCAGTCATGCTTCAACATTTGCCTGCTGCTTGAGATTCTGAACAGCTTTTTATATGCCTTAGGGCCATTAGTATATTCTTCCGTGTGGGATGTTTGTTTGCATCTTTTTTGCAGTAGTTTTGAATCATGGTAGTCATGTAGCTTTGTCAATGTGCATCGAGGCTAGGATGGTGGTAGACTGGATTTGTCGTTAATAATACCTTTGAGATCTTTACATATTCTGGATATTAGCCTTCTGTCAGATATGGGGTTGGTGAAGATCCTTTCCCAGTCTGTAGGCTGTTGTTTTGTTCGGATGACAGTGTCCTTTGCTTTACAGAAGATTTTCAGTTTCAGGAGATCCCATTTATTGACTGTTGATCTTAGGGCCTGTGCTGTTGGTGTTCTCTTCAAGAAGTTGTCTCCTGTGCCAATGAATTCAAGGCTCTTCCAACTTTTTTTTCTAACAGGCTTAGTATATCTGGTTTTATGTTGAGGTCTTTGATCTACTTGGACTTTAGTTTTGTGCAGGGTATTTAAGTATGGATCTATTTGCATTTTTCTGCATGTAGATATCCAGTTAGACCAGCACCATTTGTTGAAGATGCTATCTTTTTTCCATTGTATGGTTTTGGCATCTTTGTCATTTGGAAATCAATCTGGTGCTTTCTCAGAAAATTAGGAATAGTGCTACCTCAAAATCACTATACCACTCTTAGGCATATATCCAAACTATGCTCAAGTATACAGCAAGGACATTTGCTCAAACATGTTTGTAGCAGCTGTATTCATAATAGTCAGAATGTTGAAACAACCCAGATGTCCTGCAACTGAGGAATGCAGAAATTGTGGTACATTTACACAATGGAATACTACTCAGCAATTAAAAACAAGGAAATCATGAAATTTGTAGGCAAATGGTGGGAACTAGAAAAGATCATCCTGAGTAAGGTATCCCAGAAGCAGAAAGACACACATAGCATATGCTCACTTATAAGTGGATATTAGACATATAATATAGGATAAACATACTAAAATCTGCACACCTAAAGAAGCTAAGCAAGAAGGAGGACCCTGGGTAAGATGCTCAATCCTCATTCAGAAAGGCAAACATAATAGACATCAGAAGAGGGAGAGAACAGGGAACAAGACAGAAGCCTACCACAGAGGACCTCTGAAAGCCTCTACCCAGCAGAGTTTTGAAGCAGATGCTAAGACTCAGAGCCAAACTTTGGGCAGAGTACAGCGAATCTTATGAAAAGGGGGAAATAGAAAGACCTGGAGGGGATAAGAGCTCCAGAAAAAGGCCAACAGAGCCAAACAAACAACAACAACAACAACAACAAACAAACAAAACACAAAAAAACCTGAACCCTGGTGGCCCTACACAGAATGATACCCCAACCAAGGACCATGCCTAGAGAGGACCTAAAATCCCGGCTCAGATGTAGCCCATAGAGTCAGTCTCCAAGTGGATTCCCTAATAAGGGGAACAGGGGCTTTCTCTGGCATGAACTCAGAGACAGGCTCTTCGATCACCATCCCCTGAGGGTCGGGGGAGCCTTACCAAGCCACAGAGGAAGACAATGCAACTAGTACTGATGAGACCTGATAGGCAAGAGTCAGAGGGAAGGGGAGGAGGACTTGGGGAGGGACATGGAAGGAGAAGAGGGGGGATTGGGAGGGGGCGAGGAAGGGAGTTACTGCTGGGATACAAAGTGAATAAATTGTAATAAATAAATTATATAAAGCAAGAAAAAAAGAAAAATACCTTTGAGAGTAAAGTTACATGATGAAAAACTGAATTTAAAAACCATTGCTTTAAAGTAAAACTATAAAGGAGACAAATTTGGGTTTGGCCTAATTATCCCCTTTTTTATTATTAAAGATTGCTTAATGTTTATTTTATCTGTGTGAGTGATTTGACTGCATGATCGTCTTTGTATCACACGTGTTCTTGTTGCCTGAGGAGGTCAGAAAAGGGCTTCTGGTCCTCTGGAACCTTTGGGTCCCACACAGTTTTGAGCCACTATGTGAGCAGAGGAGCCAAATCTATGTTCTCTGTGAGATCATCCAGTGCTCTTAACCACTGAAGCATCTCTCCAGCCACTGGTTTCTCTATCTTGTTTCTACACGTCTGTACAGTAGAGAGCAGAACACTATGCTGGACATTCCAGAGAGTACAGAAAATAACTCTTCTTGTAAAAAATTGTCTTGGAATACTGAATTATGGCTAGGCTCTGAAGTAAAGAACTGTGGGGCTACAGTTCTATTTTACAGTTTGTTAAGTTTCTCAAATTTCTTAACCCCCTAAAGTCCATAGTTTCATAAGCTAAAAACCTGGCAACTATGATATGCAGCTAGTAGGTGATTCTGAATATGAAATCCTTAAGCATTTCCGGCATGATTGATGGTAGCTATGTATCAAATATTAGTTTACTTCTTCTTTCTCTCCTCCTGAACTTGATTTATTTCTTCCTCCAGTTACATATTTAAAGGTTCCTCTCAGTGGCATTTCATCCTTCTCACCCTTTAGAGCTTCTAGAGCTGACTTACCCCCACTTATCCCCTCATTATCTATATATTTTCTCTCACAGAGTTTTGCTGAATACAAGTAACGTATCTGATATGTGACTTCATACACGAATCATGTTAATGTGGCAGTGGTGATAACATTTTAAAATTTCAATAAAAGTGAAGATTGAGGAAGAATGAAAAATGGGGGAATCTGAGGCCTGTGGGAGGCAGATGAGGGTAGGTAGCATTCTGGGTGTTTCTGACCTTTCCCAGAACCCCATAAATCACATTACATAAGTGGTTTTCTCAAGGGAGTTTGCCTGAACTTGGATATTTTCAATTAGTTGCTCCATTTCAAGTCCTCCCTACTTTTTATGAGGTCTTTCCCATCACCTTCTCATGGGCCAAGCCGTATAAATGACTTTACAAGCCAACCAATGTTGCTTTTTGAGGAGTGTCTTCTATTCTCCAGATTTATAGTTTCACCATGCTCCCATTCTTATTGATTGCACATGACTTAGTGGTGTGTTTTATGGAACATTTAGGAATTTAGAAATAGTAGTGAGAACATTTAGCTCTTGGAACAAAAGCCTGATGGGGTAGGCAGGCCTGCTGTTGGTCTTCTGAGCTGTATTCTAGGAGCCCATCTAGCATCTAAGCTAACAAATCTTCAAGATACGTTTGGGTGGTGGTCAGGTCTACCTTCAAGATTTTGTGAAAGGATAGTTAGAGTTAGGTCATACTAGAAGCAACTGCTCTAATATCATGTCTAGGTTTTAGGTGAGAACATGTTGATTGTAATTAGAAGCCAAGTTTTGATGGATGCTGATATGCTTCATCCATATGGACAGTCCTCACTGCTGAAGGTATCTGGAGACAGCAGAGTCATTCATTCTTGCATGCTGCTTTTTATAATTCAGTTTATAGTCTTCCATTCTGGTTTCTGTTAGTTTGTTTTGTGATGTTAACACACATTGGTTTTCTATTGCTTTGAGAGCCAGAGAAAACCAGAATACCAATAAAACCCACACTAAATCTTAGGTCCTAAAGCGAGCCTACCCTCTTTCTGCCAAATCTGTTTTAGGGCCAAGTCAGCAAAGATCTTGGAAAAGATGTTTATAGCTTCCAGGAAATAGATGTCTGCAAATGGGTTCTACTTTGAAACTTTACCCACTTTAAAAACCAAAAATGTTTCCCCAAATGGCTGAAGAAATTGCCTCCAAGCAGAGTAAACGAACTGACACGCATCCAAGTTATCCCCACTTGCTATTCTTGGAAATCCCTTCTTATTTTGAGAAGAAACAGTTAAGAAAAAGGAAACGGAGACTTTTACACGACCTCCTTTATCTATGACTTTGGAAAACTCCTTGAAGATCCAGCTGAAGAATCCTTAAAATGGTGAAAACTTTGTGCACATCCACCCACTGAACAGAATTTGTCAGCATCAGAACTCCACTGGGAAAAGTTCTCTGCTGATAGTGACAGGGCAGACATAGTTTTCTGATAACTTAGAACTGGAGAGTATGAGAAATGACCAGTGTCTAGGTGCTGAGAATAGGAAAAGCTGCCTAGGGGGACGGGGATATTTAGGAAGTTTTAGGTGAAAAGTTGAAATGAAAATTTTGATACTCAGACCTTGACAAAATTTGCCAGTGTGCCTATGTCCTGTTTGAGTATCTCTGCAAACTCTGCTTGTCTGAGTCTCCTAACTCAGGTAGCTCCTCATTGGGTTTCGTGTGGTTCTGACTTTATTGTACTTTTAAAGTTGAAAAGGAGGTATGTGTGTGTAAGTTGTTTTACATTGTGTAAAGGCTAGAAAGGAGCTCTTGTGAAAGAACACAGTGTTGGTATAATGCCAGTCACAAAAGAGGTAAGTGCTTAGGATATGAGGACATTTACAGTAAAGAGGCTGGAAAAAACCCACCACTAATTAGCTGGCAAAGTGTCATGAAGCCTGCTTATCGTTTTGTTTAATGAAGGCATAGATGGAAAAAGTATTAAATAAGAAAAATTTGAAAATACAAATCTTGGAAAGACCAATGTTGAGGGAGTGGTGGATTATTCAGTGATTATATTGGGTATTTGGGGGGTGGGTTGGCTGATGGTTATTTATCTATTTTTTTAGATACTTTTTTAAGGCAAGTTTTAAGGCAAATTTCAAACTTATTTTGTTTTGTTTGACCCCCCTCCCCAGGGGTCACCAACCCTTTGATACCTGAAAGGGCCAATAGATGAAACAGATTTGTTTGGGAATCTTATATGTTTTCTTCTAAAACCTAGACCAACAGGGTAAATCTGGACTGAAGTATGTAAGACAGTCATCTCCTACAGTGGGCTGATGTGAGTTTAAGAGATCACTGCTATTGAACCATTCATTTCTGGAGTTAAAAAATACATCTGTTTAAAAGTTGTTCTCAAACTTATCTACATGACTGAAATTGTCTGGGAAGGGCTGGAGAGATGCTTAGTGATTAAGAGCATTTTCTGCTCTTCCACAGGAATTCAGTTCTTAGAACTCATGTGCGATGGTTCACAGCTGCCTATAATTCCAGTTGGAGACGGGCTGCAGTGAGTACCTTCACACATATGTGATACACACATTATATATATATATAATATATATATATATATATATATATATATATATATATATATATATATGCTATCTCTCTCTCACACACAGGCACACACACACACATGAAAATATAAAGCATATTGGAAATAGGCTCAGAGATTAAAAATGTATGGACACATGTATCAACTCCTGGTGAAGCCTACCATGAAGAACTGTAAAGAGTTCCCCGGGTTGGGGGTAAATATAATTGTCCTAGTTAGGTTTTCTATTGCTGTGATGACACACCATAACCAAAAGCAATTTGGAAAATAAAGAATTTATTTGGCTTATGCTTCTACATCATAGTCCACCATTGAAGAAAATCAGAACAGGAACTCAAGCGGGGCAGGAACCTGAAGGCAGGAGCTGATGCAGAAGCCATGGAGTGCTGCTTACTGGCTTGCTCCCCATGGCTTTACTTAGACTGCTTTCTTATAGACCTCAGGACCAGCAGATCAGAGGTGTCCTCATCCACAATGGGCTGGGCCCTTCAACATCAATCACTACTTAAGAAAATGTCCTACAGGCTTACCTTCAGCCTGAGCCTATGGAGGCATTTTTCTCAACTGAGGAACCTCCTGTGTGATAACTGTAGCTTGTGTCAAGTTGACATAAAACTAGCCAGCACAGTGTTCAAAACTCATCGTAGTGACATTCTCAAATAATTCTCTCTCTCCCTCTCATGTTAATGTACAGCAAATGAGCAAACAGAGAGAAGGCAGAACCTCAGTACCATAGGCCCCAGTAGATGAAAAATCTTCCCAGAGAGAAGAACCCTTTACAGACTTTAAGTGCTCTTGAGCTATCTTCCCATGTCACCATATTTTATGCACTTCCCTCACAACAAAATTCGACTCCATTTCTCCATTTTTCTCTCATGTGGAGAAGTATTTCTGCTGGGTTTCGTGCTGTTTTTTTTTTTTTTTTTACCAAATCAGCACCCAGATCCCCTGAACTGCGATCTTGTGCATTGTAGTCCTATCCAAAGCTTACTCTTTGCACCTGAAGCTTGACTTCATTACTTACTACTTGGACAGGTAATTTCCCTTGCCTCTAAAACTGGAATAAGAATAATAAAGGCACATTCTTCAAATATGGTACTGTGAAGCATAAATTATTTAATTTATGCAAATTGGTGGTGCCTAAGGGACAGTAAGCCCCCAATCGCTAAAGTTCTTTTCCAAAGTTCAATATACTGTTTAGTTTTTGTAAGTTATTTCAGTGTTCAATTGTAGTTTTACAAACTACCTTCCATATTTATTCTTGAAACAGGTTTGTTTGTTTATTTATTTTAAAATTTTCCATGTTTCTACAGCCTGGGCTGAGCCCTGCTGGGAACTTTTCTGCTCCTTGTGGGAGCTAGGGCTAGAATATCCAAGATGGTGTCTTTGCTTCTGTATCTGGTTTATTAGTTAGGAGACCTGGGAAAGCTGGGTACTAAGAGGTGCTTTGTCTCTTTTTCTGAGGCTGTCTTGGACTACCTCATAGTTTTTCATAGTGGTTGTACTTACCCTATGGTGGCTGGTTTCCTACAGAGAAGATGAAGCAGGCAGACACTTTTAAAAACTTAGTCTAAGAAGTCTCAGTATGTTAGTTTGTCCATATTGGTCCATCAAAAGGAAGTCACATACCTAGCCTACATAGACCAGGAGAAGAAAATGGTCTCCACCACTCAAAGAGAAAAGTACATGCACATTGGAAAGGAAGGAATTGATAGGATCAGCTTAGGGAACAATGCACAACAAGAATACTCAAATAATTTCAGGAGAGAATATTTTCTCAATTAGTTATTGCTTACATGAAATGCTAGGGTGATATATTTTATCTAGCTTTCGTTGCCCAAAAGTGTTCTATAAGCACCATGTACTCAGTCAACCAATCCTGACCACCTGATCCTAGCATGTAAGAACAAAGGTTTAGCAGGTGTGGGAAGAGTAAATGACTTTCTCACACAAGACAGAGTTCTCACAGTGGAAGAGAAAGGGATAGTTGTGAATTCTGCTGTGCCTCTTAGAGAATGGCATAGGCCTTTTTATTTTTTTCTTCTTTATCAGTTTCCTTTCCTTCTTTTAGTTCCTTACTAATGCCAATGCAAAAACCACAGGTCTCACCTCAAAGAGGAGAAGAAACAGTTTATTCTCTAGTCATATGAGTGACCGTGGCCCAGAGACAGAAATTTAGTTACTCCAAATACTATTATCCAATGTGATAGCATTTTCATGAAGTTTTATAGTAACAAAACAAAGAAAATCCATACCGAAGATACTCTTAAAATATATTGATGGAAATATCAGGAAAGCCAAAAAAAATCTCTACTATAGGCCTTGTATGCTATTTGATGATGGCTTCTATGCTATTTGATGATTTGATAACATTATAATCTTCTCGGTTGGTGGAAGTTAGAGGTCTGTATATTCCAAAGAGATTCACCTAACAGTCACAGAATGTTAGAGCAAACCCAGGGGTAGGCAATAAGTTACTACTTAGATGGCTAAAGATAGTCCAAGAGATATTTGTATCCTAACATATAACATCACAGCTTTCTATAGTTATTGAAAATGTAATAAACATGTAACCAGTTAATTAGCAATGTATAATGTTTAATATAAGTTGCTGGGATTTTTTCTTTTTCTTTTTTACTTTGAATGAAGGTGTGTCTCTGTAGTTTCAGTGGTTAGTTCTATACCAGCAGAGAACCAAGTGCTGGCAGGATTCAGGTATTGTGATTCCTATGGCACATCGCCTTTTTTTTTTTTTTTATTTTGTATCCATCCTTCCTCACCTGCCTAAAGGCAATCTAGACTTCCATCAGAGGTTGTCTTGCTACTGATTGGTTGTTCTAAAGATCTGATAGTCAATATCTGGGCAGGCAGTAAGGGGCAGAACTTCGAGGCAGGGAGAGTGATGCGGTGCAAGAAAGGAGCCTCAGGAGATTCTGAGCCGACACAGTTGGGAACAGATGGGCCAAGCAGAGCAGAGAAGGTATTGAGCTAGCTCTGCGGCAGGTCATAGGCAAGACATTCAGGTTAAGTTAGATGAGCTAGCTGGAGACTGCCCTAGCGAAAGAGCTAAGCTTTAAAATAGAAGATTCCATGTCATTATTTATACTGCTGGCGGTCCAAGAAAGTTCTGCTGTAATATGCGCAGCCTCTTTTGTTTTCTTCCTTTTTATAAAATCTGGAAACAGAAATAACCCAACAAAAATGTCCTTAAGTGTAACGAATCCTTCCTTCCTTTGTTCCTTCCTTCCTTTTTTCCTTTTTATAAAATCTGGAAACTGTAGTTAACATTGAGTAACTGCAAATGGTCTCCCGTTTCTGAAGAATAAAAAGGACGTGTCATCATTCTTCATATACCGCAGTGATAGAAGGGGCTTGGTCCTCCAGCCGGAGCCTGTAGGCACTCCTTCTCAAAACCCAAGGTCGCTTTTGTTTTTCCTCAATCTTAGATGCTTGCGTGTGATTGCCACAAAGCCTCTCATCTTTAAAGTGTGTTTCAAAGACTGATGGTTTGTGGAGGAGCTTTCGAGCGTTAGATTTTTATCGAGAGGCACAGAAAACAAGTATGTAAAGTAGAGCTGTGGAGGGCTGGAGAGACAAATCTGAAGACACAAATGATTTGTGTCTTCATTTTTCTTTTCTGTTTTTTTAAAATAAATTTATTTTCTATAATTTATTCATTTTCCATATCGATTGTGGCCCCCTTCCTCGTCTCCTCTTGGTCCCACCCTCTCTCCCTTTCTCCCCCACTTTCCTCCCCTAGTCCACAGAAATGGGAGCCCTTCTTCCCTACCATCTGACCCTAGCCTATCAAGTCTCATCCAGGCTCTCTTTCTCTGTGGCCTGGCAAGGCCACCCCACAGAGTCCACATCAGAGACAGCCCCTGCTCCCCTTACTAGGAAATCCACATGGAGACTGAGCTGCCTGAGCTACATCTGAGCAGGGGGTCTAGGTCCTCTCCGTGCATGGTCCTTGGTTGGTGCACCAGTCTCTGCAGGCCTCTGTGGACCCAAATTTGTTGGCTCTGTTGGTCTCCTTGTGGCGTTCCTGTCCTCTCCGGGTTCTTCTGTCTCCCCACTCTTCATCAGACTCCCTGCGCCCTGTTTGGCTGTGAGTCTCAGCATCTGCTTCCATCTCCTGCTGGGTGGAGTCTTTCAGAGGAGGTTTATAGTAGGCTTTTGCCCTGTTCCCTCTCTTCAGCCGCTTTCGGTGTGATTTGCTCTTCTGTATGAGAATTAAGCATCCTCCCTAGGGTCCTCCTTCATTTTTCTCCACATGGTCTTGAAATGGCTTCGGAGCAGAATGGTTCAGAGCAGAATGCAGAATGGCCACAGGACTATCAGCGTTCTTTCCTCTTTGTTTTGTTCTATGAGACCTCAACTAGCGGGCAGATATTGATCACAACTGTGAAAAAGAGCTACAATGTGTGTGTGTGTGTGTGTGAGACTCTATGGGGGAGAGCTGTTAGAAACGGGTTTCACTAGCTTTTGTTTCATGTTGTAATTTTCAATTTATTTTGATTTTCTTTTCAAGAGAAATTTTATCTCTAACTCGGGATTGTTTTCAAATTTGTTACAAGGTGAGAACATAAAAAAGCTTACCATATTACTAGCAGAGGGATAGAATAACCTCCTCAAATAGAAGATGCCTTTTAAACTGCGGCAGGGTTTAGTCTAGAGGTCTACAGCACCAGGTCTCCCGGGGGTAATGCTGCCCCCTGGAGGACACTTTGACTTTTGTGAGTGCTGTAGGGCTGGGATGTTAATTAGCAGGTGGGGCCAAAGGTTCCAGAGCTTTGAAATATTTGCAGGATACATTCCTGCACATGAAAGAATTGATTGATTCCCTCGACACTTACAGATTCTCTCGTACTTTTATATGTAGGTATGAAGGCTTCATGTTTCTCAGTCTTTTGTTCAAATGTTACTCCAAGTTATTAAACGATTTGCTAAATTTCTTCATCTACGGTTTGTGGTGACCTTACCTCATACATAGTCCAGCAGTCATCGCAGGGATGAGCTTCTCAGTACCACATTAGAGCTGAGTTTCTCATGGCTCCATTAGTTCTCTAAGGGCATTTAATCTTGAACTTGTTGATATTTTATTGCAAATTATAAATGGTGACATGTATGCATGTGTGTATTAGTGTTTTTCTGTGTGTGTACAAATGTGTGTGTGTGTAGATGAGATCTGATGTTAGTTGTCTTCCTTGATTGCTCTCTACCACACACATCACACCGAACCAGGTGCTCACTAATTGAACTCATCTACTGAGCCGTGGAGAATCCCCATCTCCATCCTCCAAGAGCAGTGGGGTTCTGGGGGGCTACCATTCACTCCAGACATTTACGTATGTGCCAGAGGGTCCAAACCTGGGTCTTCATGCCTGGTTGGCAAGCACTTTACCAACTGAGCAATCTCCCTAGCACATTTTTTATTTAGGTCTGTTTTATATTTCTCTTAAGTATAAACAGGTTTTATTGTGGAAGAATGGTGGTTTGGTTTGATTGGAGCGTACTGTTTTGCTGCTTATTATGATTAGGTGTCTGCTAATAACAGCTGCCAGTACTAAATAAATAACTAGACACAAACATTATTTCAAGCAGACTTTAATGTTTTATTAAGTTAACTGACATAGCTTTTATGGAGTAGGTGCATTTATGATGGAGTCATAAAAGGGAATAAGACACTACTTTGAGATTGTAGAGTGGAACGGAGCGGTGTCATTAGTTGAAATAAGGGAGATGGATGTAGGTCTGGGGCTGGTGGCAGAGGAGCATGTGGGAAGAGCGGTCATAATGTCTGATGTTTTTGGTCAGTAGAGAGAGGAATGTTGATACAGGCTTCTTCCTGGAACACTGAACCTAAAAGGTTGAAAAATAAAACAAAACAGAAAAAACCCCAAAACCCATGTCTTAGGGAGAGACATCATCTTCTTCCTCTTCTTCCTTATCCCTCGCCGTCTGTGGCTGGCAGGAGAGCTGGCCCCAGGTCATGAAAGCGAGGGAACTGGCCGTGTCCCTCACAGGCTGCAATAGTGGGGAGAGGGCCCTGGGAGGTGGGAGGGGACAGTGGGTTGGGGTTGCTGGTGACCTGGCTGGAGGGCAGGAGAGCAGGAGAGCCAGAAGATTGACCAGCTCAGATAATTCGTAGGCCCAGATTCCAGGCTTCAGATTGGCCCACCCCAACTTATACCCCATTGAGAACTGCTGGAATGCATGAAAAGGCCAGTTCTAGAAATCTTGAACTCCAGGATCTCCATGACGCAGGGCAACAAAGGGATATCCAAGAGGAGAGAAGCCAGAGGCATTGTACCTGATCAATGAGTCATTGCAATGAACATTTGTAAGCAAAAAAGTGTGGACCAAAGGGCATATTGTGGGACACACTGTGACACATTATAGCTTCCACAATGAGATTTCTTTTCTCTGTTGTGTGGGGGAACAGATTGCAAGGATGGAGGGTAGGTATCTATCAAGGGAGGGAGAGATGAGTGGTCCATGATTGCATGATATGAAATTCACAAATAACCATTAAAAAATTAAAAAAGAATGAAGTATATTTTTTAGAAGTAGAGATAGTACTTTCATGG
Organism: Pachyuromys duprasi; assembly: GCA_028658305.1. Taxonomy (NCBI): domain Eukaryota; kingdom Metazoa; phylum Chordata; class Mammalia; order Rodentia; family Muridae; genus Pachyuromys; species Pachyuromys duprasi. Next base: position 57,225,886 of record CM053751.1, read on the forward strand.
TATAAAAATCGAAGAATTCATATACAGAAATATTTTTTCCAGCTGCAAGTTGTCATATATGTGTATGTATGTAATTATTTTTCATTCAGAAGTGAAACAAACATCAACATAATTGCTGCGCAGACTTTTTTTTTAAACCTACTGTTTTGAAAATTTGCTTGCTGATGAATGAAGTTTTGTTTGTGGCTGTGATCTGTTACTATTTTAAATAAAGATTACCTTCTGTTTCCCCCCGGGGGAAGTTCCTTGTCTTTGGGAATTTTCCAAGGTGTTTTTGATTTTGGTATATCTACTAGGAACCACACAAAAGAATTTGCCTCTGCTCGTTTTCACCCTTAAGTCAGAGTGGAGCATCTTAAAGCACAAGAAATGAGCCTATTCGTATAATTAACACATGTCAAAACACCGCTTTACTCAGCATTCAAGAGCTCAGATGCTGAGCCTGGTGTGGTGGCTCTCACCTTTCAGTCCAATCATTTAGGAGGATGAGGCTGGAAGACCGTGAGTTCAGGACATCATGGTCCACAGTCTGAAACTCCTACACTTAAAAAACAAACAAACAAACAAACAATCAAGCAACCCCTTAACCAGCACAGCAGAAAAGAGGAAAGGAACTCCTTGTTTGGCATGAGTCAGTCTAAGAGTAAGACAGTTTGGTACCAGCTCCAGCTCTAATACTATCTTACTGTTCGTTCTTAACCAAACTTTATCTTTTCACAGACCTGTTTCAACATCTTTGAAACAAGGTGGTCAATGGAGGTTATTTCTAATCAACCTCATGTCATGTTTTTCTCATGGCTGTGACAAAAGCCCTGTGACATAAACAGCTTAAAGGAGAAGAATTTCATTTGGCTCATGGTTGTAGATAATTTAGTTCATGGTTGTTTGGTCCCACATGTTTGGTAAGAACCCTATGATGACCAGAGCATGGAAAATTCTTTACCTCATAACAGACAGGATGTAGAGAGGAACAGTAACAGGAAGGAGCCAGGGCAGGATGTAGCCTCTAGTGACATCATACCTGAGATCTACTTTCTATCACCGGACCCTATTTTCCACAATTCCATAACCTCCCAAAATTTAATTTCCAAATTTAAATCTGTCACTGCTGTAGACCACACATTATGTCAGAGCCCACATGATCTGACTGTCTCTGGAAAAGCCCTCACGATCACATCCATTGCTGTGCTTCACTGATCTCCCAGGCACCTGCCAGTCTATTAAGCTGACAATAAAGATTAACCCTCACACATTGCTGTGATGTCTGTGTGTTCTTGTGGTTTCTGTTTGCTCTCCAGTGGTCAATTTCTATCTTCTGTACCATCACCTTTCTTCTTAATAAACCTTCTGACAGTGTTCTTTGATACAAGCCTCCATTTTTTTCAGATATGACTTTCTTTTCCACCATAATAAATGAAATCACCTTGCACAGAGTAGACCAGGTTTCTAGGTAAAAGTCCTGTTGAGGATTAATGAATTGTAATGACCCGATTAGTATTGGTTTTAAGAATCTCACATTGATCTTGACTCAAGATCTTTGCACACTCTATTCCCTAGACCTTCCCATGCAGGGCTCTTCCTCATTTTCAGGTCTCAGTGGGAACATTGTTTCAGTGGAGAGACCCTCTCTGTTGTGCTGGCTAATTTTATGTTGATTTGACACAAGTAAGCTACCATCATCTGAGAGGAGGGAACTCCAATGGAGAAAATGCCTCCATAAGATCTAGCTGTAAGCAGGCCTGTAAGGCATTTTCTTAATTAGAAATTGATGTGGGAGCCATTGTGGACTGCGTCACCCCTGGGCTAGGGGTGCTGGGTACTTTAAGAAAGCAGGCTGAACAACCCATAGAGTGTAAGCTAGCAAGCAGCACTCCATCATGCTCTCTGCATCAGCCCCTGCCTCCAGGTTCCTGCCCTGCTTGAGTTTCTGCCCTGATTTTCATCAGTAGTAGACTATAATATGAAAGTGTAAGCAAAATAAAGCACGTCCTTTCCACATTGCCTTTGGTCTTGGTCCTCACAGCAATAGAAACCCTAACTAAGACACCTGCCATCTGGTTCATGGACACCTTAGTTAACTATTCTCTGAAACTGTTCTGTTTGTTCTGTGCTCATCCAGCATCTGTCTCCCATTGGTGGGATGCTTGCTTTTACCCTGCTTCATCCGCTTGAAGCAGTGACTGGCTCTCGGTGAGAACTCATCTTAAGCTCTGACCCTGTGTCCCTAGCTGCTACCCTGTGCTGTTGTAAGGAGTGAGAGGGCAGCAGCTGCCACAGAGGGGACTTAGATGCTGTCTGGTTACGATGACACAGTGATCAGAGGATTCTGGCTTGTGAGTCCAGCTGTGACTGCAGAACTTCGTATTACGAATTTGTGAAATTCATGAAAACCATTAAGATGAAGATTTAGTGTGTGTGTGTGCAGCCTCTTTTCTAGGCTGGGCAGTAGTCCATTACTTCATAGGAATTAGCTCATTTCTCCTTCATACCAACCTTTTGAGGTAGCATCTCTGATTATCTCCATTTACAGAGAGGCTCCAAGACAAACTGAAAAGCTTGCCAGGATGGTAACAAAATACCACAGACTGAATGGCTTAAACATCAGGAATGCATGTTCTCCCAATTCTGGAGATTGGAAGTCCAGGGCATCACAGGTTTGATTTCCTGTGGGTCTTCCCGTGCCCTTATGTCTTAGTATCCCTGGTGTCTCTTCTGTGTATTATAATAATAGCAGCCCAATTGGATTAGGACTCCATCTTTATGACCTAATTTAACCCTAATGATATCCCTAGAGCTTCTACCTCCAAATGCAGTTGGCATTGAGGGCTGGAACTTCAACATATGAATTTGGAAAGGACCCAATCCAGTAATGCCTCCCAAAGCCACTGCGCTAATAAACAGTGGAGATGTATTTGAATCTAGGTCAGGCCCCAGCTCTCCCAGGCTCTTCTCAGTGCTGCGCTGAGGACTTTCTATCAACAGCCATTTATGAAACAACAAGCCTGCTATGTAGGCAGTCCGATTGCCATCTCTGCTATGTGAAGACTGGGAAGGGCAGGGCAGATGGCTAAAGACTGAGCAACTGCTTGGCATTACCGTTGGACGTGCTCAGACTGGGTAACTCCGTGAAGACCGCTGTATCTCATTACTTTCTGAATGTCTGAAAGGAAGGTCACTGTGACAGGAGCAATCGAGCATTATAATTAGCCAGAAGCCTCTCTCAACCTCGTGGAAAGTTAGTGGAGGCTAAATTTCACTTTGGCTCTCTCATGGATAAAGTGTCAGTTACCCAGGGACTTTAAAAGGCCAGTAAAGTGTGTAGAGGCAGAGCTGATATTTGTCAAGAGTGTCTTGCTCAAACTTAAGGTTGACAGAAGGGTTTCTGGAAGGCAGCTGGGGCCCAGGAAAGGAAAAAAGTCAGTGTCTGGCATTGCTGATGGGTGGAAGCAGGTTGTTGGGAGCATCACTGAGTCTGTCTGTGCTGGCTTTTTTTGCCAACTGTTCAGTAAACGTTTCTGAACATCTACCGTGCACCAGGCACCCATGAGAGGTAGAGTCTCCCTGGCCCCTGACCATCCATCCTAGCAGATGAGCTCAAAATTTGTCTGTATCAGGAGTCGCAGAAGAACTCAGTGCACTCAAATAACAAGTTTAGCTGTACCCACCCCTTGTCCTTCTGATAGCGTTCCTCCTGTTCTTCCTTCAGCTGCCTCATTCTGGCAGGCACTAGGTAGACCTTCTCTCATTACAGGAAGCATCTCTTAGTACCACTCTCACACAGAACCATCCTACCAAGAAGTCTCCAGTGCCGGGGTGTCAAGCTGTCACTATCCTATTTCTCTTCAACCTGTGCGTCCACCTCTGTTGTGTTGATGCTGCCTCTCTGCTGGATAGAAGGCTCTTGAACTGCCACTGTACACAGATTCTTTAAAATGCCACCTCTATTTCAAGCTCTTTTCCATTCTGATTCTGCAGCAACTTATCTTGTGACTCCATAATTCTGTATGAAAGTGGTCACATTTGATGACATCTTAGACCTGTGATATGTGTTATGCCGCAATATCAGGAGATTTAGAATTACTACCTACATGCACTGTTGAGGATATGCATAAGAGCTGGTCACAGGAATGACATGAGACAGCCTGAGGATTGTTAGCATTCATTCTTAGTTGCTAGATACATAGTTGGACAATTGTATTTGCAGGTTCTGTGCTTGTAGACCTCATCAATTGTGGATTAAAAATATATATATTTTTGGTCAGTACTTAACATGCACAGACTTATTTTTTCTGTCCTTTGTCTCAGTTTCTTTTCCTGTTACTGTGATAAAATACTATGACAAAAGTCACTTAAGGGAGAAGGGCTTTGTTCTGTCTCAGTTCAAGGCTTTCACCTATCACATTGGAGAATTAAAGGTGATAATATCTTGAAGCCACTGGTTATATCATGTCTCTATAATTAAGAAGCAGAGCAGCAAGCACACATTCAACAGATTAGCCTCTTGCTCCCTTTATATAGTCCAGGATCCCAGTCTGGGAACTTTGTACTCACTGGTGAGTTCCCATCTTAATGAGGAAGTCAAATCATCTGCCACAGGCAAGCCAAGAGGCTTTTCTTTTGTCAAAGTCACGTTCTTATTCCTTAAACAATATAGCACAACAGTCGAGGCAGAATTTACATTGTTTGAGGTGTTACAGATTCTCTAGGGATGCTCTAATCACCTGGAAGGAGGTTTGCAGTTTTATGAAAATATGAGACCATTTTAAATAAGGCGCTGATACTCTCAAGGGATCCTGGAACCAGTCTCTGAGGGATACTGTTGGGCACCTTGCGAAAGGAACAACAAAACAGCTTTAGAACTCCTGGAATGAGAGATACTCTGACTTATAGCATCTTTAAATCCATCTTGCACTGTTCTAACCCCTCCTAGAAAAAAGGCTTTGCCTTCTACCTTACACCTGGGAATGCTTTTAAAATTCTAAACTCTTTCTCGGTGAGGTGGTGGTTTGCATAAGGTGATGGATTTGATTTGCTTGGCTTTGATGCTTTTCTTGATAACATTAGCCTGAAAATAAAGCTATCTAGGCAACAGCAAAGAATAACCAGGACTCCCGGATTTAAATTTGTGATAATCTTTGTTAATATTGCCTAAGTAGGGCTGTAAACACATTTTTAACTTTTCTATTTGTTTTGTTGGTCTGATGGCCTTCTGACTTTAATCAAAGTCTTGATCATTGATCATTGTGACAAGAAAATAAATGCCAGAAAAACTTAAATCTACTTGCATGCACGGCACTTAAAAGGAGTACAGGCATGTTTTCTTTTCTTTTTTTTTTTTTTTGGCTTCAGAAAAATCAGTTTTTCAAAAATATATTTTTGGGCTAACTGCAGTTAAAAACTAAGTTCTATTGAAATACTGAAAAACACAAACACAGAAAATAGTAATAAAATAAATTCACATTCATTTCTATATCCAACTTTCTAAAATTTTACAAGGTTCGTTCTATGCTCACACATGTTCAAAAAAATTGAAAATTATAAACTCACAAACTTTTATAATCCTTATTGTGTCGCTCAGATTCCTGTTGCTATGACAAAGCACCTGAGACAATTTTCTTTTAAAAAAAAGATTTTATTTTTATTTATTATACATACAATGTTCTGTCTGATGTGTGCTTGCATAGCAGAAGAGGACACAGATCTTCTTAGAGATGGTCATGAGCTACCATGAGGTTGCTGGGAATTGAACCCAGGACCTCTTGAAGAACAGTCAGTGCTCTCAACCTCTGAGCCATGTCTTCAGTCCCCGAGACAATTAACATCTAAGCAGGAAACATTCATTTTTGCTTATGATTTGGGAAGTTTCAGTTCCTCATCACTCTAGGCCTGTGGTAGATCAGCTCTATGCAGGCAAAACTAATCATCGCACAGTGTCTGTGGCCAAGACAGGGAGACAAAGTCAGAGAGACGAAGGGGTGGTTGGGTACTGGGGTTCATACCATCTTTTGATGACACACTTGAGGTGACTTATTTTTTCCATTTTAACCTCATCTAAAGTTTCCATCGCCTTCCACCAACTGGGGACCAGGCCTTCAACACATGAGCCTTAGAGGAAAGCTATCGAGCCAAATTATAAAAGGCTTGAAATTGTGTGTGTGTGTTTCCTTTCTGAAGTTTAGCTTACCTGTTTTTGACAATAAGCATTTTTACAATTACTTATCTATTCTGTGTGTGCGTGTGTGGTACACCCATGTTGCAGTGCATGTCTGGAAGTCAGAGGACAGCTTGTGGGAGTCAGTTTTTTCTTTCCACCATGTGGGCTCTGGGTATTGAACTCAGGTTTGGTGGTAAGCTTCTTTTTCTGCAGAGCCATCTTGCTGGTCCAAGAAATATTTTATTTCTATAAAGAATTTATGACATCTATCAAGAATCAAATTTGAACTAATTTTTGACATAAAAAACTAAACAGGGCTGGGCAGAGCGGCGCACACCTTTAATGTCAGCACCGAGGTGGCAGAGGCAGGTGGACCTTTGTGACTCTGAGGCCAGTTTGTTCTGTGGCTTGTCACTGCGTTGGATGACTTGAGATGGGTCTCTGGGACCCGCATGATGAGAGGAGAAAACTGACTCCTGCAAGTTGTCCTCCGACCTCCACAGTTGTCCTCCGACCTCCACAGTTGTCCTCCGACCTCCACAGTTGTCCTCCGACCTCCACAGTTGTCCTCCGACCTCCACAGTTGTCCTCCGACCTCCACAGTTGTCCTCCGACCTCCACAGTTGTCCTC
>CM053751.1:57232770-57245464 GCA_028658305.1 Pachyuromys duprasi
CACGAAATAAAAACTAGCAGAAATGGTTAGAAATCAAGAAGAAAGAATGATGAAAGCAGAAGCAATTGCATTCCATTGAGCAGATGAAAACATAGTTCATGTGTACATTTGCTCTCTGTTGAAAAGAGTCTGAAGAATGAGATTAAAGCCTTACATCCACTTTCCAAACTAAATTCGTCACTGGCAATAAATAAACAAGATAGTGATCAACTTGGCTGGGTGGTTTCCAGATATACAGGGAGACACTACTCAATCCAACCCTCAAATGTCCCAAAGCAATATTCACTAGCACACAATAGTTTTGTTCTAAGAGAATCAGAGCAAGGTTGGACATAACAAGGGAGTTTGCAAGAAATGTCCAGGAGGTAGGCGGACTAAGGTGAGATAGGTTGATAAGGTATTTGTTTGTTTGTTTGTTTGTTTTTTGTGGTGGATGGAGCTGGTACTCTAAGCAGAACATAGGGGCTCATGCATGTTAAGGAAACACTGTACCACTGATCTATGATTTAACCCCCAGGAAGCCAAAATTTTTAAATGGATTATTTATATTTTAGCCTTACTTCAGAATCGGTAAGAAAGTCAACAAGCCCTCTCTTTCTTCCTTTAGAAATTGGAGAAATGGGGGCCAAGATGAGTCTTTCCACCCTTCCGTTCTGGTAGGGTAGTAGCAGATATGAAATGTCAAGAAGAATCACAAAATTAGGGCACTTCTAGATTTTCTTAGATCGCAAAACTAATTCCTCTGGACTTTTCAGAAATTGTGGCAGATGGCTCCAGGCCTGCATAAAGTTTAAGAGTTGGGATCTTGTTTTATTTTCCATAAACTCAAAGACACACGGAGGTATCACCTGACATCCTGGATAATTAGGATAAAGGAATAAACTATAGATGGAATGCTGTTGAAGAGACACCCTTTGGAGGTTATCTCCCAATACCGGGACACTACCGCAAGCAGAACTATGGCTTCAAGTTTTGGTAATGAGGAAACAAGTCTGAGAGAGAAAACTCCAGCTGGGTTCCCAAAGTGAGAAATAAGGAAGAGGAGTACTTGGGAAATTTTTGTACATGAAAATGGCAAAATTTACATTGAGAGGAGAAATACTAGCATCCTAAAACATGTCTGGCTCAGAAAAAAAAAGAGACCTCAGTAATGGATCAAGCAATTTGTTTGGTTAATCATGAAACTTCCTGGCCTCACTTTTGGGCACATACAGTTTGTTTTTCTGTGCTTCGCATTCTTGAGGTTTTAAAAAGCTGACACATACGGCACCCACCCACACAGGGCACAGGTGCAGATCTGGCATCTGTAGGAACAACGGGAACCAAAAGGAAGAGTGTAGAGAGGACTTGGTTCTTAGCTGGTTCTTTGGGAAAGTTAGGAACTTTTAGAAGGTAGAACCTTCCCAGAGGAAGTACATCATAGGCTTTGATGTTTTCAAACCTGGCTCTGCTTTCTGTTTTCTCTCTACTTCCTGCCCCACACCTGCTGCTGTGCTGTGCTTCCCCTCCATGAGCAACTGTAGACCCTCTGGTAAAACCTAAGCTGCCTTTATCAGGATATTTATCATAGCAATAGAAAAGAAACGGATGCCCTGGGGATCTTTGAAGGTCATGCTTGGTCTCTGGTCCCTTCCTCTTGCTGTACTTCCTGTCTACCATGATGTCAAGAAAGTCCTCTGTTACATATTTTTGCCACCGCGTTGTTCTGCCTAAGTATATGGGAGGCTCAACCATGGACTGAACTCTCTGAAACTGTCAGCAGGAAGCATTCTTGCTCTCTCAACTTGTTTATGTCAGTTACTCTGGTCACAGCCATACATAAGCAGTGGGTTCACTCCCTTGTTACTTATTCCATACCGAGTGATTTTTTACACTCAAAAGTTTTCTCATCAGATTCTTATCTTAACTCACTTGGAGTAAGAACTTGGAGACCCCCGTTCTTCTCATAAACTCTGGATGAATATAGAGGGCCCTCTCAATATATACCTGAGAATCCATGGAGAGACAAGCAACAAGTCAGCTTCCAGTGCCCCAGGCACCATGTCTACCCTTGTCCTTAATCCTTAACTGTCTCCTATTTGCCCCCCAACCCCACCCCAATTGTTTTACTGGGAGCATTATCTTCATCCTTATAACCCAGAGAGAAACATTCTCCTCTCCTTTTCCTTGGCCTCCAACCTTCATCCATCACAAACCTCTCCTGACTTTCTATTGTCAGTATTTCCCTGTCTATTGCATTCTCTTCCTGTCTGCGGTAGCTGTAGCCCATGTTTTCTCTTGCAGGTTTCCTACAGGACAGCACTGATGTCTTCCTCTGCTTTCGTGGTGTGGCTGAAACAGGACACGAGGTGACTCAGTACAGGTCTGAGAGACTCAGGAAACACTTACGGTCCTAAACACACTACAAGTGAGGGAGACAGCTGCTGTTCACTGCGTTTTCTCTTCGTGTTTCATTATTTAAGCAGAAATCAATCCTGAGGTTCCAAGACTACCGAACTTTGAGTTCACAAATATCAGTGAATTCAAAGCAGAGCTGAAAATGTTAAATCCAGACTAAAAATGGGTCACTGAAATTGTAGTTAAAAGAGATTGTAGAAGTATTAAAATAGGCATTATGGGAAAAGCTAGTTCTTATGCCTGGATGTTCTTTCTTAGCCTTATTTTACGGTTTAGTATAAATATTATTTTGACTGACATTTTGCGCTGGGATGATGATTGGATGGGAAACATACTCTCCTTAGTATTTATGGCCCCGGAGGTCTTCAGATGACCCTGCCTTGAGGACATAATCAGGTTGCCTTGGTAACCAATTTAGGAAGGGTCCCCCACTGTCTTTAGTTGTGAGATGTTCCCAGTACTGTATTGGTCTCTCGTGTTGAACCCAGGCCACCCAGCTAGAATCCACTCTACTACTTCTGTGCAATTTTCTATTTGGTTGTTTTCTTACTGATGGCTCCAATATAAATAGATTGAATCAAACACTTAAAACATTAAAAGGACATGCTTGGGACCACCACTTACCTCAAAGAGGAGGGTTGATTAGACCCCCAAATAAAATCAAAGCTTGTAACTCATTGTGTGTAGGGGCATAGCCATTCTGACTGCTAATGAGATTTGGGCTCAAGGTCACCGATACACCCAACAGTGCTCTTGAACTTTGCCTTTAGCACAACTGGAAAGCACTTGTTTTAAAATTTATTTATACATGACCATTTCTATCTAGTAAACTTCCTGGAACAAAGATGGTCTTTTCCAAGTGGATTCTCCTGTGCGTCACTCTTAAAACTGAAGCTGTGTCACATTTCAGCACCCAGTACCTTTCCGATGCCTAAGGAAAGGGACCACCCTGTTGAGTCTGTGATTTTCCGCTTGGCTTTTCCTTTGGTCTGATGATTTCTTTGGCTCCACCCTTGACTGGAAGCATGGCCTCATGGGACATGCCTATTTGGTTTATGCTAATGAGGCTGCTGAGTGCCAGCTTGCCTTGCCTGGGACACTGTATTCTCCAACTCCTGCTGGGCAAATGGTCAAACCCACTTCCCACTCAGTCCTTTGAGAATGTGAAGACAGATGCAAGCCACCTTGGTCAATAGCGTTAAAGACATTTTCACATGACTCAGAAAAAAGGCTTCGCCAAAAAGTCCATTTGGCTTGTTTAAAAATTCCACTGTCTTATCATTGTGCAAGGATTTGAAACTGGCAGCTGCACAGATGCCTTAGATGTTTGGGGTATGTTAGTGGTTCAGGCTCAGAGTGTTCTGAATAAGCCGGGTGTTAAAACTGCCTAACATGAGTTTTAAAAATGTAAACCTTTATGCTCATTATGCATTGCATTTGGTTACCTTCTCTCGCACTCTGCTAGACTTGTAGAGTGAAACAGAAAAAAGAAATACTGAAGCAATCCCATAATGAAGTTCTCAAACTTTCCGTAGACTACACGGTCAGGGATGTTGTATGCAGGATTTTTGCTTCCACAAGAAATGCAGGTTGGACTACAGTGTTTATAATTATTGGGGGAAACTATATTTTAGAGCAAATTGGGTATACAAGAAGGAGAGAAGTTAAAGGAGATACTGGTGGCCTAAAATATCTCAATAGAATAAATTTTTAAGGAAATTAATATTTTCTTCGGCCTTTAATAAAAATAGTTGCTGAGGTCAGCAAAACATGTCAGTGCTCACCATGTAAGATAAGGGATCACTGGGTTCCAAGATACTGCTCAGTGTTCTGGCTACTGTAATAGACACAACCATCCACAGAGGTGTTAAATAGATAGAAATTAACATGGTGCACACATGTGCACACACACAGGTATACATGTGTATACAGATATGTATACACATGCACACACACGTGCACATAGTAAATGAGATAGATGTTTGAATGTTAATAAACTGTATCAAGGAATATCTAGTGGTCATGATCTTAGGCTATTGTTTTATGTAATATCATCATTGGTGGACATTTTAACAAAATATATATAACAGTTGCCATTTAACTATTCACAGCAAACTCACATACAAGCTTTTTTTCTAATATTCATGTGTTTCTAAGTTAAAAAAATATATTTTTTAGGTTTTCCAAATTGCTCTGGCTCCTCCAATACTACTGATTGTGAGGGAAAAAGTTGGCAGAAGGAATAATAGAGCGAAAAACAAAACAAAACAAAAAACCCAAAATAAAAAACAGTGGAATTAACCATCTGTAGTTAAGTTAGCTTAGCAATTTTTAAAAAATTTACTATCATGTGATCACGTTATTAGCCCCTTTTCCTTGATTAACCCAGGCTTAACGAGGTAATAGCTTTCCAAAGTTTGAGCTGGAACCTAGCCCAGTAGAAAGAGCTGTCCTTCGGTTACTGGTGTCTGGGTTGGGCTGGCTCTTGGGTGCTTGGAAGCACATATGCTAATGTTTAGCTTCCTGTCCACTATATTCTGACTTCTTTTCTTTTGTTTCTTATCTTGAGAGAGGGTTTCCTTATGTAGCTTGGCCTCAAAATTGTAAGCCTTTGGTTTTAGCTTCCCAAAGGCAGGGATTACACGCATATACCATCATGTCTAATATGTAAGTTTTTAAAATTAGGCTTTTGTTGGTGTGTTTCTCAAGGCGTGAAGGTTAAAGAATGAAGTGAAAGCAAAGTGATGCGAGTGGGTTACTGAGGGGCCTTTTGTTTGCATGTAGACTTGGGATGAGGTAGGCCATGGTTGAGATGATTTTCAGACCCCTAAGTGCTGGTAGAAAGGCCTGGACATGTAAGGAGTCCAGCTGTGTTGCCTCTTGCTGGGTCCGAAGGCTCAGCTAGGCAAAGGGCTGGAAGCCGAAAGGCCTTCTTTTTGGCCTCTGGATGAAGCCAGGATCACAAATCCAGGTTCCCAATAATGAGGAGATCATGATCTCTTCCTTTTGCTCCTTGTCAGGTGTTTCAGGATCTGAGTAATGTGGCAAGGCAGGCCTGTAAACTCTGGACTGTGAAACCCGTATTGTGGCCAAACCCATTGCCTCAATCAACGTGTCTGGGCTCCCCAGGCATATGGGCACATATCAGTGCACCGTGGATCATATGCTGCCCTTTCTGACCCTGAACTAGCAGAGGTGGCTGCTACATTGTAGCAAGGAAAACCCCGTGGTTTGGTACTGTACATTCCTGGCAAATTTTCTGAAGCAGTTGGGCTCAAGCCCAGAAGTCCTGGGGGAAATCACTTAGCCACTATGTTCCAACGGTCTCATCTAAACATGTGGCAGGCAAGGAGACTATTCCTTTTATGATCTCAAATCATCTTAGAGTAAAACCAGCCCAGGCTGAAAGAGAGGAGGCTGTGGACACAGCAAGTAAATCATGAGTGCCACAGACAGCCTGGCTCTACTGCCTGCTGCTCTGTTGAGTCCTGGCTATACCCCCAAGCTAGAGGAAAGGACAGAACACCCAAGTGCCAGGGCATTCCTTAGTTGACAACAAGGCTCTCATGCCTTTTCCCTATCTATATCTCTAATCTGGTTTGTGTTTTGGGGTCATGACAGTCACCCCTTTCATTGTTTGTTTTGGGAAAAGCATTCACAAATACAGCTGTGGCTTCCTTTTGAAATGAAACTTTACATTCTCAGGAAAAAGAAAGGAACAGCTTAAAGTTAGTGTCTGAATCTTCCAATTAACAATAGGTTATTGATACAATCTCAGTCATCTGTGTCTGCCGAAGCAGATACCAGGGATGGGGTAAGACAAACCAAATCCACCATTCTGAAGGCTGGGCATCTGAGATTGAGAGGGAACATCAAAGGGGACGCATCACATCTCTTCATCAAGAGCGCTGACCGAGTATAAGGCTCTTCCCTTCATATCTAAGTAGCTCCCAAAGGTAGCTACTCCTAATACCATCCCCCTGGTGGGGTGAGCATCCCAATGCATGCATATTAGGGACAGGGAGCAAACATGCAGCCATAACAGATATGTTCCATTATTAGTAGTTAGTGGGAGAAGGGGTCCCTGTGGCTTATGCTTAAGAGTACGTTTCAAAAGAGACTTATTCTATTTGGATAGTGATCCTACTGCAGGAGAAAAGCTTTAATGGTCATTTTCCATGGAGACCATGGCCTGATGTCCACTGAGGATGGGTGGCCAGGAACCCTTGCTCTGCACCAGATCACAGCTCTTCCCTGGTGTGCTACAGTCATGATATTTGGATGGTGTCTCTTTGGGACTGGGAGAGACTCACTGTCCCTCATGTACCCACAGTTTCATATCACCAGGATGCAAAAGCAGGTGGGAGTTCATGATGCAGTGGGAAGAAAGGAGCCACAGCTCTTCTTCTGGGTTCAAGGACGTCAGCAGGGTCACTTTTCAACTGCTTCTAAGTTTCCCTTGTCCATGTAGTTAACCATCAGAACTGGTGAGTCTTTTGTTCCCTTCTAGGTATCTTCCTGCACAGTTTACAGGGCCTCTAGCTTATAAAAGAAAGAGGGCAAAAGTTATTTGGCAGTTACTGTGTGGTGCACACTCAGATAAGCCCTTGACACTGTCGTCACATTTCACCTGCAGGCAATGTCATTCTGGTTTCACAGCTGCGCTACTTGAGCCCAGAGAAGTCAAAGCAGAGAACAAAAACAAAACTTGCGTTATGTCACGGAGCTATTATGTTAGTGAAAAGATTGCCTGTGACAAGTTGCACTTATGTTTGTTTAAGGACCATGGTGGGCTGTGGAGAGGGAGGGAACAAGCACTTTCTGCCTCCACCTGCCCTTCTGTTCTCTGCTGGTTTGGCGATCAGGTCGTGTGTGACAATATGGCTCTTGCAGCTCCAGCCCTCACATCACTTAAGGTGGCAGAGCATCCAGGAGGTTTCCCAGATGTGGAACTTTCAGTTTTAAAGCCAGGAAACTCCCAGGCAAACTGTTCAGTGGTTCCCCAGCATTGGCTCCGCTCCAAGTTCAGCAGGAAGTAGGATGCTTCCTTGGATAACCCTTTCAAAATGTTCTGACTTGCTTAGAGCTAGATGTCTTAAGACAGGTCCTGAACTGGAAACAATGTCTGTGGTAAAGGAGATGCAGGCGTGAAGATTGGCTTAGGTTTAAGGGACAGCTTTGCCTGGCCATTTCCATAGGTGGTAGAGGAAAGGGCAAGCCTTTCCTTCCCCCAACAGGATACACATTGAGAAAAAAACAAACAAACAAAAAAAACCAAAAAGCAAACAAACAAACAAAAAAACCCAGCCCCGTAAACAACATATGGTCTGTGATTAGGAGAGGAGTGGCTCTGTGTGGCAGAATAAGGATGCCACACTTCACTGGTAAGGGGCAGAAGCTAGATCCTGCCCTTTGGCTTCTTCCTGGGAACCCCTCAGAGTGGATAATTCCAAGAGATGTATGATCACTTGCCAGGTGGGGTCAAGAAAGAACACCCAGTGTGGTCACAAAGCAGTCATTCTGACGCAAGAACTGTGAGGAGTTCTTGGCTCTGTGGCCTTTGAATAGAGAACAGATCTGTTTCCTGGCTTCTATTGCCCCGCAGGATTTATGGACGCTTGTGGACGGGGTACACGTGGCTTGTGTCTGATTCTCTAAGTACACTGAATACAGAATTGAATGAGTGCAAGCTTTCAGCATCAGAGAAGACTGTGGCGGGTACAAAAGCAGAGCTAAGCCCATTCTCCCATGGAAATAGGGTCTTTGCACATAGAGAAGGGGCGTGTATCTAGGAGACCTCTCCTAAAGAGTTAAAGAGCTGCCTCGTGTGCAGTGCCAGTCCCGAGAGCTCTGGCTGCTAATACAGCCTTTTATTAAACCTTCCAGCAACATTCACTGGAAAGCTACTAGGCTAAAAGGAAAGATTATTTTTGGCTCTCCTACTTCCTGTTTTAGGAGAAAATGCTGTTCCAGAAAGACTTACCAAGACTGAGAAACTGCTCACATAATGACATCGAAGACAGAAGAGAAATTTCACACTTAAAGTTTTATTCCAAGTGAGAGAAAAAGTGTGAAAATCATTATAAGGGCGATGATAGAAACATGCTGTAATCAGGAAAGAAATGTGCTCTATTTTAAAAGACCTAATGTTCAAGGTACTATATGTTGGGGAGGATCAGTGCCGAGTTTATCTTCCTGCATATGGGGACATTTAGAAGCGTTACTCATAGGCGTGACTCAACAACACATCCTTATCCCAAGATTTCCCTATAGTGAAACTCCTAGGAACCCAGAGTGGAGTTCTACAGAAATTCACTGCTGTCTATTCTCTGCCTTCTCTATTCTTCCTTTCATAGTGCCTTGCTTTCTTCTTGAATTATCATCCTTAGAGGTTTTTTTTTTTTTTTTTTTTTTTTGCAAGCTACACAGGGTTGGAGGAACTAAAGCCCAGAATTCCCAAGGGATCAAAGGCTGACCATCATCATCAACACAGACAACCTTAGCATAAGCACCTTAATTGAGTTTTTAATTTGCGATTGTGAAACGGAGTGGTTTTCTGGTGAAGTGGGCAGAGTCAGGAGATAACAAAGGCAGAAAAACACCCAGGAGAGAATCAGAATAAAGAACATGCTGTTTGTTTTAAAACTGCCCTTTTTGAGGTTAAAACAGAGGGGACTTCCTTAGTGTGTTGACTGGAATCTTCTGATTTCCCGGAAAACGGACCCATTTCAGCATTGTGACTCTGCAACCTATTATAAAGTGATCCCATTCTTATTTGATCTGGTCTGCTGGGGCCTAGAGTCTTTGCCGTACTTCAGCACCATTCAGAGTCACAGTGATGGGCCCCAGACGGTCACATGACCAAACCCAGGCTAATGGAAATCTTTTTGAGGCTTTCACTCAGCTCCTGGGGGAAAGGTACCTGGATTCTGCTGGCCATATTTGACTGCTGGACTCTAAGCCATGGGGGGTGAACACCTCTGTGTAAGTGCTAACACAGCAGAATGTACTCTAGATGGTGTGTAGAGTTTACACTTGTCAGTGCTGTCGAAAGCAGGACTTGTTTTGTCATCATTATGAGCCAGTAACCCCTCCATATCCCTGCATTTTGTTTAAGCCCTGTCAGTTGGGATTGGGTCACTTACAAAGGAAAATCTGAACTGAAACATCACGACAGCATCCCTAACCATGTCACTTTGTTAGAGTTCAGTGATTCAAAAGCTCAACCTGTGGGGAATGTTGGTGAAAACTGTGAATTGAATGTAAGAGGACTTTGGCCAGTAGAAAGCATACAGGTTGGGAACTCTGGGAGGGACGCAGAGCAGATCTCTGACAGATGCACTTTGACTTACACTAGAGTCACTTCCCCCAAAGAACCTTATAAAAGTTAAAGTTACTGTGTAAATCAAGAATGCACTTAGCAGATTCAATTTACAAAGCATCATACCTTACATAGCCTTGCTTTAACTATGCACAGGACACTCACTTTAGCAAAGCATTGGGCAAAATTAGCTATCACGGAGCCTGTTTGGTATTGAAGAGACCACGTACTTCACTGACGGCAGCACTGAAAAGGAAAGCCAGAATGTTTTGGACAGCTACAGAAGACACAGATGGGTGTTTGGCCAACACAGGGCATGTAAACTCTAAGACACAACTGTGTAACACACACTGTTTACCTTGGGGAGACTGATTGCCCGGAACTGAGGCTTGTTGCTATGACCTAACATTGCTAGGGAGGACTGCATATTGCTAGCCCAAGACAGGGTCAGTGTTCAAGAGTGTAGTTGCTACTGAATACATATCACTTTTGTTCCGGCAGGAAGTGGAAAATGGTGTGTTCAACCATGACACATCAGGGTTAGTTTGTTGAGGATTATGTCTAGAATTAAAGTCAAGTTGCTGTCAGCAGTTTTGCTCTTTGGGAATTACACCTATAGCAGACAAGAGGGAGACAAATCCAAGCACTGAGGTCTCCTAGTGAAGGGAGCAACAGAGAACCCAAAGGATTCTAAAACTATAACATTCTAGTCACGTGAGGTCAACAAGGGATGGAGTCTCATGAATATTGTTGAGACTCCCTGAGGTACCAGGTTTCCCAACATGTCTTCCTACCTGTTTGCTATTACGAAAGGCAGAGAAGCACATGGCATTTTATAAAAGCTTTCCTGTTTTAATTAGAACAATAAAAAAAAGGTTGGCTTACAGCAAGGGTGGCTATTAGTAACTGGAGGACCTTGTGACCAAGACCAATTTCCCAAGAGTAATTTAGAAGTGCTTTTGTATTGAGTTAAAAGTAATGCTCTCTGAGCCCTTTTGTAGCTTATCACTAAGAGAGGGGCCTTATATATATTTTTTAATTTTCCCCTGCTTCAGCATATCCACAAGTCAGTTTTGCTACTGACAATAAGGGACACAGGGATGGGCCCATGTGCTAATGACATCGAGATGGTCAGTTTAACTGCATCACCAAGAACAGGAAACACATATGCCAATTGTGGGAACATTTGTTCCAGGTGAAATACTTTGTGCAGTAAATAGATGTTCTCTGAGTTCTCTTTCAACTAGAAGAATCAGCAATTGTATGCGTCGTTTGGGTGGTTAGTTGTTCCCTCAAATGATGGTTTTGTTTTAATCCATCTCCCACGTGATAAATCTCTTTCCTGAGGTTGAACTTCCCAGGATGCAATCGACACTGTGGCTTCTTTTTAGGAGTTACTTCAGCTGCAGATAAGGACTTATCATTCCAGAAACCTTGTGGTAACCTGGGTTATGGTTAAGAGAACTACCTAACATATTTTTGGCTCCCCCTTACATTATTTAGGATTTATCCTGGGAAATTCTAACTAGGGATTGTTCTTGCCATCATAAGTGACCAAGCAGTTCACGATCCTGTCAACAGCATAGGGAGTGTCCTCATATCTCAAGTCTGCAGGCACACACTCACTGTCAGTTTCTTTCCGAGCTAGTTATGTGAAAGAGTGTCTCACTGTATATTTACTGTCCAGGGCTGTGCAACATGTTGATATGTGCTTTCACTGTCCACTTGTTTATCTTATTTGGAGAAAACTTTGGTCAGGCCATTGCCTGTTTTTAAGTGGGTTGTTCATCATTTCATTCTCGAGTATTAGTTTTTCAAGTCCTCTTGATCCAAAGCCCTTGTCAGAAATGTGATTTGGGAATACTACTTCACCTTGACTTTTTTGTTACTATGATATTTTGTATTAATTCTTTCTGTCATATATGCTAACAATATGCATGGATCATATTCACACCCATTCCTTTCAGATCTGTCCCAACCCTCTCACAATTTCATGTCCTCTTTTTTTCCTTTTAGTAACTCACTGAATTCAATTAATGTTGCTCATGTATGCATGGCTGTGGAGCCATTCCCTTTAAAGAAAATGGACTATCCCTCCCCTAACAGCAATCAACTACCAGTAGCTTCTCAGCTAGGGGTTGGAGCTCATGATTCCCTCTCCACTTCTTGCCAGCTTGTCCTTTGGATTTTTTTTTGATAGTATTATTTGCATTGCTTTATACTTTTGCTTTATAACTTTCATAGCATCAATCACCTCAAAACTCCATTCATCCACCATCCAACTGTACATGCATGCATGCATGCATGCATCCATTCATCCATGTATCCATCCAGTCATTCACCGTTCACCATTCACTTAACACCAACAGTTCATTAATGGTGTTATGTTTCTTGAGTTTCATTTGCTTTCTTTTCTTTGCATCCAAGTATGAAGGGTTGTAATACAAGGAAACATATCTATTTTAAAAATTATTTGGAGGTTGGCATGAACAAAGACCAGGGAAACTTTCATCAACCTTCCCTACTTCCTATAACACCACACATTAAGAGCCCACCAGGAGAAAACAGTGGCTTCCAATAACCTGTAGCTCTCATTAGCATAACTTAACATTTCTGACTCTCTTTCAATTAATTTCTTAGCTTGTGAATAGGAAGATTTGGTGTGAAGCAAACAAGAAAAAAAATCCTTAACTGAAGGTATTGTGTACTGGTGAGGGTTCTCTAAATGAACAAATCTGATAGAATTTTATATATGTATATGCTTATGTATGTATATATGTCTCAGTTTGGGTTTTATAGCTATAACATGAGAACAGTTACTTTATTTTTTTATTATTTTTTATTTTTTAAAATTTATTTATTTTTATCTCAATCACAGGTTAGGTACTTTTAATCCCAGGCGTAGCCCCCTACCCCATCCCCTCCTACCCTCCCACTCCCTCCCTCATCTCCTTCTTCCCCGCCCCCTCCAAGTCC